>CM019156.1:14067075-14281101 GCA_009733165.1 Naja naja | reverse complement strand
CCACCCCAAACCAGATCAGTGATGCCCTCTCCGTGATGACTCGCTGTCTGGATGCGTACGGATCTGGATGGACGGAACATGCTTCGACTCAACCCGGCCAAGACTGAGTGGCTGTACATACCGGCATCATGGTCCAGTTTGGAATGTCCATCGGTGACCATAGGGGGAGTGGTGCTGCCCATGTGGATAGGGCAAGGAACCTGGGGTCCTCCTGATGCACGCTCCGTTGGAGGAGCAGGTGGGAACCGTCACCAGGGGGCTTTTGCCCAGGTCCTGCTGGTTCGCCAGCTTCGCCGTTCTGGACCGCGATGCCCTGCGTACGGTCCACTCGCGTTTTTTACTGCGCGACTCGACTACTGCAACTCTCTCTATCTAGGACTGCCCTTGCATACCATCGGAAATTGCAGCTGGTGCAAAATGTGGCGTGGGTGGTGATGGGAGTTCCCGGTTCTCCATGTTGCCCCCCCTCTCCTGCGCGGCCTGCATTGGTTGCCGGTTGCGCGCTGGTGGAGATTCAAGGGTTTTCTTTAACACAAGTCCTTCATGACATGGGTCCTTATTATTTAAGGGGCGACTGCTGCCGACATCGAACATTAACCGCCCTGTGCAAACCCATAGACAGGGGCTCCTTGGGGTCCCGTCAGCCGGGCAGCTGGTGGTCCCCCGACGACGAGCCTATTCTGTCGCGGCCCCTGACCTCTGGAACCAACTTCCCTGGAGCTCCCCCCTGGCCCTGGCCTCCGCACTTTCCGTCGCGACCTGAAGACCTGGTTGTTTAATCAATCCAGGCTGTGACCCTGGGGTGGGGTGGTTTTTTAGAGTTTTAATGCTGGGATTTTAGTATTAATTCGGCTTGATTTGTTTAATCTGGTTTTATCTAATTTATTGTTGTGTTGTTTTTACTTTGTAAGCTGCCCCGAGTCCTTCGGGAGAGGGGCGGCATATAAGTCGAATTAATAAATAAATAATAAATATTGGCAAGAAGGGAAATTCTGTATTCCTCTAAGGGTGAATAATTAATCTAGTATTAACTAGGTTAGTCCAGTATGACTCATTGCTACAAAAACAGATTATGTCAAAGCAAGATCACATACTCTAGGAGATAGCTTCCTTCTGCTTCATGTTCATAGCTGGATGATCATTAAGCTGCTCATCGTTCTCTAACTTGGAAATAGTAGTGATGGAAAATGAATTGTATTTCTGTATGCTTATGTTATGAGTATGAAAAATTCCTCCATCCCCATGGTTAAAGGCCTTATTCTTTTTTTACTAGTGTTGGCATCCTGTTGCCTTAGAGCTTCATGCAGCCTTTGGCCTAATTTTATCAACCTTCACTCAGCCTGTTGTGCAAAAACAGAAGAAAGAAGGAGTCAGAAATTGATTTAAAGAGTATTGAGAGAAAGATTGAAAAATAGGATGTCTTAACCCACGTTTAGATCCAGATATGACCTTGTCTTTCTTTGGGTTCATCCTTCATCAGCATGTTCTTCCTGAAGGAGCAAGGCCCTCAACACCTAAAATGGTGATGGGGAGAGAAGAGAGAATGAGCAAAAGAAAGAGAGAAGAGAGAGAGAGAGACTGAGAGGGAAAGGGAGAGGGAGAGAGAGAGAATATATAAATATATATATATGTTTTTGTAGACTTTCATGGGTAAAGGTATGTAGGTCTTGGTGTATTCGGGTCTTGTCCCGTGTAAGATTGAGAGTATCTTGGCAACGTTTCGATGAAATCTCATCCGTCATCTTCAGGCTGGTGTCTTCAGCTTCGTTCTTCTGGGAACGAAGAAGAACGAAGCTGAAGACACCAGCCTGAAGATGACGGATGAGATTCCGTCGAACGTTGCAAGTTATTCTCAATCTTACACGGCACAAGACCCGAATACACCAAGACCTACATACCTTTACCCGTGAAAATCTACAAAACAAATATATTATATATATCTATATATATATATATATATATATATATATGTGGTCTTGGTGTATTCGGGTCTTGTCCCATGTAAGATTGAAATACCTTGCAACGTTTCGACAAATCTCATCCGTCATCTTCAGGCTGGTGTCTTCAGCTGAAGACAAGACCCGAATACACCAAGACCTACATACCTTTACCCGTGAAAATCTACGAAAACATATATATATGTACGGTATTTTATAAACTCCTTGGTTTTCTATAAAATACCGTGCAAAATTTGCCCAGCCACATACATTGGACAAACCAACAGGAGAATAAATGCCGCATGTGCAGAACACAAGAACGCAGTCAGAAAAGAAGAAAAAACTTCCTCCCTTTTCCAGCACCTTAAAGCCACAGGACATGAAATTGATTTTGAGGGATCCAAACTTATCTCCAATACTGAACACTTCAACAAGAGAATAATTAGGGAAGCCATCGAATAGAGAAACCCCCATAACATGAATAAACGGGATGATACTTCCCGCCTACCAGACATCTGGAAACTAGCCCTAATCAACAAACGAGTCCCAGCCACGAAAACCAACACCGGACCCAAAATAACACATGATGCCACCACCAATCTCCTTCACCAGACTCAAACCCAAGCCCACGCCACAGATGAAAGGCAACCACCATCCAGAAACCAGACCATGGCTGCAACACCAGCTGCTACACCCCCTCCAACCCCAAACTAAGCAAACTGACACACGCTATAAACACATAGCCAGACCTCAAACCGGAGCCAAACCAAGGCCCAGAATGTCACATCACAGCCTTCCACCCAGGATACTACATCACAGAACTCAGGAGAGTACAACACAAAACATCAGGAGGTTGCAACACAGACAATGACCCAGGAGACTACAGCACCACACCCAGGATGTCACAACAATAGAACTCAGAAGGTCATCACACAGCCCATTACCCAGGTCGTTACAACACAAAAGGCTGAGAGACACACAGCCAGCACCTCAGCCACACAGGGTCTCAGGAAAAAGCCATCCAATCTGCATACATCAACTCCATCAACCAATCAAGAAGTAACAACACAGCCAACTCTAGAGTTTAAAGGGAAAAACAGCCACGATCACGCACTTCTCCCAGAAGAATGAAGCTGAAGACACCTGCCTGAAGATGACGGATGAGATTTCGTCGAAACGTTGCCAAGGTATTCTCAATCTTACACGGGACAAGACCCGAATACACCAAGACCTACATACCTTTACCGTGAAAATCTATAAAACATATATATATATACACACACACATACATGTACACACATACATACATACATACATACACATACATACATACATACATACACATACATACATATACATACATACATATATATATACACTTACACATACACATACACATACACATAACATACACATACACACACACACACACACACACACACACACACATATACATATACATATACACACACACCTCTGCTTTGGGTTAAAGTGAAGATTAGAGGATTGCTCATATTATCATCCCATATTAGCATGGGATGCTAGATGTTTTGATCTCTCAGACCACGGGGATGGAAAAATCTTAAATGTTGGCTGTGTTAACTGGAATCCTATCAATGTCAGTGGTTTAAGGTTGGGGACAATTAGGATATGTGTATGTAGCTAAGTGTTACTGAACTCAGCAGGACTTCCTTATTACAGATAGAAATGTGAATGTTTAGGTCCCAAAGCACATTTTTGAACAAGTGCACTTTCAGAATTAATATTTAAGTGAATGTTGATGTTATTATGTCTGAAATTTATTTATTTATTTATTTATTTATTTATTTATTTATTTATTTATTCGACTTGTATGCCGCCCCCCTCTCCCAAAGGACTCAGGGAGGCTCACAGATTAAAAGAAAATACAACAATAAATTACCTAAAAACCATATTAAACAAACTAAGCTGAATTAACATTAAAACCCCCAAAGATTTAAACAAGAAAACCCAAGGAGTCAGCATAGCCCAGAATGTAAAAACAGCCAGGTTTTTACTTCGTGGCGGAAGACGGAGATCAGGAGCAAGCGGAGCTCCAGTGGAAGGAGATTCCATAAAGTGGGGCAGCCACAGAATAGGCTCTCCCGAGTCCCATAGCGACATTGAGTCACGGACGGCACCCTGAGGAGGTCCTGTCTATGCGCCCGTACCGGGCAGTTGGTACTTGAAACTGGGAGGAGTGGTTCTCGTAAGTATCCTGGACCCATGCCATGTAGGACTTTGAATGTTAACACTAAAACCTTGAATCTCACCCGGAGGGCAACGGAAGCCAATGCAAGTCGCGCAGGAGGGTGTAACATGGGAGTATCGGGAGGCTCCCAACACTAGCGGCCGCATTCTGCACCAGCTGAAGCCTCCGAGTGGTATGCAAGGGCAGTCCTAAGTAGAGGCGTTACAGTAGTCCAGTGGGAGACAATGAGGGCCTGAGTAATGCGTGCATGGGGCATCCCGGTCCAGATATGGGCACAGCTGGCGAACCAGCGGACCTGGGCAAAGGCCCCCTGGCCACGGCTCCCACCTGCTCCTCCAACTTGAGCCGCGAGTCAGGAGGACCCCCAGGTTCCGTGCCCTGTCCACGGGGGTAACACCTCCCCCATGACCAAAGATGGAACCTCAGAACTGGACCGGGATGTCGGTATGCACAACCACTCTGTCTTGGCTGGATTGAGTCGGAGCATGTTCCTGTCCATCCAGATCCGCAGCTTCCAAACAACGGGACATCACGGAGAGAGCATCACTGATGTGGTCGGGGTGGAGATATATAACTGCGTATCATCAGCATACTGATGATAACTCACCCGAAACCACGGATGATCTCCCCAGCGGCTTCATATAAATGTTGAACAAGAGAGGCGAGAGAACCGACCCTGAGGTACCCCACAAGTGAGAGACCTCGAGTCGATCTCTGCCCCCTGCCAACACTGTTTGCGGCGTCGAGAGGTAGGAGGAGAACCACTGTAAAACAGTGCCGCCCTCCCAACCCCCAAGGCGCGCAACAAGATACCATGGTCGATGGTATCGAAAGCGCTGAGAGATCTAACAGGACCAGGACAGAGGAAAAACCCTGTCGAGCCTAGAGATCATCAATCAGCGTGACCAATGCTGTCTCCGTGCTGTACCGGGTCGGAAGCCCGATTGGTACGGATCCAGGTAGTCCGCTTCCTCCAGGAAAAGTGGCAATTGCTGGGCCACCACACTCTCAACAACCTTCACTAAAAGCGAAGGTTGGAGACGGACAAAGTTGTTCAACATGGCTGGGTCCAAGGCAGGCTTCTTCAGAAGGGGCCTCACCACCGCCTCTTTCAAGGCGGCAGGGAACAGCCCCTCCCTCAATGAAGCATTGACCACTGCCTGGAGCCAGCTGCGTGACCTCCCTGGAGGCATAAACCAACCAGGAAGGGCACGGGTCCAATAAACATGTGGTGGAGCTCAGCGCGCGCATGATCCTGTCCACTTCATCCTCAGAAACAGGATCGAACTCAGTCCAGATGACATTAGCCAAACCACTCGCCTCCCCTCTCCAGACCCCTGCAAGTCCGGCGCAACCCTTCCCGGATCCGAGCAATTTTATCCTGCAGATAAAGACCAAATTCTCAGCTCTGCCCCAAGTCCACCACCTCCCCAAGTGTAGGAGGGGCGGGCAACCCCAAACAGGGCGGCGGGCGGTTATCTGCGGATGCTATGAGAGAAGTAAAGTCTCCTCGCCGCCCCGCAGCCACCAGGTAAGTCCTAATATAGGCTCTCAACTGGGCTCGGTCGGATAGGCGGGTCGCCCTCCACCTACTCTCTAGTCCCCTTCTACGACGCTTCATCTCCCGGAGCCCCTCGGTGTACCAGGGGGCCAACCGGGATCTGCGTTGAGTAAGGGAATGCATGGGGACAACCCTGTCCAGGGCCCCCGCAGCCACCTGTTGCCAGGTAGCCACAAGGACCTCAACAGGGCTATGGGTAGGGATGCAGGAAAAACCCCAGTTCTGCCTGGAACCTCTCAGGGTCCATCAGGCGCCTGGGGCGGAACCATCTAGACAGTTCCTCATCCCAGCGGTGTAGGGCGGCTTGTTGGAAGGCCAGCCATAGGAGATAGTGGTCTGACCATGGAACCGGATGGGTTACAATAACACCATCCCCAGGGCCATGCAGCTCCGAGACAAAAACCAGGTGGAGCATATTGCCCCCCTCATGAGTCGGGCCAGCTATTAACTGGGTCAGACCCATAGACTCCATGGAAGCCATGAATTCCTGGGCCAACCCTGACGCCGCACCCAAGGAGGGAGGTTGAAGTCCCCAGAACTATAAGCTCCGGGAACTCCACCGCCACCCCGAGGCGGCATCGAGCAGCCCAGGCAGGGCGGCTGATACACAGCTGGGGGACAGGTATGTAAGCAGCATGCCCATCTGACCATGAGGTCCGAACCTCATGAGGAGGGACTCACACCCGCCAATCTCAGGAGCAGGGGCCTCCCTTGGAAGCAGGGCCTCCCGGATAACAACAGCCACCCCACCACCCCTTCCCTGGGTCGAGACCGGTGCATAACCCTAAAACCTGGGGGGAAGATATCAACCAGAGAGGAAACCGCCCTCTGACCCCAACCAGGTCTCAGTGATACAAGCCAGGTCCGCGGCCTCCTCCTCAATAACCTCCCGGGAGGAGCCTTATTCACCATGGACCTGGCATTAAAATACACCAGCCGGAGCCCAGGGGACCTGGATCCCAAAACCCCCAGAAATTGAGAAGAGGTCAAGGGGTCGGAGCGCGCCACAGCTTGAATGCAGCGGAGGCACGCTCCCCTAACATGATACGGCCCCCTCCTCCTCGACTCCTACCCATTCCAACCACCCTGGGAATCAAGGCCCCCACTATTCCGTCTGGGACTCTGCCACCCCCACCCGACCCCCTCCAACCTCGAGCCTGACTGGGGCTGCAATGAACACCTGTGAAACCCCCCCCTTCCCTAACCCACTTAAGAATCGATTCAAAAATTTAACTAAAGAAGGTCTGGAACCCCTCCTTCTACCCTGCCCAGAACCCCCACCCCAACCCCTACTAGCGCAATGCCAACTCTCTGGGTTCCATGACCCGTCCTTGAGATACAGTGTGGAAAGTCCAGCAGGCCAAACCCGGGAAGGAGGAGCCTTCCGTAAGGCCCGCAAGTCCATTGGCAAGTAAGCCCGCATGTTGTTGTGTTAAGCATATAAAGGGAGGAGTTGAAAAGATAGAACAAGTCCATACGTAAAGATCTTAAAACACCCAGTCCGGTCATAACGTCCATCCTACCCCCACCCCCCAATCAGAGGCAAAATTGGATTATTTGCTCAGGGATCCAGTAACTACACTCAATACAATTCACTGTTTGAAAATCTCTTGATCAAGCAGACAGGAGAGATTAATTATTTTAAAATACCTTACAAATAAGCATGATGTTTGCTCCTACAGTATAAGAGTGACAGTTACTTTTACACATCTTTCAACGTATAAAGAAATATGTACATATATTGAGGCATGGGGTTGTGAATCAGTCATGCCATTTCTACTTAATTGTCCTGCTGGGCATGAAATGAACTCTTCACCATAGGCTGTCTTCAGTAATTTTGGCATTTCTGTGTAGTTATCTGCACTTTGCACATTAGCTGGCATGGATACCAGAAGAAGAGAGTTAGAAGAGACCTCAACAAAGCCTATTGCATTTGCATCCTTGCCAATGAGAGGGACTTCTTTGATAGACCATCCATGGTATCTTCTGCTAAAAATCTCTCATCAAGGTTTCCACCATCTTCTAAGATTTCCACTGTTGTGAATTTCTCAAGATTGCTCAGATCCTACAGGCAGGAGTTTCTTCCTAAAATTTTCATTTTTAATAAAAGGAGGAAATGCATGGCATTGTGTGCCATGGCACTGGCTCCCTAATACCAAATCCTAATTCAAACTACTGATGCTTATAACCCCATCTCACTTCACCCTCACTATGTGCCAGCCTATATTTTACCTACTGTTTTTTCTTGCATTCTTCTGGTCAGAATGTTTCTGCTTCCTATTCCAGGGTTCTGTGCGCCAAGTTCTGCCTGGGGTTGATTCCTTCCTTTTAACACACTTGATATTATCTAGTTTGGGCAATGAAATGTCTGCAAGAAAAGAACAAGCTCAGAGAGCACCAAGAACCCTCCTTCCCTTTTCCTCACGAAAGATTTACAGGAATTAAAAGGTTTTTTTTTAATTGTATTGTGGGCTATTGGATTACTATGAGGCCTGGTTATTTTACCCTTCTCTCATGAGGATTGGTAATTTTCTTGTGGCATTCTTTATAATAATTATGTATGTATACGAACTCAGCAGCATATCAGAGCAGTCCTTGAAAAATATATGGTTTTTGGGTTGGATTTGTTTTGCTTTCAAATACTGTTGATACTGGCTGATTTTAAGCTGAGAAATAATTATTTTGGATGTTTTGGATGGATTTTTGTGTTTTGCTTGATCTATGCTAATCTGATTTTTCTTTCTACTATTTCTATCATTGTATGAAGTGATGCAGAAAAACTACTTGATCTTGTATTGTCAAACAAATGTACACATTGGCATTAAGCTATCTTAATGAGTGTGGTTCTCAAAACTAAACAGATTAACTGTGTGTGTAGAAAAAGGTAATAACAATTTATGTGTTGAAGGAGTAAAACAAATAGCTGACCCAAGATCTCCAAACTCTCAAGAGTATATCCCCAAGTATAAGTAAGCCTCCTTAAGAGCTTGCTTAAGCATTTGAAGATGTTGACTCACTGGTTATCTTAAATGAGCACTTGCATTTTCAGGAGGAAATGAAAAAGTAACTAACAACACAAACTGACTAGTATTGACTTCCATTTTATTTTTCTGCCTATCTCACTATAAAAAGAAAATCTAATCCATGTTATGATTGACATTTGACATCATTACTGGTCAGCATTTATTATATGTGTATGTAAAGCTGATTATATTCTACCCTACCACCCTGGCTCAAGCAGATTGTGTGGTCTCCATTCATAAATAGGGTCATAGAGAATTTTTTCACTTCAGTACACATTCAACATTATATCGATATGTAAAAATAATGTACAAAGACATGTACAGTATGTAGCTATTATATGTATCCAATCACACAATTCTAAGAGTAGAGTAGAGCAAAGCAGGACAGGACAGGACAGGACAGAATAGAATAGAACAGAATAGAATTCTTTATTGGCCAAGTGTGATTGGATACACAAGGAATTTGCCTCTAATGCATAACTCTCAGCTGCCCCTGAACTCCTGAGCAGTTACTCACAAAGCAAAGAGTACTCACACTTTGATGCAGTCATGTTTCTGTTTATTTTGAGAACTCAGAATTAACAGCAGCAAGAACGGACAATCCGTGAAAAGCCAGCTCTGAGAGCTAGCTACTCTCAGCGTTTTAAATCAGCGGTTGCCAAATGGTGAGAAAATTTTGGTGGGCCGCAGAGAAATCTCACCCCCAGAGCACCCCCCCCAAAGCAATTAATCCAGGCTGCGCAGAAACACAAGGCTGCACTGCCCAGATGGCCTGCGGGAACCCTCCCCATCCACTCACTCCTTACCCGGCAAACTTGCCTGCTAAATTGCTATTTTTCCAACCATCAGCTGTTCTGCTATGCTGGGAGATTTAGATTAGCTAGAAAGCAGGAAATGATTGGATTTCTTGCTTTCTACCTAGTCTTTAGATCTTTGGCTCTGCTTTTAAGCACAGCCGAACCTCCCTTAGGACTGAAAGTTCTATTATTCAGTGCAGACTCACAGCAAGCAAATTTTATGTTGACAGACTGAGCTAGTGGATGATAGATAGATCACTGAATGATACTGTGAGCAACTCAATCTGCCTGCCTGCTTTGCCTGATTTTGGGTAAAAATCGCTCTTTTTTTAAATAAAAAATTCAATATGTACATACATGGTGTGTTGTGAGTTAAATTTGTGAGTTTGCTTGCTAGCAAAATTTATGTGACAGACTAAGCTAGCCGATGGCAGATAGATCTCTGAATGAATCTGTGTGTCAGCGTTCCAGGAAAAATCCATTCCTGTCAGTAAAATTTTTCAAAGAATTGGATAAAATTGTGATGAAATTTATCTGGGCAGGGAAAAAAGCAAGAATGAAAAAAAAACTATTTACAAGATAATAAAAGCAGGGGTGGCTTTGGACTCCCTGACTGGGAGATTTATTATAAAGCGTTGGCATTAGTATGGATAAAAGACTGGATTAAATTGGGAAACAAAAGAATTTTAACACTAGAGGGCCATGACATGCAGGTAGGATGGCATACATTCCTGTGGAATCCAAATAATAAAAACCATTCATACTTTACTAGACATGTACTGCGTAAATCTTTGATTAAAATTTGGACAGATATTAGAAAGAATTATTATATTAAAATTCCGAGATGGATTTCAATGATGGAGGTGATGTTTCATCCCAATACGATAGATATGAATAAAAAGGGGAAGGATACTGTAAAATCTCCAGTCAGAGGTCTCCATTTGCTGGTTCTCCAAACTATTCAAAATTTCTATTACCAGTTCTCCAGAACTGGTCAGAACCTGCTAAATACCACCTCTGGTTGGAGTGATCTATGTTTGTCTGCTTGATTTTTGTAATCCTTTGCAGCTTCAGTCAAAGCTTTTTTTGTATCCTCCCAACCTTTTTTTAATGAGTTCATCCATTCTGTTACAGACATAGATGTGGAGGGTTCCCTAGGTAATTCTGGCATAGAGACAAATTCCATGCCAGTGTTGATTTGGAATGGAGTCAACCATGTGCTGCTATGTACTGCATTATTATAAGCAACCTCTGCAAGTGGTAATAACTCTGCCCAGTTTTCTTGCTCATAATTTACATAGCTTCTGATGCATTGTTCCACCATGGCATTGGTCCTCTCCGCCGCTCTGTTGCATGCCAGATGGAACGCTGAGGATAATCCTTGGGATGACCCAATAGATCTTAAAAACTCCCTCCATAAGTTACTGGTAAATTGTACCACTCTATCTGAGATTATTCTACGAGGTACTCCGTGTAGCCTATAGATATGCTTCATGAACAGTTTTGCAAGCTTTTTTGCACATGGGAGTCCTTTACAGGCTGTAAAGTGGGCATGCTTAGAGAATACGTTTATAACAGTCCAAATGATTGTATTCCCTCCACTCTCAGGTAATTCTACAATAAAGTCCATTGCAATTTATTCCCACGGCTGTGTTGGTTCAGCTACTTGTTGGAGGAGGCCAGGGGTTTTTCCAGTTCTGTGTTTCACCATGGCACAAATTGAGCAGCTTTTCACATAGTCCTCAATGTTAGATTTCATTTTTGGCCACCAGAATTGTCTTCTGACTAAATGTAGGGTTTTTAAGAACCCGAAGTGTCCCCCCAGCCACGAGTCGTGGCTATGCTTTAGTACCATTAGTCTTAGATTTGTGGGTACATAAAGTTTAGTCCCTTTCCAAGCCAGTCCCTCATTCATTGTTAATTCAGTTTGATGCTCCACAAACCAGGGATCAGTCAATAGAGCTGCTTTTAACTCCATGATCAATTTGTCTTCCAGGCATCTGGTGTTGTGGTTGGCTTGGCCTCGAGTGGTTACTTGGCCTGCCAATTGAGCTTCTGATATCAAAGTCTGCACTATTTATTTCGGGGACTGTCAAATTGGGGTTTCCTGGACAGGACGTCCACCGATATGTTTTTCCCTCCGGGGATATATTTCATTTTGAAGTTGAACCACTTCAAGTATTGAGCCCAGTGGACTTGTTTAGGTGATAGCTTCTGAGGTGTCTTTAGAGCCTTGAGGTTTTTGTGATCAGTCCACACCTCAAAAGTCTCCTTCACCCCTTCTAGGAAATGCCTCCAAGTCAACAAAGCCCATTGTACTGCAAATGCTTCTTTCTCCCAGACCACCCATCTTCACTCTGTGTCTGTCAGCTTTTTAGACACATAAGCGCAAGCATCATTCAGTTCTGAGACTTCTTTTTGGAGAAGAACAGCCGCAACTGCCACATCACTAGCATCAGCTTGGACTATAAAAGGCCTGGTTGGGTCTGGGTGCTGGAGAATGGGCTCAGCTGCAAAAAGGCATTTTAAGGTTTCAAAAGCTTTCTGACAGTCCATTGTCCAAGCAAGGGGTTCACTGGGCTTCGGTTTGGTGGGTGAAGGCCCCGTTTTTAATAACTCTGTCAAAGGGAGGGCAACCTCAGCAAAAGTAGGAATGAATTGTCTATAGAAATTGGCAAAACCCCAAAAGCTGCTTTTGCGTTTTGGGGGGTTGCCAGTCCAGCACGGCTTTCACTTTTCCAGAGTCCATCTCAATTTCCTTGTTGGATATTCAGTAGCCTAAGTAATCCAGCGAAGCCTTGTGGAATTTGCATTTTGACTTGTGGAATTTGCATTTTGACTTGGTGGCCAAAAGTTTTTTCAGCACTTGTCTAATTAATTTGACATGTAGCTCGATGGTTTCGCTGAATATAAGGATGTCACCCAGGTATACGAGAACCCCCTGGTACAGGTGCGGATATAACACGTTATTGAAGAGTTGCATAAATACTGCAGGGGCCCCTTGGAGTCCGAAAGGCATGACCCGGAATTGGAAACTACCCAAAGGGCAGTTGAAGGCAGTTCTCCATTCATCTCCCTCTTTTATGCGCACTCAGTAGTATGCTTCTCCCAGATCTAGTTTGGTGAAGACCTTGCCTTTTGATAGGTGGTTTAATAAATCTTTCATGAGGGGGAGAGGGTACATGTTTTTGACGCACATGGCGTTCACGCCCCTAAAATAAAACATAATCTCAACCCACCATCTTTCTTTTCTTTGAATAGCACTGGGGCGGCCAACCTCGATTTGGTAGGTTCAACGAAACCTCTGTCCAGATTGTTGTAGATGTATTTCCTTAATTCAGTCATTTCAGCTGGTGTCATGGAATACATCTTTGGTTTTGGCAGTTTTGCCCCAGGTTTTAGCTCTATAGTGCAATCAGTGGCTTGATCCTGAGGTAAAACATTACATTCCTCTTCACGGAATGCTTCAGCCAAGTCTCTGTATTGTTTGGGTGCTTGGAGGGTACCTGGAAGAAGGTCCGAGGTGGTGGTTGCTGCTTCAGTTTCTGCACCCATGTTGGGTGGTAGTTTCTTAGTGGGAGGAAGGGGGGCAGTGGGCCCATGCCAATTATGATTTTTTGGTATCCATCCTCCCACTTGATTGTAGGGGCCCATTTATCTAGCCAAGCAAGTCCCAATATGACAGATTCTGACATTCTTGAAGCTACTATAAACTGTATGAGTTTGTGGTGAGCACCCATCTCCAGTTTGATTAACTCTATCATTTGGGTGGCTGGGATCCCCCTAATTAATGTCCCACACACTTGCTCAAATCTGTTTGGGTGTTTAAAGGGTTTTGTCTTTATGCCTAATTGTTCAATGATGGGGAGTCCAATAAGGCATCAAGAGCATCTGGTATCTATGACAGCTTCTAACTCCCCTGCCTCCCTTGTGTCAGGCACTACTAACTTCACTTTGACAGTAAAAGGTATGATGGGTGCATTCACCATTGGGTCGTCTTTGTCAGAGGCTTCTCTGGGGAGGGTGTGTTGGGTTGGAAGTTCCTTGCTCCCTTCTGCGTGGAGAGGACCTTCTATGGTGTGTCTAACAAAGCAGCTAGTGTCGGGAGGCTTTCCTTGAATTTTTCAGCCCCTGGCAGCTGTGGTAGACCTTGGCTGTGGAGCTTGTGGAGCAGGTGCAGAGGCCAGACAGTCGGCTGCTCTATGGCCATTCTGGCCACAATGATAACACTTTATTGTTCTGGTGAGTTGGGTGAGAGCAGCTTCAGCAGGTGTGATCAGCTGTCGCCTGGCCACAGCTCTCCTAGGAGGGCCTTCAGGTAGGGGTCTTTTTTGTTGATTGATGTTGCAGTCTAATTTGAGGGTGGTCATATACCATGCTTGGAATGTCTTGGGAATCCCTCTAGTGTTGCAGGCCTTTTTTAGTTCTGGGTCAATGGCGTTTTTAAAATAGTGCAAGATGATTTTTTCAGGCCAGTCCATGAGGTGGCTTGCGACCCTTCTAAAATCCCATAAAAAGTCTGATAAGGGCTGCTTGCCCTGTTTCACTTCCATTAATTTGTCCTCATTTTCTGCCACTCTGACTGGATTTACAAATCTGAATCTTAGCAAATGAATAAAAGCATTGACATCCTGAAGCTCTGGGGCCTGTTCGTAGTGCAGTTGGGCCACCTAGTCAGAAGCATCCCCCTCATTCATTCCATCTGTTATTGCAGTAACCAGATTGTGTTCTGCTGCATATTGGCCTCCAAATTGGTCTATATGAGACCAGATTTGAGTGAGAAAATAAGCAAAATGTTCATGGCATCTGTCAAAAGTGGCCTTGAACTGCATCTGGTCTGGTCGGGGGCGGGGGGTAGTATCGCCCTGGCAACTGCAGGCTGAGCTGAAATGAAAGGGGCCTGGTGAGGCATGTATCTACTTTGGAAGGGTCTTCCGAGGCCTGGCTGGGTTTGGGCTCTCTAGAAGGAAGGCCTCTGCAGGGTTGCTCCGAGTGGGGGCTGGTTAGGGGCCTGCCATGAAGAGGCCGGTTGTTGCCTTATTCCCTGCATGGAGAAAAGGGGGGTGGTTGCCATCTGCTGCCTGTACTGATCACTTTGTTGGGAAGAGGTCACTGATTCTCTTTGGGCCCAGGGCATTGCCGGTGCTGGCATCTACTGGCACTGGATCCACCCTTGGCCAGGATAAAACCCCCACCCTGGGGGCATACTCTCTGCAGGGGGTAAATTCCCTTCTGGGTGTGGAGGCGGAGGACTGTAGTCTGCGTCTCTCACCTCTCCCTTGAAATTGGATCTTGCTAAGCTGGGCTGGTTCACTGGCTGCTTTGTACTGGGAACGAACGCACAACAGAATGAGGCGAGGCGGCTAGAAGGTTGCTCAGGCTTTATTCAAATTCGCACACTAACAGCGAATAAGCTGCTCAGCCGTGAGGCAACAGCTGTTGGCCTGTTTGACAGCTCCTTATATAGTCAGCTGTCAAACTGTTCCACCAATCAGGTTGCGGCTGGCGCCCCCTGCTGGAAACGGACCAGAGGGGGAACTTCAGGACACAGCACTCCTTCCCACCTCGATAGCGCATGTGTAATCTTCGAGGTAGGCTGGGCGTCATCGGATCCAAGTCGATCTGCGCAGTGCTGGCTCGGCAGGAACCACTCCAGCTGGAACTTCTGCAACTGGACACTCTGCTGGCGATCTCTCTACCAATGGTCCTTCTGGTGAGTGAGACCTTTGTTGTGTTGCGGGTGCCGATGGTCTTGTGCAGGTTTCTGGTAGTTCAGCAATCTACCTGGCTAATGACAACCCTGGCCTCATGTTTCCTCGCCCCCTTAACTGGTTAATGTGGTGTCTCCAGATTTGGCCATCCTCTAAGGTTATAATATAGGAACATGGCCCGGTTACGCTCGTTATGTATGCTGGTAGCCACAGGGGATTTCCCGTGCAATTCCTAGCGTGCAATAGGTTACACTAAATTCCTAGTGCAATTCCTGGTCCCCCACCATGAATTCCCTGGTGTTGCTGTGTGAGTTTAAGGGCTTGTCTGGTGTAAAAGCAGGATGCAGCCTATCTAAAATAGTTCTAAGCCTTCAACCCATTAACAATTCTGCTGGACTATGGTTTATGGTTGGGCATGGGGTAGAATGCTGGATTAACAGGTACTGGGCCACCCTACTGGGCCATGGCCCTGGGCCCATCTTTGCTAGGGCCTCTTTAGCAGATCTTACCCCTCGTTCTGCCAAACCATTACTAGCAGGATTAAAAGGGGCAGTCAATGAATGTCATATTCCCAACCCAATGAGAAACAGTTCAAAACTCCTTGCAGTAAATTGTGGCCCATTATCTGACACAATTATATCTGGAAGCCCATGTGTGGCAAATATCTTCTGTAAGGCTAAGCTAACAGCTTCTGCTGTGGTTGAGGTCATTAACACTATTTCAACCCATTTGGAGAACGCATCTACTACGATGAGGAATGTCTGGCCTTGGAATGGGCCAGCGAAATCAATATGAACGCGTGACCAAGGACCTCTGGGATTCTCCCATTGCCTTACTGCGGCTTTTGTGGGTAATGGCCTAGTTTCCTGACATTGCTGGCACCCTGACACCCATTCAGATATTGCTTGATCCATCCCTGGGCACCACACATAACTTTGGCCTAAGGACTTCATATGAACTATGCCCGGGTGACCCTTGTGAAGCACCTCTAATACATGCTTTTGTAATGATGAGGGAATTACCACTCTGCTTCCCCATAATAAACACCCTTTGCTGCAAGATAGCTCTTGTTGCCTTATTTTGAAAGGCTGATAATCAAGAGGAACAGTCCCTTGTGGCCATCCCCTTTTCACCCAGTCCAGAATCTGCTGTAAGAGTTTGTCTTTAGCTGAATGGGCAGCGATGTCAGCAGCAGTCAATAGGAAATCCTGGTGATGGTCAATGAGGAGAATGGATTCATCAGCCTCCTGGTCTTCTGCTGTAGCTGGAAGTGGGCACCTGCTGAGGGCATCAGCATGGCTGAGGTGTTTGCCCAGGCGATATGTCAGTGTGTAAGAATATGCTGCCAAAAAAACCCCCCACCTTGTCATTCGCGGGGAGGGCATTTGAGGAGTCTGCTTATCCCCAGCGAATAAACCAAGTAAGGGTTTATGATCAGTTATAAGTTCAAACTTATGTCCATAAACATATTCGTGGAAATGTTTAATGCCAGCAATGGCAGCAAGGGCCTCATGATCTATTTGGCTGTAATTTCGTTCTGCTGGCGATAGGGTCCTCGAGAAAAATGCTATAGGGGCCTCAGAGCCATTTGGCAGTCTGTGGCTCAAAATTGCCCCTATTCCATATGGCGAAGCGTCAAATGCCAACACTACTGGTAAACATTCGTTGAATTGTATAAGAACAGAGTCTGAAGTTAACAAGTCCTTTACAGCCCTTTCCTACCCCAAAACCAAGGAGATTTTTTGTCTAAAAGTCTGTGTAGGGGTTCAGCAACTGATGCTTTGTGAGGAATGAAAATGGCGTAAAAGTTCAGGAGGCCTAGAAAGGCCTGCAGCTCTGTTTTGTTGTTTGGAGCGGGGGCGTTCTTTATGGCCTGGACCTTAGCTGTCGTGGGATGTATTCCAGCAGCATCGATCAGGAATCCCAGGAACTCCACCTTAGGTATGCCCAATTGGCACTTGTTCTTTTTTAATTTCAAACCCTTGGCCTGGAACCTTTTGAAAACTTCCCTTAGGCTGTCTAATACCGTGTTTCCCCGAAAATAAGACCTACCCCGAAAGTAAGACCTAGCACTATTTTCTAAACCTGCCCTAATATAAGACCTACCCCGAAAATAAGACCTAGTGTAAATCTCCAGTTCCAGGAAGACTTTTCAGGGAGCAACCGTGCACCCACGAAACACCCCCCCTACACACTCACACCCACTATTTGGCACCATAAATATATAAGACCTACCCCAAAAATAAGACCTAGTGTGTTTTTGGGAGCCAAAAAAAATATAAGACAGTGTCTTATTTTCGGGGAAACACGGTAGTGATTTTTCATCTTTAGCTGACACAATTATGTCATCAAAATATGGAACAACTCCAGGGATACCATGCAAGAGTCGTTCCATTAGAGACTGGAATATGCCTGGGGCAGCACTAATTCCAAATTGTAACCTATTGCATCTGAATGCCCCTCGATGAGTTACTATCGTTTGAGCTTCTGCGGTGGCTGGGTCCACCGGCAACTGTTGATACGCTTAAGCCATGTCAAGCTTTGCAAAAAAATTTCCATTGCCCAGTGAGTGCAACAGATGTTGCACCACAGGGACTGGGTATGCTCTTTGCTGTAAGGCTAAATTAAGCGTCGCCTTATAGTCAGTGCACACCCTGATAGATCCGTCTGCCTTGATTGGCGTGACAATTGGTGTTTCCCAGGGAGCGTGATCTATGGGTTCTAATACCCCTTGTGATATCAGTTTATCAAGTTCTGCATCTGGCGGAGTCAATTCAATCTCCTAGGTTGAATTGATGGGTCTAAATTCAATGAAATAGGTTTACCTGTATATTTACCTAAGTTGTTGTCAAACACACTGGCAAATTCCTTTTCCAGTGTGTCTAATGTGTCAGCATTTTGACCAGTTGTGGCATTTATGCCACTTATGGCCAGACCTAGGGCTTCAAACCAATCCAGGGGAAGCTAGGTAAAGCCCTTTCCACTACTATTAATGGGAGGCGGCCTTCAAATTGTTTGAAAAGTACAGTCACTTTAGTCAGATGCAAAATGGGAATTTTATTCCCTTGATAGTCTCTTAATGTGAGGGAACAGGGTCTCAATCTTTTCTTTGCCATTTTGGGCACTAATCTTTTTATTGTGCTCCAACTCACCAAAGATAAAGAAGATCCTGTGTCAACCTCCATTTGACAATCCTGCCCCTCAATTTTAATTGCAAGAAATTTTTTTTTCTTCAGTGATAAGTTTGTTTGCCCAACTCTGGGGTTAAACTGGCAATTATCCTTTTGAATTGTGAAACAATCCTCTCCCAATCTAGGAACTTTTCTAGGGGGCCCCTTACTTTGCCCTTGTTTTGCCTGGACTCTGTCATCAGGCAATATAGCCCTGCACTTCCTAGCTAAATGGCCCCTTTTTCCACAGCGCTGACAGATTGCATTTTTAAACCTGCAAACTGCTCACGGATGGTTACCCCCACACCCCATGCAGGATTGTGCCTGGGGTGTTTTTGTGGATTGCCAATATTTACCTGATGCAGTCTTCAATCGGTGGATGTCGTCATCCCCTGGTAAATCGACATCTTCCTCAGTAGCCTCTTCTTGGTGGACAGCTAAGGTTTTCTTTTCTGATATTGAGCTGCTCACTCCCTGGATCTCAATCATTGATCTATTGGACAGTGCAGGCCTCGTCTAAGGCTGATTGTAGAGTCAGGTCAGGCTTTGCTAATAGTCTGCGCTGGATTCGGAGGTCTTTTAGCCCACCAGACTAACCTATCCAGCAAAGCCTCATCCAGCTCTTTAAATTCGCAATGGAGAGCAGCTGTCCGGAGACCTGCCATAAACTGATTAACACTTTCCCCTTCAGCTTGCTCTCTCTGGTGAAATGCGTGCCTTTGGGCAATTCTTGAGGGAGTGGGAACGTAATGGTTCTTAACCTTGGCCATTAACGCCTCCCAAGTAACAGCATTTAGGGGTTGAGGTGCTAACAGAGCTCGAGCTGTGTCAAACATTTGTTTGCCACAGAAATTTAAAAACAGCACCCTTCGCCGGCTGCCTGTCAAATCCACCAGATCGTTTGCCTCCAGGAAACAATCAAAATGCTCGATATATTATTCCCAGGTTTCTGACGAAACATCAAATGGCGCGAATGTGTTTAACGCTGCCATTCTTAGCCACTTCAAAGAGCCTTTGTTCCTTAGGCAGATGGCTGGTGGATTTATTGAGCTCTCTCAGAGTGACTTCGCTCTTTTGAATGCCCTTCTGGCTTGTTTGGCTCTCACTGCCACAGTTATCAGCTCTTTTAGTTGTCCCTCGGGACTTCAAGCTCGCCTAATGCCTCGAGGGTGGACCATCCCACCCTCATCCCCAGTGCTTCATACTGGGAACAAACGCACAACAGAATGAGGCGAGGCAGCTAAAAGCTCGTTCAGGCTTTATTCAATTTCGTATGCTAACAGTGAATAAGCCGTTCAGCCATGAGGCAACAGCTGTTGGCCTGTTTGACAGCTCCTTATATAGTCGGCTGTCAAGCTGTTCAACCAATCAGGTTGCAGCTGGCGCCCCCTGCTGGAAACGGACCAGCGGGGGAACTTCAGGACACAGCACTGGCCATCTCCAACTGATTCCAGAATGAATTCCTCTTCCCTCTTCAAATTGGGAAAGGAAAAAAAATGGCTGCTTTATGCTCCAGCTTGCCTGGACAGTTTGTGGCTTGGAAGCATAACTTCCCATCTTAAGCTGTTCGAGCTTCTCTGGTAATTCTACTGCCAATCGGCTTCGGAAGCTAATTCGCTAGACTGCCATCTTGGGAGGCTTCTGATTCAACTGGGGCCTCAAACCTCCAGTCTGCCTCCCTTGCAATAGGGAAAGGGCTTGATGAAGACTTATGTTCAGGCAACTTATACAGTCCCGTCTGACAACCCCACCAAGAGTCTGTTTGTCTGGGCCGAGCTCCTAAATCTCTTCTCTCCTCTGCATGCTTCAGTGCCTGTGTCACCTCCTCCGAAGGGGGGCTGGGGGCTGCAGTTAATCTTCCAGAGGCTCCCCCCAAGTCCCTTCTGTCTCATCTCCCCCCCAAGCCCCTTCTGTCACACCTCTTGGCTGATTCTTCGGATTGCTCCATTGCTGGAATAAATCCTGGGGTTCAGCAACCCCTGGTAGCTCCCCTCTTGGGAGTGCTGAAAGTTGATAGAGTTTTGGAATATTGTCAGCGTTCCAGGGAAAATCCATTCCTGTCAGTAACTCCAAGACACACTTCATCTCAAAGTACTTTTATTAGAATAGCACCTGGCACATTCTGTGGAATTCCAAAATTAAAAGTTTCCCGGCTTCCTCACAATGTCCCAACCTACAAACCATCCCCTTTTCCCTCATCATCACATCACATGAACCAATTCCAAAGTAAGTTCTAATTCTTTCTGTGCCACACTCACACACTATATTTTGTCTACTAAGAGCTCTCAATTAACATCACCCCCCTCCCACTTTCTCCAGCTATGTGGCAATGATGAATTCCATAGCTGACACTGTGATTCTGTGAGCAACTCAATCTGCCTGCCTGCTTTGCCTGATTTTGAGTAAAAGTTGCTCTTTTTTTAATAAAAAATTCAATATTTATATAAATATTTATAATATTTATGTACAAGTCATGCCTAGACAGTCACATGACCACCAAGCCACACCCACAAATTAGGCCACACCCACAGAATTGGTTAGTGGTCCCTGGAATTTAAAATTATGAGTTTGGTGGTCCCTGAGGTCCAAAAGGTTGGCGACCCCTGCTTTAAATACCTCTTCAGTAATCCATCATTAAGTTATCCAACATCTGCCCAGAGTGGTTAAAGCTGCACCCTCCTAATATCCGCCCACCCTTCTGCCTCTCTTATCACCCCCCCCACACTTAGCTTCCCTTATCACACCCCCATTTCTATAGCCTTATGCTACCCAAAATCTCCTATTCCACGCTATCTCTTTCTTATGCTATCCTGTCACCTTCGTACTCCCCTGCACATTCCAACACCCGCATTCCTTGCAGCCGCCTTCATTAGTCCTGCCTGGCTCTGTGTGTATGTGCCTTTCCATTTCACAGCAGCTCTGATGAATTTCATGCCAGATCGACGAACGCTGGATCGCCAGGTAATTGGTGTTTAGTCCCAAGGGTGGGATTCAAAGTTTGTAACAACCGGTTCTGTGGGCATGGCTTAATTGTAGGTGTGGCTTGGTGGTCATGTGACTGGGTGGGTGTGACTTGGTGGCCATGTGACTGGGTGGGTGTGGCCAGGTGGCTATGTGCACGGCAAATCAAATACAAGTGGTCCTTGCTTAATGGCCAGTTGCTTAGCAAGTGTTCTAATTTATGACTGATCTCCCTAGAGCTACTTGAACTGATTTTGGAGTTTTGACAACCATGCACACACACACACACACACCTTCTAACACTGTTATTCTATGATTCTGTAAGGATCTCCTGCTGGATTGGACTAGATGACCTCGAGATCCTTGCAGGCCAGCCCTAGATTGCTGTGCTGCTTCAAAGAGTCTTCTGAAGCCAGGGTTTGTGTTCTTCCTTACTCTCCTTTTTTCCTCTCTCCCTCCCTCCCTCCCTCCTATGTATTTATCTATCCATCTATATATCTCTCTCTTCTCTTTCTTTCCTCTCTCCTCTCTTTTCTTTCTCTCTTTCTCTCTCTCTTTCTTTCTCTTTCTTTCTTTCTCTCTTCTCTCTTTCTCTTTTCTTTCTTTCCCTCTCCTTCTCTTTCTTTCTTTCCCCCTTTCTCTCCCTCTTTCTCTCTCCCCTCTCTTTCTCTCTCTCTTTCGTCCCTTCCTTCCTTCCCTTCCTCCTTATAAATGCCAGATTTGAAACATACACACACATGCACACACACACACACACCCTTCTTCCCACTTTCTATGATTCTGTAAGGATCCCTGCTTCAGGGTTTGACTGGTGATATCCAGATCCCTTCCAGCCCTGGATTGCTTGTTCAGATCTTCTGAGCCAGGGTTTGTGTCCTTCTTCCTCTCCTTTTTCTCCTCCTCCATGTATTTATCTATCCATTCTATATCTCATTCTTTCTCCTCCTCCCTCTTCCTTCTTTTTCTTTCTTTATCCTTCCTTCCATCTCTCTTTCTTTGCTTCCTTTCTTCTTTTCTTTCTCTTTCTTTCTTTCTTCTTCTCTCTCTTCCTTTCTTTCTTTCCCTCTCTTTTTCTCTCTCTTTCCCTCTCTCTCTCTCTATCTCTCTCTGCCCCTCCGTCTTCCTCTCTCGTCACACTCTCTGTCTCTTCTCTCTCTGTCTCTCCTCAAAGCTCTCTTTCTTTCATTTCTCTCTTTTGGAATCCAGACTGGCTGAACAATGATCCCCAGCCATGGTGGAAGTGTCCCTTTGAGCGACCCTTCTTCTCCTCCTCCTCCTCTTCTCATGACCGGCAGCCATGGCAAGGCCAGGAGGGTTCACACACATGGGGAGACTCTCCTCAAGAAAGCAGCCACCTGCCCTGCATGCATTTTTGCTGTGCTTTGGCACTTGTTTGAGGAGCATCTTCCCTCGCGTGTGCACCCTGCTGGCCCCACCAAGGCCGTCAGTCACAAGAGGAGGAGGAGGAGGTAGACCTCTCCCCTCTGCAGTCCTCCTCCTGCAGAAAACAGCCATTCCCTGAGCTAAGAAGGCAAGGAGTTGCGGCTTGGCTCACCCAATTCCTAGGACTATCCTGAATGGTCCCAATTTGGCGTGGAGAGGGTGGCTCCCCCTGGCAATCCCCCTTTCTCTCGGTGCTCTGACTTTCCATTGCCCGCCAGCCTGAACACCGGGTCGGACCACTAGAAGGCCATTTCCCCACTTCTCAGTGGCGCTGCTGTGCCAGCCACTGCAGGACCCTCCACCTCCTTCCCCAACTTCTCCCTCAGCTTTGAATGACAATGCCTGTTGCCGACACAGGTGTGATGGGGAGGGCATGGCAGGGCCAACCAGGGATGATTGTTCTGGGTCCAACAAAGGGGCTGCAGGCAGGAGAGGGAAGGGATGGCAGGCAAAGGGGCCATGCGGGTGACAAAGTGTCATGCTCCCTGGTCTCCCACTCCCACCTGTTCCCCCCGCCCACCGGCAAGGCCCAGCAGCTGCAGTGAATCCAAGCTAAATTTTGCTGTAACATGTGGAGAGGCTCATGTTCTCCTGCTGCTGGGAAAGCAAGAGAGTCTTTCTCAGCACAGCAAAAAGTTTGCAAGTTTCCCTCTAATAGGAAAATGGGCAGCAGAGAAGCAGCCTGGTTGAATCCTGTTTCTCTCTGCCACCAGGAGCTGTGCCGGGAAAGACTCTTTTGCTTTCACAGCAGCAGGAGAACATGAGCCTCTCCACATGTTCTCCGGTACAGCGAAATTTAGCTCAGGTCCCCACCAGTCTGCATCTCACCCCCTGCCTGGATTCACCACAGCTGCTGGGCCTTACCTGCTGGGGGTTAGGGTGACGGGCAGCGGTGGCAAAAGGCAAGTGTGGTGGTCAGGGAAAGGTGACTGGCAGTGGCAGGTAGGCGACTGGGCCCCAGAGCTTGCAGAGCCTCACTCACCCAAGGAGATCAGGCAGGGCCACAGCAGAAGGCATGCAGCAATGGCTGACCTGGCGGGTGGGCAAAAGCAGGCTGAAGGTGATGCTGCACATATGCAATAAAGACTGACTGGGCATGGAGGGGAGGGGCAGGCAAAGAGGGGCAGGGCCAGCCAGTGGCATAATTTGTCAGTTCTCCGAACTGCACAGAATCATAACAACCGGTTCTATAGAACTGGACAGAACCGGTAGAATCCCACCCCTGCTTAGTCCTGGTCTCCTGGGCAGCTGCAGCCTGCCGTTGGCAACCCCTCGCACCCCATTGATGTGTTGGGCTCCAAATGGGTCAGAAAGCACCCAGAGCCCGACAATATCCTCTCTGTTTACATACATACAACAACAAAGTGATAGGTCATAGATCATAAATCATAGTTACAATCATTCATCATAAGATACAAACAACAAGTGACAAATCATAAGATACCAATAGGAGAAGATAGTAGAAAAAGTGAGAAGATGAGAAATGAGAAAATAAAAAGAATGATAACAGCAATACAGCCTACTACTTGGGTAAATTTCTTAGGCCTAAGACAGTTCTGTGAAAATTAAGTGTTTGGCAGAGTGATGGCATGGGAAAAAACTGTCTTTGAGTCTAGTTGTTCTGACATGCAATGCCCAATAAAATAGTGTGGAAATTGGAATGAACCAACTCTTGGTACAGGACTAACTTGGCTTTCCTTGTTTACCTGGATCAATAAGTCTTCACCACTGATGAGCCTTGAAATACTTAAAAGATTGAGGAAATTCAGGGATTCTTATATATTCAGTTGTATAAGCCTGAATATTATAGAATCAATTAAATTAGGTTTGCTGAGGTGTCCAGTGGCCATCAATCCCATTATCTGCCTATCTAGTCTAAGTAAGATCGAGGGCTTATACCAATATTCTCCCATGGTATGTGTGCTAACCCTTCCCTCATTTTGTATGGAAAAGTTTTACATAATTACATTATAAGCACAGAAACCCATCTTGTATATATCAAATTTATAGATGGTAGAAGAAAACATGTTTCTTAAACTATATAGCTTGTAATTGCAATATTAATTCCTAGGCTATCACTAGGGAAAAAAGATAATCTCCACATATAAAAGTAATTTTTGGTGCTCTGGAACCAACTAGACTGTACCAGCTACATTAACACATAAGCCAGAATCTAAAGTGCCAATTTAGAAACTGTCACTGTAACTGCAAGGTAAAACAAGTGATAAAACTACAACCATTTTACATGTTTATATTCTGCCCCTTCATTGGCATATTTGAGAACTTTCTTTTATATTACATCTATTCAACTCTGGGCAATGTATATCGGCAGCGAAGAGGAAGAAAAAGTGACTTGCAGGCACTCTTTGACAGCATTTTATTCATTCATTCACTTTTTCTTGTAAGATCTCCCAGCATTGAACAAGTGTAAACTGCATCTGGTGTTGGACTGCTCTCATTTTAGGGATTTACCCTTGGCAAATCATTTCCAATTGGCAAAAAGTAACTCATTTCCTGTCAATATTCCTTGTGCTGCTAAGCAGTTACCTCCTTCAGGCTTACTAAAAGCCAGAGCAACTGTTTTCAAGCAAATTTGTCTCTCACTTTATGGATTCATGTTGAGCACTTTCCATTAGGATTTCTTTACCATGTCACAGTTTTAGATTAAAGAGGACAACAGGTAAGAAGCATCTTTAGTGCCTTCCTGCCATACAGTGTTGGCTAAAAAAATGAATGAAAAAAAATGAATGATTTTTCTAACATATAAACATTTGCACTCTAGTATCTATAGATATAAACTGTAGATATGAGTATATAAATTAGCAGACTTCATAGATTAGTTTCAGCTTTTTAGTAATAATTGAACAAGATTCTGCATTAAAACCTTCCCTTCCAAATCCACTGATCCAGATTGTTAATTGGGCTGTTTTTGCATGATATTCAGAACAAGAAAATAACAGAAGGGGTCATTCTATTCTCCAAAGCATCAGAAAGGAAGACAAAAACAATGGATGCAAACTAATCAAGGAGTCAAGCAACCTAGAACTAAGGAGAAATTTTGTAACAGTAAGAACAATTGCTTGCCTTCAGAAGTTTTGTGGGTGTTCCATCACTGGAAGTTTTTAAGAACACACTTGTCTGGAATGGTATAGGGTTTCCTGCTTGAGCAGGAGGTTGAACTAGAAGACCTCCAATGTCCCTTTGCATCTCTGTTATTCTGTTATTTTGGACCTAATAGATTCTCTTGCATTTGAAAGAAAAGTGTTGAATAACTAGTGTTGCTGCTTCAATGAAACATATGTTTGTGAAGTATTGCACAACTGTTCTACTGCACTGTGTTTGGGGAATATGTTATTACATATATTTAATATTTTCAGTCATTATATATTTTTGAACTATATTTCTATTTCTTAGAAATCTGACATTTCAAAAAAAACCATGAATTTTCGGTGCCCTACTTATAGCTAAATTATTTATTCTTCAGCTTTGGAAATAGAAATATATGTTCCTAACTACTCAGTGGTCTCAAAGGTGGTTGTTCTTAACAATTTATGAACAAATTACTTATCATAATAAAAGATCTATGGTTGATTACAATGGAACATGGGTACTACTCTTTTAAATGCAGAAGTAGATCTTTTTAAATACCAATCACACAGGTTTTTCTTTTTTTCTTTTGAGTTTTTTAGTTTTATTTTTGTTTCTTTTAAATTTACTGTCTTGTTCAGTTGTTTCATTTTTATTTTGTATTCAGTTACTAAAACCATCCCTACTTCAAAAAAAAACCCCAGGACTTTCTGAGATCATAGCCTTTTTTTTGTTCTTATTCAAATATTGGAATGCAGTCTGATTTAGCCTACTCTATCAGTCTACCTATGGTCATCCAGAGAATTTGACTTGTGGTAAAAATTAACAATATTTGCCACATTAACCTTTGGAAATTGCTTAAATGTACTGAGAACATTGTTTTGAAACCTGAATTGGACCTCAACCATAGTTTGGCCTACAGTCTGCCAGAAGTGTTTAGATATGTTTATTGACAAAGAAATATCTAATTCTGCCTCTTGTGTGTACAGCATCCCAGCCAAGAGTGTTTGACACAGTAATAATCAATGTTTTCATTGGCTATTGGAACTATTCCAATAACATAAAATCCTTTTTTACCAAATTAAATTATATTCTTTTTCTGACTGAAGTTGCATTGTACGAGGTGACCTTCATTTTCCTTGGATCCAGACAGCTTCTATTGATGTATCCAACAAACTTAGCAAAAAGTTTCTAGTTAAATCCTATCAGACAGACCAAAAGATGCTTGACACATGGGCAGATTCAAATACTGTCTTTTACTTAAGCCCATAAAGAGCAAAGCTTGACTATTGTCCAGCTGTGCTGCTTAGACACAAGCTTTTTCTTTTGAAAGGATTACAATAGACCACAAAACAATTATGATAACTTGGGGCTTTGAGATCCTGTTTCTAGTTTGCCATCCTGTCAAAAGCTGGATATATATTGTATATGCACACATACACAAACACACATCCTTACACACACATATATTTATACACATGCAGACACATACAGATAGACACATAGATTCTGATAGGAGCAGATAGACTCTGCTCAAACAGAAAAGAAAGAGAAAGAGAGAGTGGGAGGGAGAGAGGGTTGGAGCACATAGGAGTACTGTCATCCAACCAGTTTTATTCCCTCTTGAACTTTTCCCACTTATTAAATTTAATGGTGAAGTAACTGATCGATGAAAAGTCCTGCAACATGTGTTTCATGCATTTCCAGAGAGTAGATTTTGCACAGGAAGCTAATGTGAAAGCTCTACTAACCCTTCTATGTTTGAAATTCACACTCTGTCTCCATTTTTTGTACTGCCATCTGGGAGGAGACTCTGACAGACAGGATTATTTTTTGTGGGGAGGGACAAGAAATAAATGTTCTCTCTTAAGGAGAGAAGCAACCTGGAACTTGGGAGAAATTTTCTGACAGAACAATCAACCAGTGAAACAGCATGCCTTCAGAAGTTGTAGGAGCAAACTTGCTGTGGATCATCAAGCCAGTGAGAGCCGTGAGGAAGGGAAGAGAAGAGATACAAGCTTGCTGAGGACCCTCCAGGCAGTCCTGTTTACTGGTGGAAGCAGCATTCCAGCACAACAAGCAAGCAAATGGCTGCAGAGCAAAAAACAGCCACACAGCAGGGAGGAGAGAGAGCCAGCAGCAGCATGGGGCAGTGCAGTGAGCTAGAGTCTGAAAGCACCACAGATAGCAACGGGGGAAAGCAACAGTGGAGCAGACCTGACAGCAGAGCTGAGCTGACTGAAAGCTACAAGGCAGGCCAAGAGAGCTGACCAGAACAGGGATGAGGCTGAAAAGACTGGAGCACTGAAGGACAGAAGGGAGCTGGCAGAGAAAACAACAAGAGGTCAGAGCAGCGAATGATGGAAATGAGTTCCAATAGGCAGGGAGGGAAGACCCCAGTAGAGAATAAAAATAAATGCAGGATAGAAAATAAAACATAAATAAATAGGCAAATAATAAGGACAAGAGTAGAACATTAGAAATCAAAGAAGAATAGGATTAACAAAGATCAATCAAATAAATAAGGCAAATCTTAAATAATAAGATAGGGGGGAACTGGAGCTCAAAACTTTTTAAAAACATAGGGAAGAAAGGGATAAATAAAACTAACATAATATTAAGCAAGTAAATAACAAGGTATAAAAACAAGCACAAAAGGCAGAAAAAAGGATAGGAAAAAAAGAAAGATACAAAACTTTTTACCATTAAAAGAACCAGCAAAAAGAAACAAACTCATGGAACAGGTGACTGATGCTATTATGGTGTGCAGTATATATTCCATGTATGTGATTATGCCCAAAGTATAGCCAAATTACACATGTATTAAGTGTAAGCTATGTGAACTACTAGAGGAAAAAGTAAGGGATCTAGAGGCAGCTCTAGCTAAACTCCAACCTACTCAAGAAAGCTATGCCCAAATTGAACCAAATAGTGAACAAATAATTTCCAGAGGATTTGACCCTGCTGATAAACCATTAGAAGAAGACAAATGGAGATATGTCACACATAGAAGGAAACACAATAATCAAAGAAAAAAGCAGCACACATCTAACAAACCCCTGCTGCCCAATCTAATCCAATCAGAAAATAATAAAACTCCAGGGCCTGATAGGCTATCGGCAGAATTTATAAACAATTGCAAGGTATATTAGGCCCAATGATGTTGAAAGTTTATAATGAAGTTCTGCTAGAAGCAAAAATACCAAATTCAGCAAGCAAATATAACTCTTATACTGGAAGACTATTCAGATTTAATGCAGATAAAGAATTATAGACCAATATCTTTATTGAATGTGCATTATAAAATATGTGCTTCAATAAAAGCAGACAGATTAAAAGGGTATTTGAATGAATTTATACGTTTAAATCAGAATGTATTTAGAGGCAAAGAGGCAAATTAAAAATAAAATGAGAATGATTTTAAACACATTGGTGTATTATGAAGCACATCCTGGAAAACAAATGGTGTTGATTTTCCTAGATGCACAGAAAGCATTTGACAATGTTAATTGGCAATTTATGTTATTACAATTAAAATATATGGACTTTGGGGAGAGATTTATCGATATGATTAAAGCAATATATCACAAACAATCAGCTAAGCTGATGGTAAATGGGGACATGACAGAGAACTTTGATATGAAAAAAGGCACCAGACAGGGATGTCTACTGTTCCCTTTGCTATTTATACTGATGCTGGAAATGTTAGCCAGAAACATTAGACAAGATGAAATAAAAGGAATGGAAATGTAAAAAAGAGAAATATAAGCTACAGGCATTTGCAGATGACTTGGTCTTAGAAACTGGACTGAAGTTTATTTTATTTATTTATTTATTTATTTGACTTGTAGGCTGCCCCCTCTCCCAAAAGGACTTGGGGCGGCTCATAACTAAAATCACAACAATAAATTATTTACCTAAAAACAAATTAAACCAAGACAAGTCAAATCTGAAATTAAAACCCCACTGTTGAAACAACCATCAAGGCCCCCCCCCCGGAGGTCAGCACAGCCCGGACTGCGCAAATAATCAGGTCTTTAGATCATGGCGGAAGGTGCGGAGATTGGGGGCCGACCGGAGCTCTGGCGGAAGCTGGTTCCATAAAGTGGGAGCCGCCACAGAATAGGCCCTCCCCCGGGTCACTGCCAAGTGACACTGGGTCGCAGATGGCACCCCGAGGAGCCCCCATCTGTGCACTCGTACAGGGCAGTCGGTGTTTGATGCCAGCAGGAGTTGTTCTCATAAATACCCCGGACCCATGCCATGTAGGACTTTGAATGTTAATACAAGAACCTTGAATCTCACCCGGAAGACAACCAGCAGCCAATTCAGGTCGCGCAGGAGGGGTGTAATATGGGAGTACCAGGAAGCTCCCATCACTACCCACACGGCTGCATTCTGCACCAGTTGGACCCTCCGGGTGGTATGCAAGGGCAGTCCTAAATAGAGAGCATTACAGTAGTCAAGTCAGGAGATAACGAGTGCCTGAGTGATCATGCGCAGGGCATCTCGGTCCAGGTATGGACACAACTGGCGAACCAGCCAGATCTGGGCAAAGGCCCCCCTGGCCACAGCTCCCACCTGCTCCTCCAACTTGAGCCGTGGATCCAGTAGGACCCCCAGATTCTGTGCCCTGTCCATGGGGGGCAACACCTCCTCCCCCATGACCAAAGATGGAATCTCAAAACTGGTCCAAGATGTCGGTATGCACAACCACTCTGTCTTGGCTGGGTTGAGTTGAAGCATGTTCCTGTCCATCCAGATCCGTACTGCATCCAGACACCGGGACATCACGGAGAGGGCATCACTGATGTGGCCTGGGGTGGAGATGTATAACTGATCAGCATACTGATGATACTTCACCCCAAAGCCATGGATGATCTCACCCAGCGGCTTCATATATATGTTGAGCAAGAGGGGCAAGAGGACCAATCCTTGAGGCACCCCACAAGTGAGATACCTCAAAGTCAACCTCTGCCCCCCTGCCAACACTGATTGCGAATGTCCTGAGAGGTAGGAGGAGAACCACTGTAAAACAGTGCCCCCCACTCCCAACCCCCCGAGATGCCGCAATAGGATACCATGGTCAATGGTATTGAAAGCCGCTGAGAGATCTAACAGGACCAGGACAGAGGAAAAACCCCTATCCCATGCCCTAGAGAGATCATCAATCAGCGCAACCAATGCTGTCTCCGTGCTGTACCCGGGCCGGAACCCCGATTGGTATGGATCCAGGTAGTCCGCTTCCTCCAGGAAGAGCGGAAATTGCTGCGCCACCACACTCTCAACAACCTTCGCTAAAAAGCAAAGGTTGGAGACCAGACAGAAGTTGTTCAACATGGCTGGGTCCAGGGCAGGCTTCTTCAGAAAGGGCCTCACCACCGCCTCTTTCAAGGTGGCAGGGAACAGCCCCTCCCTTAATGAAGTGTTGACCACTGCCCGGAACTAGCCGCACATGACCTCCCTGGAGGCGTAAACCAACCAGGAAGGGCACGGGTCCAATAAACATGTGGTGGAGCTCAGCCATCACATGATCCTGTCTATCCGTCCTCAGAAACAGGATCGAACTCAGTCCAGATCACGTTAGCCAGACCACTTGCACCTTCATCCTCAGACCACTGCAAGTTCGAGCACAACCCTTCCCAGATCCGAGCGATCTTATCCAGCGGATACTGACCAAATTCCTCAGCTCTGCCCCGCAGAGGGTCCGCCGCCTCCCCCAGTTGTAAGAGGGAGCGGATGACCCTAAACAGGGCAGCCGGGCGGTTATCTGCAGATGCTATGAGGGCGGAGAAATGAGCCCTTCTCGCCACCCTCATAGCTACCAGGTAAGTCCTAATATGGGCTCTTAACTGGGCTCAGTCAGATCCGGAGCGGGTCGCCCTCCACCTGCTCTCTAGGGGGCTTCTGAAGTTAATTAGAAAGATAGAAGAATATGGGGAAGTTGCAAGATTGAAAATAAAGACAAGGCAAAAATTTGAGTTAAAAACCTCACAGATACTGTACACAAAAAAAGAGTGTTGATGGAAAGAATTGATATACAGACAGTAGAAAAATGAAGTACCTCAGAATACAGTTAACAGCAAAATGTCCAATGATTAAAGAGAACAGTTATATGAAACTGATGCAACAAATTAAACTAGATTTGGAGAAATGGAAAGATCTGCAATTGTCATTAACAGGAAGAATAACTACTATAAAAATGAATATCTTACCAAGACTATTGTATCTATTCCAAACAATTGCAATAAAATTGGGGAAAATATTTTGAAGAACTAAATAAAATAATACTAAGATATATTTGGTTAGGGGAAAAAGCAAGAATATGTTTGAAAATGTTGCAAGACTCCAAAAAAAGAAGGGGCTTTGTGTTGCCAGATCAATGAATGATTGAATGGATGGATGGATCAATTTGAGACATAAAATACTATTAACCTTAGAAGCACATGATCTTCAATTAGGTTGCATGCCTTTTTATAGTATGGGAAGAATAAGATACATAGTTACTCTCAAAGACATTATGTTAGAAATGCATTGTTATCAGTATGGCTTAAAATTAAATAACAACACTATTTGAAAATACCAGTCTGGTTTTCCACAATGGAAGCATTGATACATCCTAATTAATATGGAAAAAAATCATAAGATATAAAGATATTCTGAATGAAAAAGAGGAACTAAAAACCAAGCAGGAACTTAGTAGTCAAGGGATAGATATTGCATAGTGGCCACAAATGCAAATACAATCCAGGGGTGGGATTCAAATTTTGTAACAACCGGTTATGTGGGCATGGCTAGGTGGGCATGGCCATGTTATTTGGTGGGCGTGGATTTTTTGGCAGCAACCCCCCCTATTTTTGGGCCGTCTGGGCCTAGGGAAGCCTCCTGGGGGAGCGTTTTTGCTCCCAGAAGGCTTCCCTGGGGCTCAGGAAGGAAAAAAAAACAGCATAAAGGAGGTGCACAGCACTCCCCTGCACTCCGTTTTGGGACTTTCTGGACCTCAGGGCATCTGCAATAAGGATGACTGGGAGGGGAGGGGAGGGCCGGGCAGAGAGGGGCGGGGCCAGCCAGAGGCACAATTTGCCGCTTCTCCGAACTGCACAGAATCATAACAACCAGTTCTATAGAACTGGTCCAAATCAGTAGAATCCCTGATACAATCTCGATATGAGAAATATGCTAAAATGTATGGTTTTAATAAAGAACTAACAGAATTGGACCAGATATAAACTGGAATGGATGAAAAATTGATAAAGAAAATATACTGTTACTTATTAGGTATTAAATTTGAAAGTGAGCAGGTAAAGGAGACAGTGATTGTTTGGGCTAAAATATTGGATATGCACTAGAACTAGACAAATGGCAGAAATTGTGGGATAGAAATGTTAAACTGACTATGTCAACTGCATATAAAGAAAAATTTTATAAAATGTTTTATAGATGGCATTTTGCACCAACAAGACTGAAAAAATGTATAAGGATAGATCCGTTAAATGTTGGAAATGCAATTAAATACCTTGTTCATATTACTATATGTGTTGGACATGCCCAAAAGCTAAAAGAATATTGGATGAAAATACATACTTGGTTTGAAAAAATGATAAAACAGCATATAGATATAAAACTAGAAATATTTTTTATTAGGCATTCTGAGGAAAAATATAACAAAGGGACTATATATTTGATTTTACATGTATTAACTGCAGCCAGAACTATATTTGCACAACAGTGGAAGTATGCTGAAATCCCAACAAATGAGAGTGTAATTAATAAAATATTAGAATGTGTAGAAATGAATAGACTAATGCTTACTATTAAGGACAAAATAGAAACTGAATATTTTTTGATATTTTATCAATGGTTAGATAATAAAAACAGAAGTTAAAAATGTGAGGACATAAAAAGGACAAATGTTAAAACAGAGATTTGTTAAAGTAGACAAGCTAAATATTATTGCCATTATAGTATTAATGTTATTGTGATGAATGCTATTGGAAACATTTTGATTACGATTGCCTAAAAACAATTGTATTGAGACAACACACTGTTTGATTGAAATGGAATTTTTATGTTACACAAATAAAATAAATAAAACATGAAAAAAAAGAATAACTATCTGGGAATTTTGCACCTGTCCAGTCACACATTTGAATGTATTTGGGCTTCCCAAATTTTCATACCCTCATTACAATGTGGAATTTCAATGCAATTACTAGCACAAGCAGGCCCAGATGCTAAGAAAATTGTCAAACAAAGGATTGATGATGTTGCTGCCCAAGAGAATATTACATCACATAAATGTGCTTGGCTATGGCTGGGTATATGTAAAATTTTCTTTCATATTGAAAAGTATTTAACAATTTGTATACCCTAATACCATAGACAAGCTTCTACCAGAGCATGATTTGAAATAAATCTCTGGTTAAGCTTAGTATGTTTTACAAAGTTACTTATCAAAAAAGATACATGACTTTAAAGTTATTGCTCATGTGTTCATATGTTCTAGAAAGGGCTCATCCATTGGAATCTCATGTACAAATTAAGACCATTTGGAAGACCATGGTTCAATTGTAGCACTTACTGCAGAAAACCAGACTGTTGATCATTTTCTAATGGGTTGCCTTTTTTCTGTATAAAAATGGTCATTTGACTATGTGCATCTTACTCTAGAGAGGTTTGATAAATTCCTGCCTATCATATGTTTACATTAAAAAAAAACAAATAGACAATGACAGTGAGAGAAGTAAGTGAAGTGAATGGTGAAATGAGCAACAAGTATGAATATATTAATTCATTGCATAACATACTGAATATTGCTGGTTCCATCTATTTCAGAATCAACAGTAGAATTCACAAATAATTAAGGGCAATAAGAAAGAATATAACTATCTGAATAATTGGTTCATAATTGGTGTGTGTGTGTGTGTGTGTGTATACACACACACACACCAAATATGAACCAATATATATTATATATATATCACTTGCCATGATGATTAAATATTTTGCTGTGGTTTTTAAAATTTGTAGCAATGCACCTCCATTATACATATACACCTGGAGAGCAGGTGGAGGACTAGCCGCTCTGAACTCAACCGTGTCCACTTGCGAGCCTATATCAGGACCTATCTGGAAGCGATTAGGGCGGCGAGGCGTGCTTACTTCTCTGCTCTGATTGCGTCCTCCGATGACCGCCCTGCAGCCCTGTTTCGGGTGACCCGCTCCCTCCTTCAATTGAGGGAGGGGGATGACCCTTTGCAGGGCAGAGCAGAAGAATTTAGTTCACATCTGGCGGATAAGGTCGCTTGAATTCGTGCCGGCTTGGACTCTGATTGGCAGGGGTCTGATGATGGGGTGGCGATGGGTCTGGTTGACTCTATCTGGGTTGAGTTTGACCTGGTCTCCCTTGATGAGGTGGACAGGATCATGCGGAGGCTGTCTTCCACCATGTGTTTATTGGACCGTGTCCTTCCTGGTTGGTGTATGCCTCCAGGGAGGTTACACGCGGCTGGCTCCAGGCAATTGTCAATGCCTCCTTGAGTGAGGGAGTCTTTCCTGCCGCCTTGAAAGAGGCAGTGGTGAGGCCCCTCCTCAAGAAGCCTGCCTTGGACCCAGCCTTTTTGAACAACTATCGTCCAGTCTCCAACCTTCGCTTTTTAGCAAAGGTTGTTGAGAGTGTGGTGGTTCAGCAGCTTCCCTTGTTCCTGGAGGAAGCTGATTATTTAGACCCATATCAATCGGGCTTCAGGGCCGGACACAGCATGGAGACAGCATTGGTCGCACTGATGGATGATCTCTGGAGGGCTCGGGACAGGGGTTTTTCCTCTGTCCTAGTCCTGTTAGATCTCTCAGCGGCTTTCGATACCATCGACCATGGTATCCTTCTGCAGCGGCTCCGAGGATTGGGGTGGGGGCACCATTCTGCAGTGGTTCTCCCCCTTCCCCTCGGGCTGTTCGCAGTCGGTGTTGGCAGGGGGGCAGAGGTTGGCCCCGAGGCCCCTCACTTGTGGGGTGCCTCAGGGGTCCGTTCTCTCGCCTCTCCTGTTTAATATCTACATGAAACTGCTGGGCGAGATCATCCGAGGTTTTGGGGTGAGGTATCATCAGTATGCTGATGATACCCAGCTCTATATCTCCCCCCCAGACCAAATCAGTGATGCTCTCTCCATGATGTCCTGGTGCCTGGAGGCGGTATGGGTCTGGATGGGGAGTAATAGGCTTCAGCTCAACCCCACCAAGACTGAGTGGCTGTTCTTACCGGCATCTCGGTCTTCATTGGATGCACCACCTTTGGTAATGGGGGGAGAGGTGTTGCCCCCCGTGGATAGGTCGAGGAATCTGGGCGTCCTCCTGGATTCACAGCTCAGTTTGGAGGAGCATGTGGGAGCTGTGGCCAGGGGGGCTTTTGCCCAGGTCCGGCTGGTTCACCAGCTCCACCTTTATTTGGACCTAGATGCTCTTTGAATGGTTACTCATGTGCTCATCACCTCCAGAATCGACTACTGCAATGCTCTTTACATGAGGCTGCCCTTGTGGATGACCCGGAGGTTACAGCTGGTGCAGAATGTGGCCGCGCGGGCTGTGATGGGAGTATCCCGATACTCCCATGTTACACCCCTCCTGCGCGGCTTGCATTGGTTGCCGGTTGTCTCCCGGGTCACCTTCAAGGTGTTAGTAACAACTTATAAAGCCCTAAATGGCTTGGGTCCAGGGTACTTGCGGGAACGCCTCCTGCCAGCATCACTTTCCGATCGCCCTGTTCGCTCTCATAGGAGGGGCCTCCTTGGGATACCGTCGGTCAGGCATTGTCGGCTGATGGTTCCCAGGGCTAGGGCCTTCTCCGTGGGAGCACCTGCCCTCTGGAATCAGCTCCCCGTGGATCTCCATTTGGCCTCTGACCTCTGCTCCTTCCGCTGAGACCTGAAGTTGTTTCAACAGGCCGGCCTGGAATGACCCGGGGGGGGGGTGAGGGTTTTAATTTTCTTAATGTTTTAATGTATTTGGCTTGTTTTATTTAATTGTTTTTTATTGTAAATTTGCTCTGTTTTAATGTTCGCCACCCTGAGTCCTTAGGGAGTAGGGCAGCATACAAGTCAAATAAATAAATAAATAAATAATAATAATAATAATAATAATAATAATAATATATGATAGCCTATAAGATACATGAACAGCCTGTGCTTATATTTAGAGGTTCACTTCAAATAAATTGATCAAAAAACTATTTTTTAAAATAAACAACTTTTAGAAACCCAGATACCCATTCCCCTCTTTGCTGATGTAGCATCCCTTCAATCTACATTTCTCTAGAAGAAAATGTTCATCAAGTTTTGCATGTAATGTGTAGCTCTACCCTGAGGAGTCTGGCAGCTAATTATCTGCCATGCATAATGTATGATTCCTTGGACTGGTTTACATGTTTGAGCAACAATTACTGAGTGACAGAGAAGCATTTGTGTAAACCAGGATAAGGAAACAACATTCATTTACTTGATTATAGCACTGTGAGAGTTGAGACTGGCAAGGCAAGGAGAAAAGAGACTCATACCAGACAACACTTCTATGTAAACCTGGCATGTGATTTTCACTTTTTACTCAGGCAAGGGACTAGCCCATAGTTCATTACCAACAAACGGGAGAAGGAGATCCAATGTGGTGGAATCTCCAGCTAGACTGGAGGGAGGTGTTAAGAAGGGGACAAGCTTGAAGTTCTTGCATTGGAGAAAGAAACATAGGACTGACCTCATGCAGAGTCCCTGAAGCCTTATCTGACCATCCCCAAGGAATACAGCCAGTCTGGTGAGATTCTTGTAACATAGGTAACTAAAAATAAAGTTTCTGCTTGAGAATTTTCATTAGTGATTCTGATTACTAAATGTCTATGGAAATTTTCAATCATCTACCCCAAATATGCTTTTTCAAAAGGCAACTTTCCCCTTGCTTCTCATGTGAGAAGCTTCTTCAATTCTGACTGAATGGTGGAGAATGGAAAGATGTATATACCTTGCAGTCATCTGGTCATTAGGACTCTTTCTGAGAGTCGTTGAGGCCACTTAGAGTTTTATCTGTGCATTCAGGGTCACCTGAATAATGCAAATGGGTGTGAAATTTATTTATTTATTTATTTATGTATTTATGTATTTATTTATTTATTTATTTATTCGACTTATATGCCGCCCCCTCTCCGAGGACTTGGGGCGGCTTACAATTAAAATACAACAATAAATAAATAAATTAAAAATGTATTAAACAATTAAGCCGAATTAAAATTTAAAACCCCCGATTAAATAACCCCCACCCAAGAGAATCAGCACAGCCCAGATTGTAAAAAGAGCCAAGTTTTCAAATCATGGCGGAAGGTGTGAAGATCGGGAGCCAAACAGAGCTCAAGCGGAAGAAGATTCCACAAAGTGGGAGCGCCATAGAGTAGGCCCTCTCCCGGGTCGCCGCCAAGCGATATTGTGTCACAGGCGGCACCCCAAGGAGACCCCGCCTGTGTGCCCGTACAGGGCGGTTGGCATTTGTTGGGAGGAGCCGTTCCCGTAAATAACCTGGACCCATGCCCTGTTGGACTTTAAATGTTAATACCAAGATCTTGAATCTCACCCGGAGGGCAACTGGAAGCCAATGCAGGCCGCTCAGGAGGGGTGTAACATGGGAGTATCGGGAAGCTCCCATCACAACCCACGCGGCCGCATTCTGCACCAGCTGAAGCCTCCGAGTGGTACGCAAGGGCAGTCCAAGGTAGAGAGCGTTGCAGTAGTCGAGGCGGGAAATAATGAGGGCCTGAGTGACTGTGTGCAGGGCATCCCAGTCCAGGAATGGGCGTAACTGGTGAACCAGCCGGATCTGGGCAAAGGCCCCCCTGGCCGCGGCCCCCACCTGCTCCTCCAGTCTGAGCCGTGAGTCCAGGAGGACCCCCAGATTCCGTGCCCTGTTCACGGGGGGCAACACCTCCTCCCCCATGAGCAAAGATGGAACCTCGAAACTGGACCGAGATGTCAGTATGCACAGCCACTCTGTCTTGGCCGGATTGAGTCGAAGCATGTTCTTGTCCATCCAGATCCGCACCGCTTCCAGACAGCAGGACATCACGGCGAGAGCATCACTGATGTGGCTTGGGGTGGAAATGTATAGCTGAGTATCATCAGCATACTGATGATAACTCACCCCAAAGCCACGGATGATCTCACCCAGCGGCTTCATATAAATGTTGAACAGGAGGGGTGAGAGGACCGAGCCCTGCGGGACCCCACAAGTGAGGTACCTAGGAGTCGACCTCTGCCCCCCTGCCAACACTGTTTGCGAACGCCCTGAGAGGTAGGAGGAGAACCACTGTAAAACAGTGCCTCCCACTCCCAACCCCCCGAGACGTCGCAATAAGATACCATGGTCAATGGTATTGAAAGCCGCTGAGAGATCTAACAGGACCAGGACAGAGGACAAACCCTGTCCCGCCCTAAGATCATCAATCAGTGCGACCAATGCTGTCTCCCTGCTGTACCCGGGCTGGAAGCCCGATTGGTGCGGATCCAGGTAGTCCGCTTCCTCCAGGAAAAGTGGCAATTGCTGAGCCACCACACTCTCAACAATCTTCGCTAAGAAGCGAAGGTTGGAGACCGGATGAAAGTTGTTCAACACGGCTGGGTCAAGGGCAGGCTTCTTCAGCAGGGGCCTCACCACTGCCTCTTTCAGAGCAGTAGGGAATATCCCCTCCCTTAACGAAGGGTTGACCACTGCCCTGAGCCAGCCGCACGTGACCTCCCTGGAGGAATAAACCAACCAGGAAGGGCACGGGTCCAATAAACATGTGGTGGAACTCAGCCGCTGCATAATCCTGTCCACTTCATCCTCAGAAACAGGATCGAACTCAGTCCAGATCACGTTAGCCAAACCACTCGCATCCCTATCCTCAGGCCACTGCCAATCCGAGGACAACCCTTTCCGGATCCGAGCGATTTTATCCTGCAGATACTGGCTAAACTCCTCAGCTCTGCCCTGCAATGGGTCCGCCCCCCCCAACTGAAGGAGGGAGCGGGTGACCCCAAACAGGGCGGCTGGGCGATTATCTGCGGATGCTATGAGGGCGGAGAAATAAGATCTCCTCGCCGCCCCCACCGCTACCAGATAAGTCCTAATGTGGGCTCTTAGCTGGGTTCAGTCAGATCCAGAGGGAGTCACCCTCCATCTGCTCTCTAGTCCCCTTCTACGATGCTTCATCTCCCGGAGCTCCTCGGTATACCAGGGAGCTGACCGGGATCTGCGCCGAGTAAGGGGGCGCATGGGGGCAACCCTGTTGAGAGCCCTCGCAGCCGACTGTTGCCAGGCAGCCGCAAGGACCTCGGCAGGGCTGTGGGTAAGGGATGCAGGAAAAAACCCCAGTTCTGCCTGGAACCTATCAGGGTCCATCAGGCGTCTGGGCCGGAACCATCTAAGTGGCTCCTCATCCCAGCAGTGTGGGGTGGCTTGATGGAAGACCAGCCACAGGAGATAGTGGTCTGACCATGGAACGGGGTGTATAGTTATATCACCACCCCCTAGACCACTCCGCCACTGCTCAGAGACAAAAACCAGGTCGAGCATGTTACCCCCCTCATGAGTCGGGCCATCTATTATCTGGGTCAGGCCCATGGCCTCTATGGAAGCCATGAACTCCTGGGCCAAACCCGGCGCCAATCCCAGGGAGAGCAGGTTAAATTCACCCAGAACCATAAGCTCTGGGAACTCCACCACCACCCCCGAGATGGCATCAAGCAGCCCAGGCAGGGCAGCTGAAACATAGCTGGGGGACAGGTATGTAAGCAGCACGCCCAACCGACCCGTAGGCCCACACCTCAGGAGGAGGGACTCACACCCACCTATCTCCAGAGCAGGGACCTCCCTTGGAAACAGGGTCTCCCGAATAACAATAGCCACCCCACCTCCCCTTCCCTGGGGTTGAGACCGATGCAACACCCGAAAACCTGGGGGGTAGATATCAACCAGAGGGACTCCACCCTCCAGCCCCAACCAGGTCTCGGTAATGCAGGCCAGGTCCGCGGCCTCCTCCTCAATCACCTCGCGGAGGAGTGGTGCCTTATTAACCACGGACCTGGCATTAAAATACACCAGTCCGAGACCAGGGGCCCTGGATCCCAAAACTCCCAGGAATTGGGAAGAGGCAGAGGGGTGTGCCACAGCTTGAACATAGCGGGGGCGCGATCCCCTAACATGATATGACCCCCGGCCCCATCGGCTCCTACCCATACCAACCACCCTCGGGATCGTGGCTCCCACTATTCCGCCCAGAGCCCCACAGCCCAACCCCCGCACCCCCCGACCATGGCCCTGTTTCAGGCTGCACTGAACTCTGACAGTAAAACCCCCATCCCCCTCATCCTTCCCTAACCCCTTAAGAAATCGAATTAAGAATTTTAGCAAAGCAGCCCTGGGTTGCTTTCCCTTATCCCTCCCGAACCCCGGCCCCTACCCTTTCCTGCGTCATGCCATCTCTCCGGATTCCACAATCCATCCTCGAGATAGGCTGATGATAGACCGGTGGGTCAAGTCCAAGAGTGGGGGGAATCCCTCAAAGCCCACAGTTCAGCTGCCAAAAAAGTCCGCATATGATCTTAAATGTCCGACCAACAGGAGGAGGAGCAGTCCAAGTTGTAAATACATGTCCACATGATGGTCTTATAGTCTAAACATTGGGCAGTTCAAAACCACTGAGTCACATCCAACCCTGGATGCCCTCTCACAGCAAGCCAGGGGGCTGATGGTTGAGCATATAAGGCTGGCCACTGCTCTCTCACAGAACTGCCGAAAGCACTGTGTTCTAAAGAGGAGATAGGTGGTGTCATATCCCTCCCCTCTGTTGAGAGAGAGCTGTTCAACCTTAACGTAGATGGCCTCTTTGACCTGGTTGCTTGCACCTGACATCTAAAAGTTAAATTCTGTGATCTCTCTCTGTCTGTCTCTGTCTCTCTCTCTGTCTCTCTCTCTCTCTGTCTCTGTCTCTCTCTCTCTCTCTCTCATGCACACATACAAGAGATTTGTTTAGATTTCTATCTTAACAAAATCAGGGAGTGGAAATCTTCAGCATAGATACAGCATTAAATTTTCAATAATTTTTTTCTAACTATGCTGAGTCTGGAAGTTTCTTCTGCCATGTAGCTCCAGAGAAGAATGGGGCATTGGTTAGTGCTAAAGACTTGAAAATGAAGCTGTACTTTCAAAAAGCTTGTTGTTTCAATGAATTGTCCTCCTCCCTGTCCACCAGCACCACTACTGTGTATATACACACATAAATACATATTCAATCCCCTATGCAGTGTGCCTGCTTATGGAGGACTGGGCAGATGGATGGAATAGAAATGATTATACAGTATCTTTAGGCATATGGTTGCTGCATGCAGCAATTTCTTTATTTGGAAACCCCAACTGACTCTCATATTCAAGAATTATGGCTCAATCCCCCCTTTTTTATTGCAAAAGCAGCATAGAAGCCAGTCATGCAATGTTCAAGACTGGAAATTTCTAACGCTTCTCATTTTTCAGTTGACTGCTTGTTTTTCAATTAGTGGGGGCTGATATCCTGCCTTAAATATGTTTTGTTAACTTTCCTTATTCTTTTCCAGAATTAACAACATTTTCCTCCTGGAAATTAGCTCCTCTTCAGCAAGTGGTGCTGATAACATTATTTTAAAAAACAAACAAGTATTTTTAAGTCTAGAATCTAGAAAGCAGTTTCCTAGATTGAGAGTCATTTCAAGTTATATATTTAGTCCATTCTTTTCCCCTTTTCAAGATTCAAAGTGTGCATTTGCTGTTGCAATCATTATCGCTTCTCAGCTTGCCAATGAACCAGGGGGAAGAGAAGGGAGAGATGGAATGAGGGCCCCAGTGTGTTGTGGTTAGCCAGCAGCAGGTGCAGATGGCTGAGGAGAGCGATGACTCTGATGAGGGGCCAGGACCATCAGGGAGTGGACTGCTGCTTCAGAGATTGTGGGGGCTGGCAGCAGTGACGAGAAGGTTCCTGAGGTGCCTGTGCCAAGTGCACGTGCACGAAGAATTACTCGGAGGAAAGAACAATTACAGCAGCACAGGCGACTCGGGAGTAAGGCTGCAAGGTAATGGCCCCTCCCTCAAGAGGATAAAAACCAGGTTTGAAAAAGCGTACTTTGCAGACAGCAAAGAAGCTCTTACCTCAACTGGTGGACATCTTAGTTTGTGAATCTTATAAATTAGTTCTTATCTCTGGGTTTTTGGCAGCCTTGACAAACAACTTGGCAAGGCTCTTTCTTGTCGGACAAAATGGTTGGAAAGCATCCTTTTATCTGTAAAGGAACAGCATTCGTGATTAAACCTTGAAAGGTGGAGGCTGCTGCCTTTGTCTGTGTTTGCTCTCTGGGAACCCAGTTGGGTCAGAACAATTTGCTGTCTGCCACAAATGAAACCTACTTTTTACTGCAAGATGGAACAGATTCAAGCAGAGAATGCTCTGTTACAACAACAGCTGGCTTTCTTATCTAATCAGGTAGGTTAGCTCCAGGCATTCGCTGCTCCACCTCCTCCTCCTCCTCCTCGAAGAAGATGCCCAGTTGCTGTGCCAGGTAAATTCGACGGCAACCAGGCTATGTTTCCAGCATTTTTGGGACAGTGCCAGCTATTCATTAGTTTGAGAGCAGAGGACTTCCCCACTGACCGGGATAAGGTGAGTTTGTAATTAGCCTGCTCTCTGGCTCTGCAGCATGCTGGGCCACATCCTTGCTGGTGCAGGATAGTGCTTTGCTGAATGACTTCTGGGAGTTTTGTGACCATCTGTGGTTGATGTATGAGGACCCCATTAAGACCCAGACTGCTGCTCGTCATTTGAAAGACTTGCAGCAGGGACAGCAATCCTTACAGGAGTACGTTAGTGAGTTCCAGCTGCTTAGCCAGGATTTGGCCTGGAATGAGGCAACACTTATGGACACATTCCAAGACGGGCTGGCAGATGAGTTGCAGGATGAGCTGGCGAGGGTGGATTGTCCTGCGACCCTCAACGCATTGATTCACCTGTGCCTGAGGATCGACACCCGCCTACAGAGGCAGAACCATTGCTGTGCTTCCCGAGAGACTCCTGTGGCCCCTGTTGTGCCTGAGATCCCATTCTCATGGGAAAAGCCCATGGACCTAGGTGCTGCCAGACCCCGCTTGTCTGTGAGGAAGTGCAACAGACAGTGCGCCGAGGGTTGTGTCTATACTGCAGAGAACCTGGACATATGGCTGCTTCATGCCCCAAGAAGTAATGAGAGGCATCGGTCCCAGTGCCTGCTCCCCAGACCCAGAAAACTTTGTCGGGAAACAGGCGGAGCCTGAACTAGGGGAGACCCTGGATCGGGCGTGCATAGGACTCGAGTCACATCCGGCAGATGTGGATTCCGGACCCCCTTGGCATTTGATCCTGGTGACCCAGGGGATCCCAGCGCATGCTCTGGTGGATTCTGGTGCCACCACGAACTTCATGGACGTGGCCTTTGCAGCAAAGTATGCAATCCCCCAATGCTCTGTAGAACCTCCTCTGCTTGTTGAGAGCATCAATGACCGGGTGCTTTTGTCTGGGCCTATCAAGGCTGCCACCCAGCTGTTGCACCTGACTATCAGTTCACATGAGGAGGTGATCCAGTTTTACCTCACTTCCGAATTGCATTTCCCTGTGGTCTTGGGCTTGGCATGGGTTCGGACTCATGACTCCTAAATCTATTGGTCCCAGAACATGATCATGTTCCTGAGCCTGCAGTGTGTGGACCACACCCATCAAGTCTATGCAGGGCAGGTGATGAGTCCACCCGAGCTATCTATGCTTTTGGAACTCAAGGACTTTGCAGATGTTTTTAGTGAGCAGGAGGCAGACCAATTGCCCCCGCACTGGCCTTATGATTGCTCCATTGATCTGGTGTCCGATGCTCCCCTTCCTGTGGGCCATTTGTATCCCATGTTGGATCTGGAATTGGTTGCGTTGTGGGACTTCTTGGGCAAAAACCTTGCTCGGGGGTTTATTCAGCCCTTGTCATCGCCTTTGTCTGCTTTGGTCCTGTTCATGAAGAAAAAGACAGGAGACTTACATCTGTGCTGTGACTATCGTCGGTTGAACACCATCATGGTGTGTGATCGGTACCCTCTGCCTTTGATTCCAGAACTGATGGAGCAGCTCCGGGAGGCTACCGTGTTCACGAAGTTGGACCTGCATGGGGCATACAATTTGGTGAAGATGAGGCCCAGAGATGAGTGGAAGACAGCGTTCGGGACCAGTTATGGGCATTTTGAATATATGGTCATGCCATTGGGTTGACCAATGCTCCCTCCATCTTCCAGCATTTTATGAAAGACATCTTCCGGGACCTCCTTGATCAGTTTGTGATGGTTTACCTCAATGACATTTTGATTTATTCTAAATCGAGGGATAGCCCACTTGCGCCTGGTTCTACAATGGCTCCAGGAGAACCGCTTGTACGCCAAGTTGGAGAAGTGCCTGTTCTTCCAGTCCAAAATTGAGTTCTTGGGATACTGCATCTCTCCAGAAGGCATTTCCATGGAGCCGAGTAAGGTTGAGTCATTGCTTAGTTGGCAACCTTCCCGGCAAGTGAAGGATGTCCAGAAACTCCTTGGGTTTGCCAACAATTATCAGACCTTCATCCCCGGCTTCGCTTCCCTGACTGCACCTCTCACTCGGCTCCCCCAGAAAAAGGTTCCATTCTGGTGGGGTGTTCCTGAGCAGCAGGCGTTCCAGGCTTTGAACCAGGCCTTCATGACAGAGCCGATCTTGAAGCATGTCGATCCACACCGTCCATTCATGGTGGAAGTGAATGCGTCTGATGTGGTGGTCAGTGTGGTGCTCCTCCAGGTTCACGCCTCTGGTGGTACCCTTTTCCCTTGTGCTTATTTTTCCAGGAAGCTCAATCCTGCTGAGCGTAACTATACTATCTGGGAGAAGGAGTTACTGGCCATTAAGACAGTGTTTGAGGCCTGGAGGCACCATTTGGAGGGGGTGCACCATCAAGTACTACCAAGAGCCTTGGTAGCTCAGGCTGTTAAATGCCTGCTCTTAAGATCCAGATGCCTACAATTATTGTAGGCTCGAATCCGACCAGGCTCAAGGTTGACTCAGCCTTCCATCCTCTCAGGGTAGGTAAATTGAGGACCCAAGATTGTTGGGGGCAATTAGCTGACCTTGTAAAAATGCCGCTTAGTAATAAGCAGGCATATACAATGGAATGAAGGCTATTGCTGAGCACATTGGGTTGTGCTCCAAAAATTGTAAGCCGCCCTGAGTCTTCGGAGAAGGGCGGCATATAAATGTAATTTAAAAAAAAAAAAAAAGTAGAAATCGGGACAGAGCATAAGAATTTGGAACATTTAAAAACTGCCCGGAAATTAAATCAGTGACAGATCCGATGGTCACTTTTCTTTGCCTGCTTTAATTTTCATGTCACCTACATTCCAAGTGGTCGCAACCAATGGGCAGACGCACTCTCCCAGAAGCCCAAGTACCTGCATCTGGAGGATCAACCCCTGCTCTGGACAGTGCTGCCCGTAGAGTCGTTCTCAGCTGTGCAGCAGCCAGTGGACTTACGAGCGCAGATATGGGAGGCACAGTGACATGATGCTTGGGCAGATCAGTGGAGGCAAGAAGTGGGACCCAACTCACCATGGTCATTCAAGGAGGAACTCTTGCACTACCGCAACAAACTCTATGTCCCAGCAGGACCACTTCAGGGACTTATCTTGTCACAGTGCCATGACAACCCTGCAGTGTGGCACTTTGGCCTGTTCAAGACGTTGCACCTCATGTCCCAGACTTTCTGGTGGCCCTGACTATGACACAACGTGCAGTCCTATGTGATGTCTTGCGTGCGATGCCAGCAGGCCAAGTCAGCGACGGGCTCCCCCGGGATTGCTCCAGCCTTTGCCCACACCGGAGAGATCTTGGGGTACCCTGTCAATGGATTTCTTGACAGATCTGCCCCCTTGTCAGGATTCACCACAGTGTTCATGGTGATTGACATGCTGACCAAAATGGCGCACTTCGTTCCGTGTTGGGGCTTACCCATGGATTGCACTACAGCTTGCATGTTTATCCAGAACATCTTCCAGCTACATGGACTCCCAGATCGGATGGTGTCAGACCGAGGGATATAGTTTACTGCCCAATTTTGGAAAGGGCTGATGATGGCTTTGGATGTTAAAATCTGTTTGTCGTCTTCTCACCATCTGGAAACCGACAGAAGGACCAAGAAAGTGATCGTAATCCTGGAGCAGTACCTGCACTGCTTTGTCAATCAGCAACAGGATAATTGGGCAGAGTACTTAGCGGTTGCAAAGTTTGCATTCAATAACTCTCAGCATACCTCCACGCAAACCACCCCATTCTTCGCCAATGTGGGTTACCATCCTTGGTTCTTTCCCTTGATGCCACTCGACTCACCGATTCTGGAGGTGAAGGATTTCTTGTCAGAGTTACAGGCTGTTCACCAATTGGGGCAACGGTATTTGGAGAAGGCTAAGGAAGACTATAAGTGAGTCGCGGACCGCTCACAGAGAGCACCGCTGCCATTAGCTGTGGGGGATCGGGTGTGGTTGTTTACTTGGCATCTTTTGTTAGACCGGCCTGTGAGGAAGCTTGACCATTGGTACCTTGGCCCATTCCCTGTAGAGGCTGTGATTAACCCGCCTACCATCTGAAGTTGCCTCGCTCACTATGGGTCCATCTGGTGCTCCATCGCTCCCTTCTGGTTCCTGAATGGCCGGCCTGTCCGCTCTGCCAACCTGACCCTTCCCTGCCAGCACTATGCAATGGAGACAGTCCATTGGAGTATGAGGTCGCCAGTATTCAAGACTCTTGGTGGTTGAAAGGGTGATTTCAGTACCTGGTTGAATGGAAAGGGTACGGACTGGAGGTGTTCACTTGGGATGATGCGACTTCCATCCATGCTCTGGATTTGGTGGACATGTTTCACACGGAATTCCTGTCTCAGCCTCATCTGGACCATCAGACCCGGGGAAAGGGCCCTGTGGTGAGGGATAGTGTTGTGGTTAGCCGGCAGCAGGTGCAGATGGCTGAGGAGAGTGATGACTCTGATGAGGGGCCAGGACCATCAGGGAGTGGACTGCTGCCTTCAGAGATTGTGGGAGCTGGCAGCAGTGATGAGGAGGATCCCGAGGAGCCTGTGCCAAGTGCACATGCACAAAGGATTACTTGGAGGAAAGAACAATTACTGCAGCACAGGTGACTCGGGAGTAAGGCTGCAAGGTAATGGCCCCTCCCTCAAGAGGATAAAAGCCAGGTTTGAAAAAGCGTACTTTGCAGACAGCAAAGAAGCTCTTACCTCAACTGGTGGACATCTTAGTTTATGAATCTTGAAAATTAGTTCTTATCTCTGGGTTTTTGGCAGCCTTGACAAACACCTTGGCAAGGCTCTTTCTTGTCAGAGAAAATTGTTGGAAAGCATCCTTTTATCTGTAAAGGAACAGCATTCATTATTAAATCTTGAAAGGTGGGGGCTGCTGCCTTTGTCTGTGTTTGGTCTCTGGGAACCCAGTTGGGTCAGAACACAGTGAGAATCAAAGAATGAAATCAATTGACTACCTTCAATTCCCCTTTAGGATGCTACCAGTTTAGGATGATGCATTTTGGATTACAGGGAGTGCCAGCCATTTTCATGCAACTGATAAATGAGGTGTTGCATGAGCATCTATTCAAAGGGGTTTGGTGTATCTGTATGACATTCTCATCTATTCTGAAATTTATTTATTTATTTATTAATTTATCATTGGGATTTTTATGCCGCCCTATCTCCTGAAGGACTCCGGGTGGCTCACAACAATAAAAACATACAATACAAAATTTAAAAAAGTATTAAATGAATATCCCAATAACCTAATTAAAACTAACACACACCAATAAGACTCCCCTCCGATCAGTCCAGGTTGGCCAGCTGAAAAAGCCATGTTTTCAGGTCACGACGGAAGGATTGAAGGTCAGGAACCATCCAAAGCTCCAAGGGCAGCTGATTCCAAAGGGCGGGTGCACCCACAGAGAAGGGTCTCCCCCTGGGTGTGGCCAGTTGACGCTGTCTGGCTGACGGCACCCTGAGGAGGCCCTGTCTGTGGGAGTGCATGGGACGATGGGCAGTTGTTGCTGGCAGTAGGTGCTCCCGGAAATACCCTGGTCCTAAGCCATATAAAGCTTTATAGGTGATTACCACCACCTTGAATCTCACCCGGAGGGCAACCGGCAACCAATGCAGCTCACGCAGGAGGGGTGTAATATGGGAGTATTGGGATCCTCCCATCACAACCCACATGGCTGCATTCTGTACCAGTTGAAGCCTCTGAGTGGTCCTCAAGGGCAGCCCCATGTAGAGAGCATTGCAGTAGTCCATACGGGAGGTAACGAGCGCATGAGTAACAGTACATAAGGCATCTCTGTCCAGATAGGGGTGCAACTGGTGCACCAGGTGAATTTGGGCAAATGCCCCCCTGGCCACAGCTCCTACATGATCTTCCAAACCAAGCTGTGTATCCAGGAGGACGCCTAAGTTGCACACCCTTTCGATGGGGGGGTAACACCTCTCCCACTCATAACCAAAGAAGGAACATCCTGGACAATCCGAGATGCCGGTATGTACAGCCACTCGCTCTTGGCCTGGTTGAGTCGAAGCCTGTTCCTCCCCATCCAGATCCATACCACTTCCAGGCATCAGGACATCACGGTGAGGGCATCACTGGGTTGGTTTGGGGTGGAGATAAAAAGCTGGGTATCATCAGCATACTGATGATACCTCACCCCAAAACTACGGATGATCTCACCCAGCGGTTTCATACAGATGTTGAACAGGAGGGGAGAGAGAACCAATCCCTGGGGCACCCCACAAGGGAGGGGCCTCTGGGTCGATTTCTGTCCTCCTGCCAACGCCGACTGCGAGCAACCTGAGAGGTAGGAGGAGAACCACCGTAAGACAGTGCCTCCCACTCCCAACCCCTCAAGGCATTGCAGTAAGATACCATGGTCAATGGTATTGAAAGCCACTGAGAGATCTAATAGGACCAGGATAGAGGAATAACTCCTATCCCGAGCCCTCCAGAGATCATCCACCAGCGATACCAATGCTGTCTCCATGCTGTACCCGGGCCTGAAACCCGATTGATATAGGTCCAGATAATCAGTTTCCTCCAGGAACATCAGGAACTGTCAGGCCACCATGATCTCAACAGCTTTCGCAACAAAGCAAAGTTTGGAGACGGGACGAAAGTTGTTCAAAATAGCTGGGTTCAGGGCAGGCTTCTGGAGGAGGGGCCTCACCACTGCCTCCTTCAGGGTGGAGGGGAAGCATCCCTCATTCAAAGAAGCATTAACCATTGCCTGGAGCCAGCCTCGTGTAACCTCCCAGGTGGCGTAAACCAGCTAGGAGGGGCATGGGTCCAATAAACAAGTGTCAGCACTCAATTTCCCCATGATCCTGTCCACTTCATCTGGAGTCACAGTATTGAACTCTACCCAAATGGTATCCACAAGGCCGGTCGCTTCCCCCCTGATTAACCCTGACCAGTTGGAGTCCAGACCGGCCCGGATCTGAGCGATCTTGTCCGACAGATGTTGACTAAATTCCTCAGCCCACCCCTGCAAAGGGTCCCCCTTTGTCTCCTGATTAAGAAGGGAATGGGTGACCCTAAACAGGATGGCCGGGCAATTATCTGCGGACGCCACGAGAGTGGAGAAGTAAACACATTTCGCCACTGCCATCGCTGCAAGATAAAACCTGGTAAAGGATCTTAACTGCAATTGATCAGATTTGGACCGACTGGACCTCCAACTGCTCTCTAGGTCCCTCCTTCGGCACTTCAGCTCCCGGAGCTCTGCGGAAAACCAGGGAGCCAACCAGGATCTGCACCGGGTCAGAGGCCACAAAGGTACAACGCAGTCGAGAGCACCAAAGGCAGCCCTTTGCCAGGCATCCACCAGGACATCAACCGGGCTGTGGGTAAGGGAGGCAGCAATCAACCCAAGCACCATCTGGAACCTTTCCGGGTTCATTAGGCACCTGGGGTGGAACCACCTAGTCAGTTCTGCTTCCCAGCTATGAGGGGCAGCATACTGGAAGGCTAGCTGGAGGAGAAAATGATTGGTCCATGACAGGGGTTGAATAGTTGGTGATCCCCCACCCAGAGCATTAAACCACTGTCCAGAGATAAAAACAAGGTCAAGCGTGTGTCCTACAGCATGAGTCGGACCCTGTATTATTTGGGTCAGATCCATGGCCATCATGGTAGCCATGAACTCCCGATCCATCTTTGATGCCCCACCCAGAGAAGGCAAGTTGAAATCCCCTAGAACAATAAGTCTGGGGAACTCAACCGCCACCCCCGATAGCGCATCGAGTAGATCAGGCAGGGCCGTTGTCATGCAGCTGGGACAAAGGTACATGAGCAACAGGCCCAACTGACCACCAGGGCCCCACCTCAGGAGGAGAGACTCATACCTGCCTATCTGAGGGACAGTGGCCTCCCACGGACAAAGGGTCTCCCTAATAACAACTGCCATCCCCCCGCCCCTACCCTGGGCTCAAGGTTGGTGCAGCACATGGAAATCTGGTGGGCACAACTCAGACAGAGGGACTTCTCCCTCTGGGCCCAACCAGGTCTCTGTAATGCAGGCCAGGTCCGCGTCTTCCTCCTCGATCAACTCACAGATGAGGTGAGCTTTATTTATCACAGACCTGGCATTTAAATAAAGCAACCTGAGCTCAGGGACCTGCTCTCCCATACCCCCAGGAAAGTGGGCAGAAACAAGAGGGTCGGAGTGTGCCACTGCTTGAAGATAGTGAGGGCACACTCCCGAACTACGATATGGCCCTCTGTTCATCCATCTACTGCCATTCCCAATCACCGTGGGGATTGCAATCCCCACCCCTTCCCCCAGAGTCCTGGAGAGCCCCAACCCTGTCCCCTCCCCGTTGCGACCCTCTCCTTACCTGGACTGAAATTGATCCAGCGGAAACCCCCAAGTTCCAACCGGGCCCTACATCCCACCCCCCTCCCTGATCCCCTTAAAAATTTAACTAAAAAATTGAACAACAATCCCTTAAAACCCCTCTTTTTACAAAAACTAAAACCCTATTTGCGCTATGCCACCTCTCGCAATCCCAGGATCCGTCATTAAGGTAGGCCCTAGATAGTCCAACAGGCCACACCAGGGACAGGGGGACATTCCCCAGGACCTGTAACTCTGCAGCTGAATAAGTTCTTGACACCATAACTGTCCATAAAATGGGGGTGATGGGTGATAAATATAGGCCAGATGACAGTCAATCATGTCCAGATGTATATCAAAGTGTCTCGGAGCTTCCAATCCTGGGCACCCTCTCATGCTAGCCAGGGGCAACAAGGTAGAACAAAGTCCAGCCACCGCCCTCCCGACGCTTACCAGGCCAGAGGCCGTGGTATAGTCAAGTGGGGTGACACAACCAGTCATTGCTGCCCTCTCACAGCAGCAAGGCTGGGTGGAAAGCTGGAATAAATCTACCACCGCCCTCACAGTGGTGGGACTCATCAACCCTACCAGTCTGGACAGATGAAGTAGGAGGAAAGGCAACCCCGGCAGAAGATCTCCAGGCCAGCGTGATCGTCAGTCCAGCATGCCAACAGCAATCAAGGAACCAAGCACGTACCATATCAGCCAACACTCAGGCGAGGGCCACAGTCCACCTCCTGGCCAGGCTCCATGGCTGCCCCAGACCAGGGTTCCACTGCTGTCCGCCCCTGGGCCAGGCCCTGGGGCCACCCCTGCACAGGCTCTAGCAGCCCCGGGCCCAACCGCCACCAGACGACAGCCTAGGCGGCAGTTCTCCAAACCAGCATAACCTCCAGGCCACCATATCCGCCTACCGCCAAAAACTGCGGCGGCAGCTCTTCATGCCGGCACAGTCTCCAGGCCAGCGCATCCACCTCCAAGCCTCCAGACAAACCTCCAAACAAGTGCCAGCCTCCAGACAAGTGCCAGCAATCCCAGCCCGACCACCGCAAGCCGGCAACAGCGGCAGCAGCTCACCAAGCCAGCATGATTTCTGGGTCAGCACAACTGCAATGGATCAACCTCCCCACACCAGCCAATGCCCAGCTGTTAATCCAGTCTGCTGGGCCCTCCACTGTCGTCCGCCGCTGCCATCCGCCGTCATCCACCAGACAGGGGGCCGAAGCAGCCAGCATCTGTTGGACCCCCAAAAATCCTGGTGTCGAGCCAAGGGCCAGGGGGTAAGAACAAAGCCCCCTAACCCCCCAACAAGGCCAAAACCCATCTCCCCCTCACGGAGCTTACAGACTTCAGGCGGCCATCATAGGAGCATGCGCAATTATGAAATGATGGAAGAACATGTGAAACTAGTATGTCAAGTACTGAAAAAAGCCTTATGAATGCCAAGTTGTATGCCAAACTGTCAAAATGTGAGTTCCATAAGACCAACCTAGACTACCCATGTTATAGAGTGTCTTGTGAGGGGGTGGAAATGGACCCAGGGGAAGTGAAAGCCATTTTAGAAGCCTTTCCCCATGGACCCATAAACAGCTGCAAAGCTTCCTGGGCTTCACAAACTTCTATAGGCAATTCATCCCCTCTGCTGCAAAAATCGCCTCACTAATCACAAAACTATTGAAAACCAGAGGAGGAGGGGAGAAACCCTGGCTCAACCAGCCATACTAACCTGGACAATGGAATGCCAAGGGGCATTTGAGAAGCTTATTTGTGGCTAAGCCGGTCCTAAAGCACCCCATCCCTGAGGAACCCTTTGTGATCCAGGTGGATACCAGGTGGATGCCAGCAGTGGGGCAGTTCTCCTCCAAAAGAACAAAGAGGGGAATCTGCAGCCGTGGTGGGTGCCGTTGACATGGAGACAGTTCTTAGAGGGCAGCAAAATCCCCCCCCCTTTTTTTTGAAGTATGGACTGACCACAAAAATCTGGTCACAAAAATTCAGCAGCAGATGATGAGGAAAACCCTTAACCCTAATGATGGTTTGATCCAACAAATGAAAAAGGAACTACCAACAGACACTTGGTTTGGGCCCACCAAGGAAGTTGATATTAAGGAGGGAGTAGATTCCCACCAAAACACATGAGTTAATGTAAAAAAGGCCCCAGTGACAGAGAGTCAGCTTGCTTTAGCTGATAAGAGACAGACTAACCAAGGAAAGTTCCACATATGAGACAGAATGTACCTGATCACTCAGTATTTAAAGCTGAGGCTGTCTTACAGAAAACTGGGTCCCCAGTTTGTAGGACCCTTTCCCATAGTAAAGGTGCTCAACACAGTCATAGTAGAACTGAAATTGTCCAAGATATTGGGAAAGGTGCATCCAGTATTCCATTGTAGTTTGCTAAAACCAGCCCAGGTTAAGGGCAATTGGCAAAGATGCTCCAGGTCTGATTATAGTGGGAGATGAAAGACACTACATGGTTAAATGAATCTTAGATTCTAGGTACTATAAAGGAAAGTTACAATGCTTGGTACAATGGAAAGGCTACCCAATTTCAGAAGCGAGGTCGCTCAAAGTCCCCAATATTAAGGCAGATTCTATGTAAAATAGCCTCAGAAGCCAGGGGCCCTCCAGGGAACAGTTCAGAATAAATAATAGTAACATGTAATTACTGTTTTCCAAGTATTTAGGGGGGGTCCACCTGTCAAGATTTAAAGTGAGCTTTTGCTGTTGCAACCATTATCGCTTCTCAGCTTGCCAATGAACTGGGGGGGGGAGGGAGGATGGAATGTAGGCTTCAGGCATCAAGAAGACGAGTGTGGGAGACAAGGACACTTCATTTTGCCAAGCCAAAGACTTTTTCTCATGACAAAACAATGAGATTCAATTGGACAATATGACCTGCAATAATAGGGGGAGGGAGAATCCTATACTTTAATTATGTGGGTTTGCATATGAATTAGTTAGAACTGGTTTTGCCCTCATCAGTGCTGAAATGATGCATTTTGCATTAAGAGATTGGATTGTTTCAACTGTGCCTGCTTTGGTTGGGTTTGTCAGTTGGAATGTTGAACCCCTATATTTGAAAATATTGAAGCTATATCCTGTTGAAAACTATCATATATAAACCTGATCAACCACAAGATAAGTAGTCCTGACTCCCAAATCTAGAGTCTTTCACACAATCTGTTTGTTTAAAATGACAGTTCTCTAAAATAATAAAACCCCTGCCCTATCCCTAGCAAAATGAAAATGAAATCTTAACATATATTTAATCTAAAAGATAGAAGTGAATGGAAGCAGAAAGGTTTTGTGTAAAATGGGGTTTGTTAGCAGCCAATGTTTCACTTATACCTGGGTGGAAATTAATCTAGAAAATACATTCCTTGATTGTTTATTAAGTGCATCTCTCTCTCTCTCTCTCTCTCTCTCTCTCTCTCTCTCTCTCTCTCCCTCCCTCCCTCCCTCCCTCTCCCTCTCTCCCCCACTATCCCTTTCCTCTTCTTAGACAGAAAACCTCTTCATGAAATAAAACCCCAAAGTAAGTTTCTCTCTTGTATATGTGTTTTCTAAGACCCCATTTTGAAAAATATAAATATACTGTATATTTATTAAAATGCCAACATCAGGCTAATTGTAAATGATTTGGTTGAAAGAAGATATAAAACTAAAGCATGCAGAATTTTGTCTTTTAACTTCTTCAAAGCTACTTTCCCCTACCAAAGAGGCATTCTCACCCATTACTTCTTATCCTGCCTTCAGGTGCTATGGGGAGTGCTTTGGACCCCCTCTTCTCTGTGATAGTCCCTTAAATATTCGAAGATTGCTATCATGTCACCTCTAATCCTTCTCTTCATTAGACTAGAAATTTCCAGTTCTTGCAACTGTTCTTCATACGTTTTAACTTCCTATCCCCTAATCAGAAAACATCTTGACAATGTTTCTGTTGCCATAGCTGCACCAGAGGAAGAAATAACAGTATTCATCTGAATATGGTAACACATGGTGCAAATTCTTCAGATGAAATGAAAGTCACCCCCAAATGTAAGAGATATACAATATTTTAACAACCTAGTTGTGGGGAGGAGGGGAGCCTTGCATTATGAAAAATGAAATAAATAATAAATGTGATTCAGAATTTTGTTTTGTTTAGGAGAAAAAGAGTTAAATAGAGCTGCTTTGAACATTATTTCAACTCTATTAAGGCATTTGGCTTTAGTTAATAATATTAGAAAAGAGAAGTCAAGAAAAAGTTGGTGTTATTGTTACTCTGAGAAATTTCTGCAATTTTGTTTTGTGTATATGTCCTTGTGCAGTTTCTGCACAATTTAGAATTTTGGAGTGTGTGCGGAAAGCATCAAGCTTCTAAAATTTGCAGAAATCCAAACAAGAAATGGAGAGAAAGAAAATTACTGTACTGGTTCCCTTTTTGCATTGTTCACTTTCTGTTTATTGATTGATTGGCTCATTTATTGATTCAATTTATTTGGCCATCCATTTCAAACAATACTATCGGCATGAACAATCATAAAATCAATGGAAAACCAAATTACAACCATAATAAAAAAAGAAAATTAAATATATAAATCAGTTGAGAAAACTTATAATCCATGGTTGGAAAAAGGGCCCATCATAGATTTGGGACCCTAGGGCAGATAAACAGGTCTTTGGGTCTTTACAAAAGGCCGTCAGGATCCTGGCCATCCTAATCTCTGGAGAAATAATGTTCCAAAAACTAGGAGCTATGACAGGAAAAACATTCCTCCAGTCCCCACCAGCCAATGTTCCTTGGCTGACAGGACCTAGAGCATGCCCATCCTATCAGGTAAAAAACAATGGTTGAACATTGCCCCTCAAGTAACCCAATCCCAATCCATGGATGAGCAATTTTTAAGAGCTCTGGACCACTTTTGAGAGTGTTGGAAAACATTATGTTGATAGCATAACATAAGGAAAGGTTGAAATGGGGGTTGTGGATAGAGTCCTTGGGAGGGCAACAAATCATCAGACTTGGGTTATCCAAGACTAGGGTTGCCATGTCATGGTAGAATGACGTTTCCCAATTGAAACAGCTATGTTCCTCCAGGAGCAGAGGGAAATTTGCACATATTCATGTCTCAGATATTTTTGGAGCTTCATTTGGTAGCTCAGCAACCTGTCAGTTTCTCTAACAGATTGCAAGTTCTTTGTTTATCCTCTCATCTCCAGCATCATGATTGGATCCTTAAAAGGGTCAGCCAAACTGCTGAGGTTGATTTTAGTTCCTTTAGCTCCTGGGAGAATTAAACTATTTATTCTGAACTGGGAGATTAGAGATGTGTTTTATAAATAAAACTTGTTGCTTGCTTTTGAACCGAGTGGGCATTAAATTTAAAGCCATCTGAATCATCATGGATGCAAAATCAAAGTTAATTATTAAGATAATTGAGAAAAAACCAATTGTGGTAAATAGATTTATATATAATCTTCCCTCATTTAGAACTCTGTTTCTCACATGGCAGACCATAGGAGGGACAAGGGAAACTGAGCAGAGAAGTAGATTTTCATGTTTACCAGCTACAAAAGGGAATAGGAGGAAAAAGAAAGATTGCAACAACTGGGTGTAATTGTTCTTTTCTGGGAGAGAATAAACAATGCATTGGAGATGATATGTACCCAGCACAGCTTGTGTGAAACTTTATTACAAATGAGATAATTTAATCAATTATGCTTCCTAATGCATTAAACCCAAATGTTTCATTTTGGGCTTCTGAGCTTCTTAATTTATCATCAGGTATTTTTATAAAACTTAATCATGCTTAATAAAAACTTCATTACCATAAAAGAATGTTTTTAGATAAATGTCTTTAATGGTGTCAGGAAGCACAATTAAATGCAGACAGGGTTCAGGCATAACATCAGATGATTGTTGATAGCTTTGGGTTTATGCATTCCTTTTCTCTTCCTGAAGTCTTCTCTCTTCTCTTAATCTGAGGCAACCTTTGTTTTGTGCCTAACTTGACAAAGCAATTAGAAACAGGAGTCTGACGATATTTTTATTACTATTCTGCTTTAAAGGGCAAGTGGCATGGTGGCCTAGTGGTGAAGATGTACACCTCCTATTGAGAAGGTTGAGAGTTCAATCCTAGGTAGCAACAAATGTTTCTCTCTCAGGGCACTAAAAAAATACCTTCTGCAAACTCCACATAGATGTCAGGAAGGGCATCCAGCCAATAAATGTTCAGCTTCATTCAATCATCTGAACTCTACTCTGAATTAAGGGATCACAGGATTGTAAAAAGCAAAAGAAACATCTGATTTAAAGGACAAATGCATAGAATAGCATTGTGGAATTGGATAAACCAACAAGGATCAATTATAGATACAAATTTAAAACTTACCAGGTTTGATCAAGTGTTCCTCAGCCTTGACAACTAGAAGATGTGTGGATTCAATTCCCAAAATGGGAATTTTGGGAGTTGAAGTCCAGACATCTTCAAGTTGCCAAGGTTGAGAAACACCGGGTTGGAAAAATATAGAAAGGATGATTCCTAGTGATAAAGTACCTACTTTGGATGCAGACAATCCCAGTTTTAATCCTGTTACCTGCAAACAGAAAAATTCCACCATTGTTGAATATGTTTGAACTTTGGTTAATCTGTCCTATGACTGATTAACAGTTCTGGATCGTAAAACCTCGTCTATGCCTAAAGCTATTCAAATAATTACTGAGCCCAAGTGGTTTCAAAACAAAGATATTTATTTGTAACTAGCAGAACAGTCAATAAATATTTATAAAGAATTATTTACAGAGTCTTCTTCTTCTTTCAGGTTATTCTTTCTCCTTATAACTACCTATGTAGTTATAGGTTTTTCTTTGTTCCTTTCAGCTTTAGTTATAGAGTCAATAGTCTTTAGCCTAGGAACACTTTATCTTCTTTCTAGCCTTTCTTCCAGAAACTGAGGTAGATGTTTAAGGGAAATATTCGCCTATGCTGAATATTTCCTTCAAGGAATATTTCAGAATAACTCTCAAAGAAAACTGTAAACCTCTGGGAGAGATGTGAATCTCTTTCTCTCCTTTCCCTCTCTACAGAATTACAAACCTCACGTAGAAACACTCTGTTGTGGATTGTAGACTTCTTTTTAGACCTCATGTTAGACCTCATGAGGTAAATGACAGTTGACAGCCCCTTATATACTGCAGGGGTGTGTCTTGCAATGCCAGGGCAGGGTATTTAGTGTCACCCTGTCATTGGTGGATTTGATCTCCCTATCAAATCCCTACAAGTTGTAAACCACATAGCAACACCAGAAAGTTCCACTTTCTGACAACCATCAATTTAGATATGCTGAGGATTGAAGGTACATAGCTGTCTGTGCTCCTGTCAAATGATAGGCTGATAGTAGCAACAAAAGGTCTTTAGGATATGATATTTAGAGCAATAGAACTTAGACTTATATACTGCTTCACAGTGCTTCACAGCCCTCTCTAAGCAGTTTACAGAGTCAGCATATTGCCCTCAACAATCTAGGTCCCCTTGGAAGGATGGAAAGCTGAATCAACCCTGAGCCAGTGAAACTCAAACTGTCACACTGCAGGCAGCCGGTAGGCAACAAAAGTAGCCTGCAGTACTGCATACTAACCACTGTGCCACCACAGCTCTAGAGCACATGAAACTAGTAATAATATAAGAGTTTTTACAAAATGTCATGTGGGATTTATTTTGATTTTCAAAGAAGAATCTAGGGTTCTCCAGTGATTTCTTTGAAAATAGTAAATTGAGATGAAAAAAAAATTCTCAGTGAATGTAGCTAATTAGTGTGGGAGATAGCTCAATATTGCTAATTACTGAGGGATGACTCAGATAAACATGTTCAGATCCAGCAATGTCTCAGGACATTAAAAAATGTCAGCCTTGACTGCATGACTTAAACCTCATTTCTTTATTATGAGCATTATGCATAACTGTAAAAATAATGTGGGGCTTTAATTATGACTACTGTGTTGAATTTCTGTACATCCTACACACCCCAACCACAGTGGTGTTCCTGTTTAGATCTACATCCTGATAGTTAGGGATTTGACCTGACTACCAGAACTGACCAAAAATAAGTAATTAATAACCCCAATTTTTGCAGACAAATGTCATTAAGCAAATTGCTATCTTAGATAGGTCATGGAGCAAATGTAAATTTTACTAACTTCATATTATTCTTTTCTGCATCTTCACATCTCATTTTCTAGCAAAAAAAACCACACATAAATCAGTCGTCCCAGTGTAGCAGTGTATATAAATAACAACAAATGCAGTACTGTATACATAACTATGAACAACTCTACACTATTCATTTACATGAACCAAATCCTTCTGAACTCTCTCTCTCTCCTGCTGCTTGATTTGAAGATGTAAAACAGAGATAAATTTATTTGTGAACTCTTTTCTTGAAATGGCATTGTTTTCAGAATCCTATGTCACAAGCTGTTGCTTGTGAGAATTGGAATGGAAGAATAACAGTCAAGAAACAGTCAAAGAAAAATAATGCATCATTTTTATATCTTGATGCATTTCTATTTGGGGCAGATTTTCCTGCCTCAAGGGAAGGTGGGATGGGCAGATAAAGTTGTCATTTTATATTTATGTTTACTCTATTTACTATTTTATGTTTCTATTAATGTGGCACCTTTTAATTTCTCTACTGATACCTCACAATTTTGATGCCTATGGAAGAATTGGCATACTCTTGAAAGTTCAGGTCTGACCACTGATTTAAGTGGATTACTGGGTGGATGATAGACAGACGGACAGACATATATAGAAAAGGACTTTTCACTCAGATCCCAGCAATATATTTCTCAAGCAAAATGAACATGAGAGCACAAAGGACAGCTGAGTGAAAAGTAATAAGCCTGTGGTTTTAAACCAGCAAAATAAAGCCAATATTCCTCAAAGCTTTTCAACTGGAAAAGGAGCTTTTGTGAATAATTTGTCTTGTTTTCCTTCCTACCCACTCTTTGTCACTCAGGCTGTGTTGGAGTGGGACAAATTGCTGTGGCCAACTCACTGTAGACAATTTGCCATGGGACAACTCGCTATAAGAAAATTCAACAAACACAAAAGTTAAATTAATTTCAACCAGTAATAATAAAATAAGAAATTCAATCAAGAAATATAAGAGTTACAATAATTTCTATGAAAAAGTGGTTACCAGTAATAAAAGTAACTAAATGAAACTAATATCGTGTTGAATTGTCCTGTGGTGAGTTGCCCTATGGCAAGTTATCCCATGGTGAGTTGGCAGCAGCTAGCTGACCGCAGTGAATTAGTCATGGTGAATTGGCTATGGCAAGTTACCAAGGCTGTATATTCCCTTTCAGGACATGCATCTTAAGCAAGCACCTCCAACTTGGGAGATTAATTTAAAGAGACCACGGGCAAAGGGAAGGCAGAAACATACTTGCTCATACTTAAACACAGAGATACACTTATTGAATAAATTAGCAATCCATTGTCCCCTCAGATTCTCTTCCCCCAAGTAATTAGCTAGACATTTGCAAAATCAGACACAAAAGTCAAAAGGGATTTCACTTACATTAGAAGAAGATTGAAAGGACCAGTTGTGTCTGATCCAGCATCTTAAAGCATTGTCAAGTTCTTTAAAACAACTTGTTTCCTTCTTGGAACCCTCAGGTCATAGAAGATTTTGGAAGTTTTAATTTGAATTTCTTCACCAAACTGCAATGTGGGAATTGATTAAATTGTCCTGCTAATGCTATGATTCTCGAATTGCACCATAGTCCTTATGAATTGGACATATTTTCCAGAAGCCATTATATAGTTGGGAAGGAGAAAAATGGATGTGATCCAGATTTAATGTCTATGAAGATTCTCAGTCATCCAAGTCCTGGTTGTCCCAAGGTTCTTTTTTTAAAAGGCAACTGGACTTCCTTGAAGACATTTCGCTTCTCATCCCAGAAGCTTCTCCAGTTCTGATAGAAGTTTCTTAGATGAGAAGTGAAATATCTTCAAGAAAAAGCAAAATCCAATTGCCTTTTGGGACATCCAGATTTCATGTTTCTCCTCTTCCCGAATCTTATAGGAAATAATTATCCATTTTTATTCCCAGTTCCTCCTACTTTCAACAAGAAGACCAGGAAAAAAACCTCCACTAATTTAATAGTGCAGGTAGGCTGATCATGGGTAGTGATTCCTCTTCTGAGATAATTATTCCTATTCTCATACTTTCTGAACATTTAAGCTGAATATTAGTTTTGAATTGGCACTAGCCATCAGGACAGCCTGCACTCATTTAGGCTATTTCTTCTCTTGCAGACATTGAGAATGCAACAGATATCGCCCTGTACTCAGGCCTTGGGGCTGCTGTCATCACCATTGCTGTCATTGTTATTGGGGTGACTCTCTACAGGAGGAGCCAGAGTGAATATGGTGTGGATGTGATTGACTCCTCAGCTCTGACAGGAGGCTTCCAGACATTTAATTTTAAAACTGTCCGGCAAGGTTGGTAAAATTGGATGTTGGCTTTTTGAAGAAGGATCCAATCAGTGGAATTAAGTGACTAGGTTTTAAGCTTCCTTGGACTTTTCATGTACATATATGGTGTGGAATTGACTTCCTGCTCATCTCCTTCATACCATGTAAACAAAATGTATAGATATCTTGAACATAAGTCAATTTTTCCTACATGGCTGTGCTTCCTCCTTTAGACAGCTGGCAAGTTGTCAGCTTTCTATATAGGTATAGCATGCTAATAATGCTTCTAGATATTCAGGTGAAAAATGCATCCTTTTTGAATCAGACAATGGTATGGAATTAAATCTTTTTTTCCAATCCACACATCCATTGAGAACCACAGTGGAATGTAAGCCAGGATGTTAAGAGACATAGTTCTAACACAATCATAACTTAAAAGGAGTGGGATATTTTGGTGCATGTCTGGAACAGTCAGCACCAGTGAGTACAGCCAGTGGGAGTAGACTTGTCCAACATACGTGAAAGACATCTATCTGTCAAATTCAAGCTGTGTGTTTATAGAAATAGCACTTAGACTTATATACCGCTTCATCATGCTTTACAGCAGGGGTGGGATTCTACCGGTTCTGTCCACTTCTGTAGGACCGGTTGCTCTGAAAAGCAGCAAACAGAGAGCATACATAGAACCGGTTCTATGTTTGCTGCTGTTTTGGCCCACATGCCTGCCTGGGCTCTTAGCTGACCTTTATTTCCTGCGTTTTCAACCGCAGCTGCTTTGCGCGACACAGCTGCGGTTGAAAAAGCAGGAAAAAAGTGCTTTTTTGACCACTGTGCACCCGCGCGGAGCACTGCTCAGCTGTCCAGGCAGATAGATGACAATGATATGCGTGCGCAAAATGTAAAATCACTGAACGGTAGTTACTCCGGTTGGATCCCACCCCTGCTTTACAGCCCTCTCTAAGCAGTTTTTAGAATCAGCATATTGCCTCCAACAATCTGGGTCCTCATTTTACCAACCTCAGAAGGATGGAAGGCTGAGTCAACCTTAAGCCAGTCAGGACTGAACTGCTGGCAGTTGGCAAAATTAGTCTGCAATGCTGCATTCTAATCACTGCACCACCATGGCTCCTGTATTTATTATTCTTATTATTTAAGTACAGCAGCAAGTTTTAAAAAGGGGGTTTTATAAGCATATTTAAACTCAATAAATTGATTGTGTTTAACTTCCAGATTGTGGCAGTAATAAAGAATACTATAGTAACATCTGATTGATTCTGAGTTAAAATGTCACAATCATATAGTTTCCAAAAGACATCTTCACTGAACAATTGAATTGATTCAGAATTCCTGATCCATTTATTAATTGTTTATTAATCCCAGATAAATGTTTGTATGTTGAGTGATGAGGGGGGAAAATCACTCAGCTGTCTTTGTGTCCTACTTCATATACAGGTAGTGCATCCCATTTTTCAAGTATCATTATTAAAGATCGGCACTTCTGATCTCAGCTCTAGTACATCTCTACTTAAAAAAGGTGATCTATTCATGGAGAGTAGAAGACGTGAGAAGTTGTTATATGTGTCAGCTAAAAAGATACTCCTTTGGTCTTTTTAGCTGCAAGTAGACAGCATGTTGGAGCAAATATGACAGTAGATCTATATTCATTTTAAACATTTAACTTCCTATTTTATCACATTTTTACTTCTATTCCATTTTGGCAAACAAAGGGTCAGAGAAATTAATCCTAATCTCAAATCTTAATCTCAATCTATATAACCCCCCAGTTCATTTCGAGTTAATTGCAAATATATATATATATATTTTAAAAACACATTTATAAATCTTACAAATAACAATATGTTTGCCCATCATATTAAAGATAAAGTTCATCCATATCTATCCTTTAATTATCTTCACATTGTTAATACTCTTTTATCATTTACAGAATTCTTTTATCCGTCAGATTTGCCCTTTCATCACATATTCTCTCCATGATTCTAAATCCGTACAGGTTTTAACACAAAAAAGAATGAGAAAAAAAAAAGCCTAGACTTGCCCCCCTTTTACTACTTTGAAAGTGACTCCTCAGTGGTTAATATAGTAGCATAATCATGATCATTCCCTTTAAAACAAAAGATAGAGAAGAAAGAAAAAGGAAAAGGAAAAAAGAAAAGCTACCTTACAATATATCTCTAATCAATCGGGTTCTGCAACACATATCCCCCTAAGGTTTATTTATGGTTCCAAAATAATAATAAAAATAACTAATCTTGGTTATTGACAAATCTCATTTTTAAACATTTTCTAAAATCATTTCAATTAATTCAATTTATCTAATCAACATTTACCTTTCTTTTGTAAATAAGAAATAAAAGTGTGACCTTTACCAGTAGAAATTGTCAGTAACCCCTATTGTTTTACACTTTTATAATTGCAATATATTCTTATTACCACTTCTTCATGCAGAACCCCCCCTTCTTAATGCATTAGCCATTATCTCTATGCAAACAAGTTTCTTTCTTCATTATGTAATTCCCATATTTCTCTATCTTCTGTTCTTGTTTCTTGTTCCTTCTCCTCCCTTTTATCCCGCTATCCCCCTTCTCTATCCAGTTTGAATCCCTCTCTCTCTCTTTACCTTTCTGCTCCCTATCCTTCTGGACCTTTCTAACATGCCTGATTTCATGAATGTTCCCCTTTTTAGATACTTTCTTAGGTTCTGTTTTTTTAGCCACCCTTCCTTTCCCTTTTATTTGTATTGATCTTTGTATTAATTGTCTTTTTAAAATGGCTTTCTCTTGTGCTGGCTCCTCCCTTTCCAAGGTTCCTTCTTCTTGTTCTTTATTCACCATTTCAATGCCCATATTTTCTGCAACGAGCCAAGTTAGTTCAGTCACTTCCTGTAGCAGTTCTTTCATACTTTTAAACTCCATTTTGATTCTTTGGATGGCCACCAGAGTTTTGTTTTCCTTATTTCTTCTTCTTTAAATTTTCTAAGATCCTAACCCAAGTCCAGAATCTATATCAATGTCACCAACTAATCCGGTAGTCCGTCTTTGTGTATTCAAGCTTTCACTTTCTATGAGTCTTGCTTTTTTGTTTCAGTGTCTCTTTAAAATGTAACAACTCCAATCCACAAAGGAACAAGATAGTTTCTTTCTTCTTTAGCTTCCAATTTTTCTCCACAAAGTGGCACTTTCTGAACAGAGTCTTAACCCTTTCCTTTTATTTTGATATTCAAAGTTTTCCGAGCCCCAAACTTAAATTCTTACGCTGGCTTCTTCTTTTCCCGGTTCAAAGCCCCTTATAGCTGTCAAAAATATTTTACTTATTTTTCCTTCACTTGAGACTGCGCGCTTCTGTTTCTTTTTTTAAAAACTCATCTTTATCTTAATCCCGGGGTGCCTTGATCTTACCATCCGATACTCCCGGTTCCTCTGCTGTCGACTTCTCTCTTTCCTCCTGCACCAATCTTAATCCCGTTGAGACCTTCTCTTGAGGTGGCCATTTTGACCACCACTTCTTGACATCTTCGAGGGAGAAGACCAGACCCAAAAGGGGGGAGATGCGGCTCCCCACACTCTGGCTGGCAGATTTCCCTTTCTCCGCCGCCCCTACGAGGCAGCTTCAGCCCCGAACCTTGCAGGATCGGGGCTCTCCGATGCAAGAGCCAGGCTGCGGTCGCGGACGATCGCAAACCGCCACCTGTTCTCGAGAAGGCTCAACCCGGAAGTCCGGAGCATAAGAAGGTTATTGGAGAGCATGATGGATGACTCTTGGAGACTGATGTGTCCTATTGGAGAAGTCACATCCAGGGGGTGGGGGAAAGACCAGGATCAAGGGGGAAATGTATGATGTAATTTAGTACTGGCTGCAGCCAGCCATGCACCAACATAGCAATTTCTATTAAACCAATTTACTTTTTCTGAGATGCGGCTAGAGACTTTTGCTTTGAATGAGGGGGATTTGTTGGAGCCCTGATAGCCAGCTGGTACTAAATCACATCGTACATAGAGCCCAATTTGTCAAGTTTAGTTATTGCTCAAATGTACCATCAAACACTCAGGAAATCTAAATTGCACATTGTGATATTTTTCCTAAGGACTCTTTTCTTGAAAACTTTATGTAACAAGTTAGAGTTTTTCTTTTTCTTTTCCTTTTAAATAACATTCTGATTTCTGAAACCCCTAGTGTTGGAAATGTGAAGACAACTATGGTTATTTACTTATATCTCTTAAAGAAAGAAAGAAGATAAGAATTCTTTCAATAGAATAATATAGAATAAGGGTTCAAAGACATCCTGAAGACCATACACCCAGAGCAGTAATCCTCTATCAGGGTATCACCAACAATTGACAGTCCAGTATTTAAAAATTTCCAACAAAAAAGAGACCACCAACTCCCAAGGCATTGGATCATATCTTACTACTGTATTAGGATTTTTTAATCTAATATCGAACTACAATCTAATTTCACGTAATTAACCCCATTATTTTTGGCCTATCTACTACAACTCTACAGGGAAGACCTTAAGAATCTTCTTAACAGCTATCAGTCCCAAGCCCTTTATTCCCCATAAATTCCCCCCAGCGTTCATCATCTATATTATTATAATGAATATATTAAATTATCTAGATGAAATACTCATTTTAATTTCCATGGTGATTGGAGGGAGGGAAGTACTACATTAGTTCTGAGAGTTTAACGAGGCAGCTATGTGATGACTAAATCTACTGAATATTTCATCTATACAGTGTTTCACATACATATTCTCATACAGTACACATATGAGAAACAACCATTCTGTAGGGAACTGTAGGAAAAGAAGAGGCAGAGCCTAGAATCATTACATGTCCACAAAGGCTCCATATGTAATCCTCCTTTAATTTAATTCCATTTACTCTTATCTAACATCAATTTAGTGTTGCCCGTTAGTTGTCCAGATTCTTGTGTATAGGCTTGAACAATAAATCTATTACTTACATGTGATCCTGATTCTTCACATCTGACAAGAACTATCCTACAGAAGATGAAGCAGTGTGGTTCAAAATTGTTTCAGAAAGAAAGACCAAAAACAATAGGTTTACATTACAAACTAGACATCAAGAAGAGTGTCCTAATGATACAAGCTATTCCACAATGGAAGAGGAACTGGTGAACCTTCCTTTGTTGCAGATGTTTAAGCAGAAGTTGTTTAAACATCTCCAAGCTGATGAGCATCAGTCAAGGATGTTGTAGTAGTGGATTCCTATAGTGGGTAGGGGATTGGATTTCATGATTTTCACAGTGCCTTTCAACCTTTTCAATATATTATTGAGGGTAAGAACCTGGGAGAAATCAGCCGTCTTAGAAATCTAGGCCTCCAATTTGCTCAATAGTCACTGAGCCAAAGAATTCCCATAATGAGATTTCTGGTTATTTCTCCCAGCATGTAACAAAACACCCACACATCAAGAGAGAGAGAATAATTCAAGAGTAAACTAAAAAGAAAAAGAAGAAAACTATCTACTTTTATAGGAATTCAAATTACATGGTAACAGCACATTGTGGATGGAAAGCTGCAAAAATATCTATGTATATGCTCTTATATACACATACTTATAACAATAAGTCATCTGTTTGCATGTGTTCCTTATACATGCTGAGAAAATCACTGAAGCACAAAAATGTTTGGGCAAGGATGTCAAGCTGCTGAGAAAACATTAACAAAATAACTTCAACATTTCAACATATGTAGAAAATGTTCCCACATACTGTCATATACAGGTGAAACTCGAAAAATAAGATTATCATGCAAAAGTTCATTTATTTCCATAATGCAATTTAAAAGGTGAAACTAATATACGAGATAGACTCATTACATGCAAAACAAGATAGTTCAAGCCGTGATTTGTCATAATTGTGATAATCTCAGAAAATTAGAATATGACATGCAATCAATAAAACAAGGATTGTACATACAACAATATCGGACCTCTGAAAAGTATAAGCATGCATATGTACTCAGTACTTGGTTTGGGCCCCTTTTGCAGCAATTACTGCCTCAATGCAACATGGCATGGAAGCTATCAGCCTGTGGCACTGCTGAGGTGTTATGGAAGACTAGGATGATTCAATAGCGGCCTTCAGCTCTTCTGCATTGTTCGGTCTCATGTCTCTCATCTTTCTCTTGGCAATGCCCCATAGATTCTCTATGGGGTTCAGGTCAGGCAAGTTTGCTGGCCAATGAAGCACAGTAATCCCACGGTCATTGAACCAGGTTTTGGTGCTTTTGGCAGTGTGGGCAGGTGCCAAGTCCTGCTGGAAAATGAAGTTCAGCATCCCCATAAAGCTCGTCTGCGGAAGGAAGCATGAAGTGCTCCAAAATCTCGTGGTAGATGCCTGCATTGACCCTGGACTTAATGAAGCACAGTGGACCAGCACTAGCAGATGACATGGCTCCCCAAATCAACACAGACTGTGGAAACTTCACACTGGACTTCAAGCATCTTGCAGTCTGGGCCTCTCCATTCTTCCTCCAGACTCTGGGTCCTTGGTTTCCAAATGAGATGCAAAAGTTGCTCTCATCAGAAAAAAGGACTTTGGGCCACTGAGCAACAGATCAGGTCTGTTTTTCTTTAGCCCAGGTAAGACGCTTCTGATGACATTTGAAGCCCATGTTCAGGATCTGTCTGTGTGTGGTGGCTCTTGATGCACTGACTCCAGCCTCAGTCCACTCCTTGTGAAAGTCCCCAACCCTTTTGAATGGCCTTTTCCTGACAATCCTCTCCAGGCTGAGGTCATCCCTGCTGCTTGTGCACCTTTTTCTTCCACATTTTTCCCTTCCACATAACTTTCTAGTAATGTGCTTTGATACAGCACTTTGGGAACATCCAACTTCTTTTGCAATTACCTTTTGAGGCTTTCCCTCCTTATGGAGGGTGTCAATGATGGTTTTCTGCACAATTGTCAGGTCAGCAGTCTTTCCCACGAATGTGATTCCTACTGAACCAGACTGAGAGACCATTTAAAGGCTCAGGAACCCTTTGCAGGTGTTATGGCTTAATTAGCTGATTAGAGTGGGACCTTTTGAGCCTAGAATATTGCACCTTTTCACAATATTCTAATTTTCTGAGATTGTGAATTTGGGGTTTTCATGAGCTGTGAGCCATAATCATCACAATTTTGGCAAATCATGGCTTGACCTATCTTGTTTTGCATGTAATGAGCCTATCTCATATATGTCTGCGCATGTGCAGGGCTATGGCGGCTCGGAGGAGATGAGCGTTGGTTGTTAGCTATTGGAGAGTGTTTGAGTCCAGTTATTGGGGGTTTGCCAGCCCTTTGAAGACGACCCTGGCAGCAGTCCGACCCAGGGCGTCTTTCCCTGGGTCGGGTTTTGATGGGGGAGCCGGCAGCGCGAGTCGGCAGAGTTTTTACTTGCCGGCTGGTCCTGGTCTTGGCAGCGGTCGGCGCGGCCTTGGCGGCCTTGGCGGCATCGGCGTCTTCGGCGCTGCTCTCCCTGCGCCGCTGATGCCGCTCGTGTTTGGAGCCTGCATTTGGAGTCCATCCAGCCCGTTTTGCTTATGCGGGCTGTTTGTGAGGCTTCTGGTTGGCCGAGTGTCTCCCTCGGCGGACTGGCGTGTGGACTGGCGGCGAGGGATGGCGATGCGGTCCGGGCTTTTCTTTCCCAGAGGCTGTCGTTCGTGCGATGGCTGGGGTGTGGCTCTGCGGCCTGGCAGCCTCCTCAATTCCAGAGCTTTTTGGTGCCTGGAGTTGGGTTTGGAGCCTGGGTCCAGGACTTACGCCGGAGGCTGGACCCTGGGGCCTGGAGCCGGGACCGGTGCCTGTACCTGGAGCCAGTGGAGCCTGAAGCCAGCGAAGTCTGGAGCCAGGGTTAGTGTCTGGAGCCAGTGGGGCCTGGAACTTGGAGCCTGGAGCCTGGTGCTGGTTTCCTGTGCCTGTGCCTGGAGCCTGGAGTCTGGGATCAGCATCTGCACCTGGGGGCCATGGTAATATGGCCTATGCTGTCTGTGTCGGGAGCTGTGCGGAAGCTGTGCGCTAGAAGTTTGCCGTCTGACCCGGCTTGTTTTACTGGGTCAGAATATCAACAACGGCTGTTCTACGGCTTCTACTGCTTGCGGGAGGCTTGCCATCTGACTCAGGACTGGAGGGCAAGTAGAGGTGATTGGCTGGTGAGGGCATCGGGCCCTTAGTGGCCATCTACCATGCCTGGACCATCTTTCCTCCCCAATCTGTCTTCAGTTGCCGGGGCCACATGGTGTGGTGGGAGCATGCCATGTTGTTTAGCACCACTGAGGTGAGAGACCAGTGGTGTTTTGCCCCCTGGACTAGAGCTATCCTGATGACTGTTCCCTCGGTGAGAGAGAGGATTTTGAGCTGTCTCAGAGTTCACAGAACTTACTTCCCGGTGGGTAGTGAGCCACACGGGCAGAAGTCTTCTGTTGTTTTTGGCTCTAGAACTGACTGACCATCGGTGAACTGAACTTTTACCATCTTTTATCATCTATTCTGGACTTGACTGCTCCCTAGCAATAACCATTATGGGATATATCTACTCTTCTCTTGAGCTGCGGCTCAGGGGTGTTCCCCTGTCCCTGAGATGTCCGCTGCTTTGTCAAAGCCCCTCCTCGATGACGGGTTTATTATTCGAGAGGGCATAGCATGACCAAGGGTTTTAAATTTTGTTTATCTCGGAAGGGAGGTTTTAAAATTTTAATTGGTGCGTCTTAAGGGGTTAGGGAGGGGGTAGGGCACGGTAGGGGGAGGCGGGGGGGCGGGGGGGGGTGTGAGGTGGGGACCGCGATCCCCAGGGTGGTTGGAATTGGCAGAGGGCGTGAGGCACAGGGCCATATCATGTGTTGGGAGCACCCGCCATCTTTGTCGGTGGCCGCTCCGACCCTGTGGCCTCCTCCCTAGGGAGCATCGGAATTGGGATCCCTGGCCTTAGGTTGGTGTATTTTAATGCCAGGTCCGTGGCTAATAAATCTTCCCTCCTCCATGAGATCATTGAGGAGGAGGCTGCGGACCTGGCTTGTATCACGAGACCTGGTTGGGCCCGGAGGAGGTGTCCCTCTGGTTGATTTATGCCCTCCAGGTTTTGGGTTTTGCACCACCACGGGCTCAGGGTAGGGGTGGTGGGGTGGCTGTGGTTGAGATACCTTTCCCCAGCTGTGTGGCGGCCCTACCTGGGCTTCTCGACCTCCTCTCTGGGGTGGCGGTGGAGCTCCGGATCTTATGGTTCTGGGGGCCTTTAATCTGCCTTCCCTGGGGGGCGTCGGGTTTGGCCCAGGAGTTCATGGCTTCTATGGAGGCTATGGGCCTGACCCAGTTGATTCAAGGCCCGACTCATGAGGGGGAATACTCTTGACCTAGTTTTTGTCTCTGGCGGTGGCGGAGTGACAGAGGGCAGGCTACTTTGACAGCCTTGCCCGTTCCATGGTCTGATCACTATCTCCTACGGCTGGTCTTCCAACAGGCGCCCCCCACTGCTGGGAGGAGGAGCCACTTAGGTGGTTCCGCCCCAGGCCTGATGGACCCTGAAAGGTTCCAGGCAGAACTGGGTTTTTTCCCTCTTCCCTTGCTCACGACTCTGCGAGGATCTGGCAGTGGCCTGGCAACGGGCTGCGTCGGAGGCCCTCGACAGGGTTGTCCCCATCGTCCCCTTACGTCGTGGATCGGTTTGCTCCCTGGTATACTGAGGAGCTCCGGGAGATGAAACGTCGTCGTGGGGTTTAGAGAGCAGGTGGAGGTCTACCCGTTCTCAATCGATCGTGCCCAGCTAAGAGCCTACATTAGGACTTACCTGGTAGCTATGGAGAGGCGAGAAGGTCTTATCTCTCCACTCTCATAGCGTCGCAGATAACGCCCAGCCGCCCTGTTTGGGTTACCCGTTCCCTCCCGGCTTGAGGGGCGGACCCTCTTGAGGGCAGGGCTGAGGAGTTTGGTCAATATCTGGCGGATAAGATGCTGCATTGGGGCGGGTTGTCCTCTGATTTGCAGTGGTGGAGGAACGAGTTGTGGGTAGTCTGGCCATTGTTATCTGGGATGAGTTTGATCCTGTCTCCGAGGATGAAGTGGACAGGATTATGCGACTGAGTTCCACCACATGTTTGTTGGACCCGTGTCCCTCCTGGCTGACTTATGCGCCAGGGAGGCCACCTGCGGTTGGCTCGGGCAGTTGTCAGCTTCATTGAGGGAGGGTGTCTTTCCCTCCGCCTTGAAGGAGGCGGTGGTGAGGCCCCTCCTGAAGAAGCCTGCCTTGGACCCGACCGTGTTGAGACAACTTTCGTCCGGTCTCCAACCTTCGCTTTTTGGCGAAGGTTGTTGAATGTGGTGGCTCAGCAGGTTCGCTTTTCCTGGATGAAGCGGACTACCTGGATCCGTACCAATCGGGCTTCCGACCGGTTACAGCACGGAGAGCGGCATTGGTGCTGATGGATGATCTTTGGAGGGCCGGGACAGGGGTTTTCCTCTGTCCTGGTCCTATTGACCTCTCGGGCTTTCGATACCATCGACCATGGTATCCTTTTTCGCCTCGGGGTTGGGAGTGGGGGCACTGTTCTTCAGTGGTTCTCCTCCTACCTCTCAGGCGTCGCAATCGTGTTAGTGGGAGGGGTTGGTCGACCCGAGGTCTCTCTTGTGGGGTCCCGAATGGGTCCTTCCCTCTCTTATTTAATATCTACATGAAACGCTGGGTGAGATCATCCGTGGCTTTGGGGTGAAATTCCATCAATGCGCTGATGACACTCAGCTGTACTTTTCCACCCCTGGCCAGATCAGCGATGCCCTCTCCCTGATGTCCCGGTGCTTGGATGCGTGCGGACCTGGATGAGTAGGAACATGCTCCGACTCAACCCGGCCAAGACTGAGTGGCTTTGCGTGTGGCGTCTCGGCCCAGCCAGGATTGTTTATCCTTGGCCATAGGGGAGTGTTACCCCTGTGGATAGGGCACGGAATCTGGGGTCCTCCTGGATGTGCGGCTCGGTTGGAGGAGCAGGTGGGGGCGTCGCCAGGGGCTTTGCCCAGCTCCGTCTTGTTCGACAACTTCGCCCTTTTCTGGATCGAGGCGCCCTACGCGGTTACTCATGCCCTTGTCACCTCGAGACTCGACTACTGCAACGCTCTCTATCTAGGACTGCCCTTGCATACCATCCGGAGATTGCAGTTGGTGCAGAATCGGCAGCGGTGGTGATGGGAGTTACCGGTTCTCCCATGTTACCCCCCTCCTCGTGGCCTGCATTGGTTGCCGATTGCGCTCGGGTGAGATTCAAGGTTTTAGTTTTAACATTCAAAGTCCTACGGCATGGGTCCCCAATATCTGAGGGCGTCTTCTTCCAATAGCTAGCTCCGCCGCCCTGTCGGGCTCATAGGCAGGACTCCTCGGGGTTCCATCGGCGGTTCAATGCGGTTGGTACTTCCCGACGCGAGCCTTCTCTGTTGCGGCCCCGACCTCTGGAATCAACTGCCTCTGGAGCTCCGTCTGGCCCCTGATCTCCGTACCTTCCGCCGTGAATTAAAAACTTGGTTGTTTGACCAACCGGGCTGTGACCCTCCTTTGGGGGGAGGGATGGGTTTTTTAATATATTTTATTGTATTGTTATGTCTTATATTTGGGCTTGTTAGTTTAATGTCTTTTTAAATATTTATTGTTCTGTGTTTTTAGCTGTGAGCAGCCCTTGAGTCTTGAGGAGATGGGGCGGCATACAAGTTCAAATATAAATAAATAAAAAATAAATAAATATATTAGTTTCACCTTTTAAGTTGCATTACAGAAATAAATGAACTTTTGCACGATATTCTAATTTTTTGAGTTTCACCTGTGTAAATATATATAAATTACCAAAAACGTTGTTTAATGCTTACAGGAAAATAATCATTGACTGAACTCTACCCAGATAGGTTTAGAAATTGGTTTCTTGAAAGAGGTTGTTTTTTTTTAAAGGAGATTACTTAGAGACTGTTGTACCCCTGGAAAGGGTTAGAGATCTGATCCTACCCACTCACCTACTGTACTTTTTCCTCCTAATTCTACCCATTCATTTGGATGCCTTTTCTCTTCTGGTGTCTGCAGTGGAATAATAAAAAGTCTGTGAATTACTTACTGACAATAACTGCATCTCTATTAGAACATTTTCTAATGCTACTGATTTGGCATTAGATGCTTCTTAATGCCACTGATTTGTCTCCTAGATGTCTCCAAATTTGGAAGTTCAAAAGAGCCCAGAAACTCTAAAGTTCAAAGAATGTTATGGAGAGAAGAGGAAGAAGAAAGGTCTCTCTTTTCCTCCATTGCACAAGTCTCAGCATAGTCAGGAAAATTGAGCAAAACAGATTACTTAGTTTGGAGTAAAGAGAGTGGAACATTTTTCTTGGCTTAGTTTAAAATCAAAATTGAAGAACAGCCAGACCAATGTGTTAATTTTGTTTGTGTGTATAGTATGTCTATTTTAAACAAACATTATGAACAGATGTCAACAGCTTGTTCTGCTCTGAATTAAATACGAAGTAAAATAAGACAGATACTTTGCTTGCTGGCAACATTGCAATTCTTTGTTTCCATAGTAGAAAAATGTATGTAGCTGAGGATTGAATTGTTTATTTTGGTTGTCCTCTGTGCTTACTTCTTTCCTGAACATCTTTCATTACCACTCTGGGTAACATCAGGGCATGGAGGAGTGGGGTTGGTTGACTGTTTACATGTGGTAGATTGTCCTATCACCCTTGATTATTTTTTCCCTTGGTTGCTTTTTAGATGGGATATGGTTTCATCTTTATTTATTTTATTTTTATTTTACTTGGACTTCGTATGCTGCCCCCCCTCCGAAAGGACTCGGGGTGGCTCACAAATAAAAACACAGAACAATAAATAATTTTAAAAGAAATTAAACCTAACAAGCCAAGCTGAATAAAACTCATTAAAACCACTTTAAAATCCCACACACACCCGGAGGTCAGTCCAGCTCGGCCTGTAAAAACAACCAGGTTTTCAGATCGCGGCGGAAAGAGGAGAGATCGGGAGCCAGCTGGAGCTCCAAGGGTAATTGATTCCATAAGGCGGGAGCCGCTACAGAATAGGCTCTTCCCTGGGGCACCGACAGCCGACATTGTCATGTGGACAGCACCCCAAGAAGTCCCAGCCTGTGTGCTCACACAGGGCGATCGGTATTTGATATCGGCAGGAGGCACTCCCGCAAGTACCCTGGACCCATGCCTTGAAGGACTTTGAATGTTAATGCCAACACCTTGAATCGCACCCAGAGGGCAACCGGCAACCAATGCAGCTCGCGCAGGAGGGGCGTAACATGGGAGTACTGGGAAACTCCCATCACAACCCGTGTGGCCGCATTCTGCACCAGTTGAAACCTCCGGATGGTATGCAAGGGCAGTCCTAAGTAGAGAGCGTTGCAGTAGTCGAGTCAGGACGTGACAAGTGCATGAGTGACTGTGCGAAGGGCATCTCGATCCAGGTATGGGCGTAACTGGCAAACCAGTCATGAATCCAGGAGAACCCCAGGTTTCGTGCCCTATCCACAGCGGGCAACACCTTTCCCCCCATGACCAAAGATGGAATCTGTTCACTGGACTGAGATGCCTGTACGCACAACGCACAGCCACTCAGTCTTGGCCAGATTGAACTGTAGCTTGTTCCTGCCCATCCAGATCCCTACCGCATCCAGACAACGGGATATCACAGAGAGGGCATCACTGATTTGGTTTGGGGTGGAGATATACAACTGGGTATCATCAGCATACTGATGATACATCACCCCAAACCCCCGGATGATCTCACCCAGCGGCTTCATATAGATGTTGAACAAGAGGGGCGAGAGGACCAACCCCTGAGGGACCCCACAAGTGAGAGCCCTCGGGGTCGACCTCTGCCCCCCTGCCAACACCGATTGCAAGTGCCCCAAGAGGTAGGAGGAGAACCACTGCAAAACAGTGCCTCCCACTCCCAACCCCTCGAGGCGCCGCAACAAGATATCATGGTCGATGGTATCAAAAGCCGCTGAGAGATCTAATAGGATCAGGACAGAGAAAAAACCCCTGTCCCACGCCCTCCAGAGATCATCCACCAGTGCGACCAATGCTGTCTCTGTGCTAAACCCAGGCTGGAAGCCCAATTGATAGGGATCTAGATAGTCCGCTTCCTCTAGGAAAAGCGGAAACTGCTGAGCCACCACACTCTCAACAACCTTCGCTAAAAAACGAAGGTTGGGGACTGGACGAAAGTTGTTTAAAATGGCTGGATCCAGGACAGGCTTCTTCAGGAGGGGTTTCACCACCGCCTCTTTCAAGGTGGCGGGGAAAGAGCCCTCCCTCAATGAAGCATTGACCACTGCCTGGAGCCAGCCTCACATGACCTCCCTGGAGGCATATACCATCCAGGAAGGACATGGGTCCAACAAACATGTGGTGAAACTCAGGCGTCGCATAATCCTGTCCACTTCATCCTCAGAAACAGGATCAAACTCAGCCCAGATGATATTGGCTGGACTTCTTGCATCCCCCTCCTCAGACCACTGCAGATTAGAGTCCAACCCTTCCCGAATCTGAGCGATCTTATCCAACAGATACTGACCAAATTCCTCAGCCCTACCCTGCATAGGGTCCAACCCCACCCCCCGATGTAAGAGGGAGCGGGTGACCCTAAACAGGGCAGCTGGGTGGTCATCTGTGGACGCTATGACAGAGGAGAGGTATGACCTCTTCGCCATCCCCACAGCTACCAGGTAAGTCCTATATAGGCTCTTAACTGGGCTCGGTCAGATTTGGAGTGGGTCAACCTCCACCTGCTCTCTAAACCCCTCCTACACTGCTTCATCTCCTGGAGCTCCTCAGTAAACCAAGGAGCCACCTGGGATCTACGGCGAGTGAGGGGACGCAAGGGGACAACTCGGTCGAGGGCCTCAGCGGCAGCCTGTTGCCAGGCAGCCACCAGTACCTCGGCCGAGCTGTGGATAAGGGAGGCAGGAAAAGACCCCAGTTCCGCCTGGAACCTCTCAGGGTCCATCAGGCGCCTGGGGCGGAACCATTGCAGTGGCTCCCCATCCCAGCAGTGTGGGGCTGCCTGCTGGAAGACCAGCCACAGGAGATAGTGGTCTGACCATGCTACGGGTTGGGCATTTACAATGCCCACCCCCAGATCACTACGCCACCATTCCGAGACAAAAACAAGGTCGAGTGTGTTGCCCCCCTCATGTGTGAGGCCTTGTATTATTTGGGTCAGGCCCATAGCCACCATGGAGGCCATGAACTCCTGGGCCAACCCCGATGTCCCCCCCAGGAAGGGCAGGTTGAAGTTGCCCAAAACCAAAAGGCTTGGGAACCCCACCGCCACTCCCAAGAGGGCATCAAGCAGCCCAGGCAGGGCCGTTGCCACATAGCTGGGGGATAGGTATATAAGCAACAGGCCCAACCGACCGCCAGGCCCCAACCTCAAAAGCCTCACACCTGCCTATCTGCAGAACAGTGACCTCCCTTGGAATCAAGGTCTCCCGAATAACGACGGCCACCCCTCCACCCCTTCCCTGAGCTCGTGGCTGGTGTAAAACCTGAAAACCTGGGGGGCATAACTCCACCAGAGGACTCCTCCCTGTGGCCCCAACCAGGTCTCAGTGATGTTTATCTGGAGCTGTTTCCTGCTTTTTGGGTGTTAGTTAACAGAGGTGTAATGAGGAAGGGTGTATTTAGGTCTGTTTGCCTCTTTCTTTCACCTTTGGTTGCTTCTCTTCTTGAATAGTATGTAGCTTAACTCAATGCGCCTATAAATGGATAATTAACTCATTCACACCTCTAGGACTTTTCTTGTATTTTTTAATCTCAATAATAGAGATAACTGATGGTTAAACTACTGGTTCTAGTTGTTTTCTGAATTTGATTGTTTTCCTGCAGATGCTAGGTAACACCATCAGTCTACATGTAAGCCCCATAGGTAGACCAGACCAAGAAATCATCTCCAAGGAAAATCTAAAATATTTTTATACACATTGGCTGTAATAACAGAATTTTGCAAGCCTGGTTGTGTTGTAACATCTTCTTCTTTTACTCTAGGTGAATTAAGGAGGTTCTGTCTGAGCCACTTAGAAGATTATCTCAATATTCTGGACTTAGACAAAATGTTTTACCTCTTCTTTACAGAGCTTGTGTACCTCTCTCAAAGTCATCTTCCTTAATATTTATAGCAAGGGAGACTTCATCTACTGGTAGTTTATTCATAGTAGCTTGCTCTGTCAGTAAACCCTACACTCTCATGCACTCATGTCCTGGTCATCAAACATTTGCAGGAAAATATCCAAGCTCAGTGAATTTATTTAGATCTGGCTTGGTCTAAGATATCTACCGTTTCCCAACTGAAACTGTGATTGACTCAGGCATAAATTTTCCTCCTGACAATTAGTTTTATGTTTGGGGAAAAACATTTACTTGTAATTTATTACAAAAAAATTCTATTTAAAATCTAATGCAATGTTGCTCAAGGTTTGCAATCTTAATGTAGAACTAAGTATGCAGACAATGCTTAGGGTTCTATGTAGCAATGGTAACTGATTGCTTGATCAATTTCCTTCTATCAGGTAACTCCTTGCTTTTGAACTCATCCATGCAGCCTGACCTGACTGTCAGTAGAACCTACAGTGGACCCATATGCCTTCAAGATCCCATTGATAAGGAGCTGATGACAGAATCCTCCCTCTTCAACCCTTTGTCTGATATCAAAGTCAAAGTTCAAAGTTCATTTATGGTGTCATTGGGTGTGACAGAACATTCGGAGTATCATGGGAAAACTCATTCTGGGACATTTCCACATGACAACAACAAAACCTTCAGTCCTGTGTATGCAAAGAACAAAACGGCCTACATCCAGAATTTCTCATCATTTTCAAAGCAAAATGAGATGAGAGCTACCAGTGTATTTGATCGTCTGGGAGGGCGTTTAGGAGTCCCTAACACAGGTAGGTTTCCATGAAATCTGCAAACATTTGGAAATGCAGGCATAACTGTATTTTCCCCCTTGGGTTTATATAAAATATGCAGTAGTAATAAATTCTTCTATTAGTTTTCTCTGAGAGGAACATGATGTGTGAACTTTTGCATGTAGAGAAGTAACTGTGACTAGCTGACAATTCAGTAAAGCTGTTTTAATCCTCCCGCTGCAGCTGTGAAATTTTTTCTTTACTTCCTAAACAGAAGCACAATGTTTTTCTTCCTCTTTGATAGGGAGTAAAATAATTTCTTAAAAGTGTTGGATCTGCCACAACTTAAACCTCTAAATAAAAATGACCCTTGGCTCCATTTATTGAGAAAGGTATAGTTTATTAGAGGTCAAGTGTATTGCAAAGCCAGAACTGAAAATCATGCACAAAAAACCCTTCTACTTTTCCCTCCCTTAACGGTCTCTCATTGCCCACCCCAGTGTAACCAATCAGGTTCAGGCAAGATGTTTTCATAACAGTCAGTCCAAGCACAGTGTAGTATTCAGTCCCCTCCTTCTTCCAACTGGGTGACCTTGAGGCAGCACCTTGAGAAGGTACAACTCTTACTTTCATTTTCCCAAACATTCTTCCCTTCTTTCCCCCTCCCCACAGTTCATGGCAGTCTGTCACTGCATAGCAGCGAAGCACATGCAAGCATAAGGTGGCAGCTGACAAAAAGTTTGTAGAAGGGGAAAAGAGCTTGGAAGTGGTTGAGTGGTCTCTGTCTTTGAGTTTCTTCCAGTTCTTTGAATGAGTGGTCATATGACCAATCAACCCTGCATAGTCACCTGGGAAGGTACTCTGATAATTATTATGGGGCACATAATTATCCAAAGATGGAAGAAACTGCAAGATGGAGAGAATCTCTGTACACAGGCAAGTGAGTGCATAAAATAAATTTAAACAGCATCTTCAAGACAGATCTCCTTAGCCATCACTCAAGGAAGGCAATCTCTCCTATAGTGTGAGATTTTCCATTTCAAATAACTGCTATTTTATTTGCTCCCCACCTTTTCCTGCACATACTTTCATGAATGGAGTAAATTGAATGGTCAATTTGGCACATCAATACCTTAACGATTAACAGAATACTTTTTTGTATGGTTAAGTAAGCTTGTTATCTAACATTCACTCAGTTCAATGGATGAGCTTATTCCATTTGCCATTCTGTAGAAGAAGAATTGAGGTAATACATTCCCTCCACCCCCAGGTTATTTATCACCACCCTGCTGAATCCGAAGGATTTTTATTTATTTTTTTGCAATTCCAACTGTGGCAAACCATAAGCTTCTTTGAAGCTTCTCCCCCAAAAGGCATTATGAAAATAGCTATTCCTCTCTTCTTTAGTGTACTCAAATTCTTAAGGTTTATTCCCCTATAAAATAAAATTCGGTTCTTTCTTACCTTATTCTTGTGATGCATCTGTTGCATGTTCTTTGGAAAGTGCATTTTTTAAAGCTTCATTCAATGAAATGATCATACTACTGTCCTTTAGGTTCCCCAAACGTATCTCCCCAGCATTCTGCAGCCTTTGGGGCTTACTTGCTTTCTAATATGATGAGGCCCACAAAAAGAATCCTAATATAATGGGGATTCAGGGTAGCAGTTACAGGAGGGGAGCTGTAGTTATCTATACAAAAATCAGGAGTTTGATAGCACCTTTTCATACAGGTGAAACTCAAAAAATTAGAATATCATGCAAAAATTCATTTATTTCTGTAATGCAACTTAAAAGGTGAAACTAATATATGAGATAGACTCATTACATGCAAAACAAGATAGGTCAAGCCATGATTTGCCAAAATTGTGATGATTATGGCTTACAGCTCATGAAAACCCCAAATTCACAATCTCAAAAAATTAGAATATTGTGAAAAGGTGCAATATTCTAGGCTCAAAGGGTCCCACTCTAATCAGCTAATTAAGCTATAACACTTGCAAAGGGTTCCTGAGCCTTTAAATGGTCTCTCAGTCTGGTTCAGTAGGAATCACATTCGTGGGAAAGACTGCTGACCTGACAATTGTGCAGAAAACCATCATTGACACCCTCCATAAGGAGGGAAAGCCTCAAAAGGTAATTGCAAAAGAAGTTGGATGTTCCCAAAGTGCTGTATCAAAGCACATTACTAGAAAGTTATGTGGAAGGGAAAAATGTGGAAGAAAAAGGTGCACAAGCAGCAGGGATGACCTCAGCCTGGAGAGGATTGTCAGGAAAAGGCCATTCAAAAGGGTTGGGGACTTTCACAAGGAGTGGACTGAGGCTGGAGTCAGTGCATCAAGAGCCACCACACACAGACAGATCCTGAACATGGGCTTCAAATGTCATCAGAAGTGTCTTACCTGGGCTAAAGAAAAACAGACCTGATCTGTTGCTCAGTGGCCCAAAGTCCTTTTTTCTGATGAGAGCAACTTTTGCATCTCATTTGGAAACCAAGGACCCAGAGTCTGGAGGAAGAATGGAGAGGCCCAGACTGCAAGATGCTTGAAGTCCAGTGTGAAGTTTCCACAGTCTGTGTTGATTTGGGGAGCCATGTCATCTGCTGGTGTTGGTCCACTGTGCTTCATTAAGGCCAGGGTCAACGCAGCCATCTACCAGGAGATTATGGAGCACTTCATGCTTCCTTCCGCAGACGAGCTTTATGGGGATGCTGAACTTCATTTTCCAGCAGGACTTGGCACCTGCCCACACTGCCAAAAGCACCAAAACCTGGTTCAATGACAGTGGGATTACTGTGCTTCATTGGCCAGCAAACTTCCTGACCTGAACCCCATAGAGAATCTATGGGGCATTGCAAAGAGAAAGATGAGAGACATGAGACCAAACAATGCAGAAGAGCTGAAGGATGCTATTGAAGCATCCTAGTCTTCCATAACACCTCAGCAGTGCCACAGGCTGATAGCTTCCATGCCATGTTGCATTGAGGCAGTAATTGCTGCAAAAGGGGCCCAAACCAAGTACTGAGTACATATGCATGCTTATACTTTTCAGAGGTCTGATATTGTTCTATGTACAATCCTTGTTTTATTGATTGCATGTAATATTCTAATTTTCTGAGATTGTGGATTTGGGGTTTTCATGAGCTGTAAGCCATAATCATCACAATTATGACAAATCACGGCTTGAACTATCTTGTTTTGCATGTAATGAGTCTATCTCATATATTAGTTTCACCTTTTAAGTTGCATTACGGAAATAAATGAACTTTTGCATGATATTCTAATTTTCAAGTTTCACCTGTGTGATTTGCTACTAGGGTTCAGGCCACTGGAGAGAGACCATACCATGAGCTGTAAGCCATAATCATCACAATTATGACAAATCACGGCTTGAACTATCTTGTTTTGCATGTAATGAGTCTATCTCATATATTAGTTTCACCTTTTAAGTTGCATTACGGAAATAAATGAACTTTTGCATGATATTCTAATTTTTCAAGTTTCACCTGTATGTGTTAATTGGAGGAGGTGCTACTAGACTCATTTTGGTTCAGGCCACTGGAGAGAGACCATACCATGAAATCAAAGTACATGCAATCACCTCAGAGCCATTGAATCATTGAAAGGAACCTCACCTCCAATTTCATTGAAAAATATTTGCAGACTCTATGGATTCTGCCTCATTCCACATGGGCATATTGCTGTAGAATAACAGTCGAGGAATAATAATTGCAAAACAGGTCTAATAATCATGAAAGAGGCCAAATCCTTGCACAAATGACTATTATAAAAATGATAAGAGTAACATAAATATTGATGACAGTTTCTAAGTGAACTGCATTCCAAGCAACTCCATTTTTAAAGTTCTTGTGAAGGTTGGGAGCGATGGAGCCATCTAGATTTCTAACTGAATGCTGTTCCAGAAAGTTGATGCCTACGAAACAAGACTGTCTTACATTCAAAGGAGAATTTTTCTTTGAAGAAAATTCCCCAAGCAACTTCTTTTCTGTCAGATTGAATGAAATTACCAAGGAAAACATGCCAAAAGAAAAGTTTGATGAAATGTCAGTTCATGGTGCTCTACTTTGCCCAAAGAAAATGATATATGTAAAATAGGTAGAGGAGGACTGAGAAGATTTACTAGCCCCCTTCATATTTCTACCATTTTTCAAGTATTACAAAGGCAGTAGAATCAGGACTCATGTGATTTCAAATTCTGTGTGATAAAAGTTTCTGGATCACATAGGGAGCTTGTACTGAGCATTTAGTTGGGCCCTCCTACTGTCTATCTCTGGGAGGCAAATGCCCAAAAAGGTATAGCTTGTGAAGATTTCTGGCTGCTGTTTTTATTGAATTTGTGTCAAATAACATTTAACTTATTAAAATAGGGCCCTTGTATCTTTATGAGCTCTATGTGAAACTCTTTTTCTTGTTGTTATGTATGTGGTTTGAATGTCATTGGTTTAGTTTGAATTGTTCTTGTAAAATGTCAAATATGATTGGTTTAAAAGTGCGGGAAAACCCTGCACTCTGATTGGCTGGCAACTGCGGCTGCTGGCTATAAGTAGCAGCCACAGCCCAGCCAAATCGGGTCTGTTATGAGCTGTAGTCACTAATAAACTCTTCACTGAAGCACTCCTGTCTGACTCTTCATGCAAACATAACACTGGCGACGAAGGTGGGATCCTTCCGAAGAGAAGACAACGCGGAGAACAAGCTGAGAGAGATGGCTGCTGAACACCCCCAGCCCCGTTCGATCCGATGGCAGAAGACTGGGACTCATATGCAGATCGTTTCCAAATGTATTTGGAGGGAAACGATCTCGCCGACATTCCGACAAGCGGAAGAGGGCGGTCTTTTCACCACTGCGGTCCGCCATTTTCAAGATGGTGAAGGCATTGGCGGGAGCTGCAGACGTGAAGGTAATGGACTGGCCTGACTTAGAAAAGTTATTAAGAGCCCATTACGCCACAAGTATCGGCCTCATTAAGAGACACGAATTCTACCATCGGGATCAAGGGGAAAGCGAAAACGTTAATGACTTCGTGGCAAGTTTAAGGGACATTGGGGGTGCATGTAAGTTTATCAACTTTGAAGAGGCCATGCGCGATCGATTTGTTCTAGGCCTAAAAGACAAGGTTTTGCAGAGCAAATTATTAATGAAACCTAAGATCACGCTTAAGGAGGCCATAGAAGAAGCTTCTTCAGCAGAAGCTACCAAGTCCTCAGCAGCAGCCATGAAGAAAATTAACAAGGCCTCAAGCCATCCTGATGTGGAAAAATCCACAACAACCCATTGCGAGCAAATAGATTCTGATTCAGACTGTAGTGAGGTGGAGGAAGGAATTTATAGACTCAGAATGGAGAAGAAAAGGAAAGACCTTGGAAGAAAAAGGCAAGACTTTTATTGCAGAGGTTGTGGGGGCCACCCCACACTGAATGCAATTTTTTGATACCATCTGCCTCCGTTGTGAAAAAGAGGTCACCTAGCAAGAGTCTGCAAATCATCCAGAACTCCACCAAGCAGAAAGAAGTTTCCTGACAAAGAATTCAAGCATAACAACTTCAGTGAGAAAATGGGCAACACAGAAGCAAATGGGAAGAATGAAACTCATCAAACAGTCACTATTGGTCATTCTTCACCCTTAAGAAGCAGAAAAGTACATGTGAAGGTACTTATTGAAGGAAGGCCTTGCCAAATGGAAGTGGACTCAGGCTCCTATTTATCTATGGTGTCATGGGACACTATTCACAGGCTACTTCCCAACATTCAGAAGAAGCATTTCCAGAAGCAAGCACTGACTCTTAAAGACTACCAAGGGAACAAGATTCCAGTAGTTGGAACAAGAGAATTCAACGTGAAGTTCAAAGGCCACACCAAACGTGACCATCGTGGACAAAGACCGCCCAAGCTTGCTGGGACTTGAGTGGTTCAATCCGCTAGGCATCGAGGTGACTGGCATCAATCATGTGAGCAACTCTGAATGGGAGGAGGCCTTGAAGTCTGAGTTTCCAGAGGTCTTCAGCGAAGGATTGGGCAAGTATATGGGGACCCTTACCACTTTCAACCTAGATCCCAAGGTGCCCCCAATTTGTTTAAAGCCCAGAAGGGTCCCATTTGCCTTAAAGGAAAAAATTGATGCACAATTAGATAAACTAATAGCTCAAGAGTTTTAGAGCCCACTGACCACTCCAGATGGGAGACACCCATAGTCACACCAGTCAAGACTGATGGGTCAGTAAGAATCTGTGGGGACTATAAGGGGACATTGAACCATGCGCTGCAGCAGAGCGCATATCCAGTTCCAGTGGTGCATCATTTATTACATTCACTTGGCAGGGGTACAGTCTTTGTCAAATTGGATCTGGCCCAGGCATATCAACAACTAACAGTTGATGATGCCACTGCAGAGGCCCAAACCATTGTGACTCATAGAGGTGCCTTCAAATGTAAAAGGTTACAGTTTGGAGTATGCGTGCCACCAGGCATTTTCCAAAGCCTTATGGAAAGAATGCTTCAAGGACTGCCAGGGGTAGTGCCTTACTTTGATGATGTGTTAATCTCTGCTGAAAATGACACTCAGTTACAGGAGAGACTCAAAGAAATCCTTACCAGATTCAAGAAAGCGGGGTTAAAAGTCAAGGAAGAAAAATGCACTCTTAAGGTTGAGATCCTGGCTATATGATTGACAAGCATGGCATCCACCCTACAGATGCCAAGGTCCAAGCAATCAAAGAAGCCCCTAGACCTAAATGCAAAACAGATTTGCAAGCCTTCCTTAGACTCATTAACTTTTATGACATGTTCCTACCTCAGAAGGCAACCATTGCAGAACTATTACACAGATTACTTGACAAAAAGTCTGTTTGGGTCTGGGGCAGGAAGGAACAATCAGCATTTAACAGTATTAAAAGACTAATCACGTCTGATGCTGTACTCATACAGTTCTCTGAGAATTTACCTGTTGTACTGACTTGTGATGCATCCCCTTTTGGAGTGGGGGAGGGTTTGAGCCACAGGCTTCCCAGTGGGAGAAAGCCCTATTGCATTTTACTCTCACCTTGACCAAAGCAGAGAGGAATTACAGCCAATTGGACAAGGAAGCATTGGCAATTGTTGCAGCTGTCAAGAAATTTCATGAATATCTTTATGGGAGAACATTTACCATTGTCACAGATCACAAACCTTTGTTAGGCATTGTGGCAGGAGACAAACCTACACCCACTATCCTGTCACCAAGAATGCTGAGGTGGACTGAATTTCTTGCTGCTTATTCATACAAACTTATCCACAAGCCTGGCAAGGACATTGGACATGCTGATGCCTTGAGTCGTTGCCCACTTCCTTGTCACAAGGAGGACTTTGAACCTGAGGCACACACCTTTTCCTAGAAACTGTTGCCAAGCTTCCAGTACACGCTGCTGAAATTGCCAGAGAGACTGCCAAAGACACTTTATTGGCTCCTATTATAGGCTGGATTAAGAAAGGTTGGCCTTTTCAAGATCTACCTCACCTTGCCCAACCTTTTAAGTCCAGGCAAACTGAATTATCTGTATTAAGAGGATGTATTTTGTGGGGTAACAGGGTGGTTATTCCTGCAAAACTGCAAAGAGAGGTTTTGGAAATGTTACATGAGGGTCATCCTGGTATTGTAAGGATGAAGGGATTGGCCAGGAGTTATGTATGGTGGCCAGGTATTGACAAAATGGTTGAAAACTGGGTTGCATCTTGTCCCAACTGTCAGGTAGTCAGGCCTGCCCACCTCTCACCCCAAACAGGAATGGGAATGTCCTAGGGGCCCATGGTCTAGGATTCACATTGATTTTGCTGGCCCTACCAGAGGGCACACCTTCCTTATTATAGTAGATGCATATTCCAAATGGCTAGAGGTAATCCCTATGGCATCCACCACAACTGATGCTGTCATCAAGCAGCTCAAAAAGCTTTTGTAACCCACGGGTTACCTGATGTTCTTGTCTCTGACAATGGCCCTCAATTTACATCCAACCTTTTTGAATCCTATTTAGCACAACAGGGTATCAGACATGCCCTGACTGCCCCTGGGCACCCTTCGGCTAACTGCCAGGCTGAATGCATGGTACGTTTTACCAAGGAAAAGCTTCAGCAACTGGGTCCTGGAGACATCGCTGAGAAAGTTGAAAAACTTCTTAGTGTTCAGCACATCACTCCTAACCCATCTAATAACTTATCCCCAGCAGAGTTGTTGATGGGTAGGAAACGTAGGTCTTCCCTTGACCGCTTTCATCCCCCTTACACACCCAACGGACCACTAGATTCCACTTCCAAAGTTCTCACATTCAGTGTGGGTGATTCTGTTTATGCTAAGAACCTTATGGGTGAACCCTTATGGATTCCTGCTGAAATAACTCACATCACAGGCCCTCGTTCTTACAGGGTACAAACAGAGGATGGAGTCCTCTGGAGCAGGCACATTGATCAGCTTAGATCCAGATTACCTCAGGAACATCGCAATTGTTCCTCTCTAATTCCCTCACCTGATGTTTTTTCTAGGGGGGAAAGGGGAGGAGCAGAAGGATAATCAGCAAGCCAGAATCAACCCCATGTGTAATGAGCCATTACAACAGGAACCATCCCAAAACCTGTCACAATGCCAAAATCCATCCTTAGAAGTGGAAGATTGCACATCACTACCTGACTTGGGTGCTGACATAGGTTTGGAGATGGGTTGGGAGGAGAGACCAGATTGTAACACTCAAACAGGGTCTTCTGTCACTGGAAGCCCGAATAGGGAAATGTCAACAGACACATTTCCTCTCTCACTGGGCGAGAAAACTAAAACTTCTGAACCACGAAGGTCTCAACGTACACGTAAGAGCCCCATCTATTTAAAAGAATACATTAGATAGGTTGGGGTTTGGTATGGACTGAACCTAGTTGGGAGGGGTGTTATGTATGTAGGTTTGAATGTCATTGGTTTAGTTTGAATTGTTCTTGTAAAATGTCAAATATGATTGGTTTAAAAAGTGTGTGAAAACCCTGCACTCTGATTGGCTGGCAACTGCGGCTGCTGGCTATAAGTAGCAGCTGCAGCCCAGCCAAATCGGGTCTGTTATGAGCTGTAGTCACTAATAAACTCTTCACTGAAGCACTCCACGTCTGACTCTTCATGCAGACATAACACTTGTCAACAGCACATTTTCATTATTATTCTTTTGTTTTACTTGGGTGTATCCCTGTGAGTAAAAAAGGCCATTCAAAATTGCTGCTCAGTGCTGCTGGCAACTCTTCAATGGGTAGTCGTTTATGCCCGTTAAATTACTGACAAGGGTCTCTTGTCCTGTAATACAGTGTTTTACTCTGGAATTTATTCTAGCTACAAAAATTATAGCATGGAGAAATTCCTGATTTCCTTCTAAAAGAGAGATGGACCTTTACAGATTCTGTGGGTTATACATTGATCCAGGTTCTTGAAGGCTATGCATATAGCTTTAAAGGGATGAAGACCAACCAAGATTCACTTTTAGATTCCAAATGGCAAGATTTTATTGAATAAAGGTATGTATGTGTCTGTTTCTGTGTGTCTGTGTGTACATAGACCCATGTACAAAATCCACTGAATGTTCACATCAACATAAAGGCACCTGATTTGATTCAACAGATGGATTTCCAGTGGAAGAGTCAAGGATTCAAACAGAAAGCTCACACATCTCAACTTATTTTACCTGCCTCTAGAGAAGTCCTAAAGATCGATCGTAAAGTCGAAGTAGTAGCTATGATAGTGTGATGCTCTTAAAAGCCAGACTGAGCTTTAAACTCACTTTTACAATGAAATTACTTTCACTTTGACTTTTTTAAAATCATATCCTGCATACAGTGTCTCTGTGTGTTCAGTTTTATTGTTTTTCATGGCAATTGTTCAAAAAATCTCCAAGCTATATTTTCATGGAACTGGCCTTGTAAGTTTTGTCCTATAGGAATAATTTCTATTTTCTCTATTAATTGTATTAAATGTACAGGTGAAACTCGAAAAATTAGAATATCGTGCAAAAGTTCATTTATTTCCGTAATGCAACTTAAAAGGTGAAACTAATATATGAGATAGACTCATTACATGCAAAGCAAGATAGTTCAAGCCGTGATTTGCCATAATTGTGATGATTATGGCTTACAGCTCATGAAAACCCCAAATCCACAATCTCAGAAAATTAGAATATGACATAGAATCAATAAAACAAGGATTGTACATAGAACAATATCAGACCTCTGAAAAGTATAAGCATGCATATGTACTCAGTACTTGGTTTGGGCCCCTTTTGCAGCAATTACTGCCTCAATGTGGCATGGCATGGAAGCTATCAGCCTGTGGCACTGCTGAGATGTTATGGAAGACTAGGATGCTTCAATATGGGGTTCAGGTCAGGCAAGTTTGCTGGCCAATGAAGCACAGTAATCCCACTGTCATTGAACCAGGTTTTGGTGCTTTTGGCAGTGTGGGCAGGTGCCAAGTCCTGCTGGAAAATGAAGTTCAGCATCCCCATAAAGCTCGTCTGCGGAAGGAAGCATGAAGTGCTCCAAAATCTCCTGGTAGACGGCTGCATTGACCCTGGCCTTAATGAAGCACAGTGGACCAACACCAGCAGATGACATGGCTCCCCAAATCAACACAGACTGTGGAAACTTCACACTGGACTTCAAGCATCTTGCAGTGTGTGCCTCTCCATTCTTCCTCCAGACTCTGGGTCCTTGGTTTCCAAATGAGATGCAAAAGTTGCTCTCATCAGAAAAGAGGACTTTGGACCACTGAGCAACAGATCAGGTCTGTCTTTCTTTAGCCCAGGTAAGATGCTTCGGACGACATTTGAAGCCAATGTCCAGGATCCGTCTGTATGTGGTGGCTCTTGATGCACTGACTCCAGCCTCAGTCCACTCCTTGTGAAAGTCCCCAACACTTTTGAATGGCCTTTTCCTGACAATCCTCTCCAGGCTGCAGTCATCCCTGCTGTTTGTGCACCTTTTTCTTCCACCTTTTCCCTTCCACATAACTTTCTAGTAATGTGCTTTGATACAGCACTTTGGGAACATCCAACTTCTTTTGCAATTACCTTTTGAGGCTTTCCCTCCTTATGGAGGGTGTCAATGATGGTTTTCTGCACAACTGTCAGGTCAGCAGTTTTTCCCATAATTGTGATTCCTACTGAACCAGACTGAGAGACCATTTAAAGGCTCAGTAACCCTTTGCAGGTGTTATGGCTTAATTAGCTGATTAGAGTGGGACACTTTGAGCCTAGAATATTGCACCTTTTCACATTCTAATTTTCTGAGATTGTGGATTTGGGGTTTTCATGAGCTGTAAGCCATAATCATCACAATTTTGGCAAACCACTGCTTGAACTATCTTGCTTTACATGTAATAAGTCTATCTCATATATTAGTTTCACTCTTTAAGTTGCATTACGGAAATAAATGAACTTTTGCATGATATTCTAATTTTTCGAGTTTCACCTGTATTTTCTCTATTAAAATATTAGTGGAATTTATAGCCATTCTCAGGAGAAAGGGTTCCCAAACCAGTTGTTTGATATCCTATAATGGGAAATCTAAAGCAAGGCAATTGTGTGTGAAGCTACTGTTATCCTTGCAATCTGCCCCCCAGAAAAGGATTGTGACTCTCTGATGCAGTTAACTGGCAGTTCTATGTACAATCTGAAAGGGTCTTCCAAGTCAGGGGTCACCAACCTTTTGGACCTCAGGGACCACCAAACTCATAATTTTAAATCCCAGGGACCACTAACCGGTTCTGTGGGCATGGCCTAATTTGTGGGGGTGGCTTGGTGGTCAGGTGACTGGCTGGGCATGGCTTGTATGTAAATATTATAAATATTTATATAAATATTGATTTTTTTATTTAAAAAAGAGCAACTTTTACCCAAAATCAGGCAAAGCAGGCAGGCAGATTGAGTTGCTCACAGAATCACAGATTCATTCAGAAATCTATCTATCTCCCATTGGCTAGCTCAGTCTCTCACATAAAATTTGCTTGCAAGCAAACTCACAAAATTAACTCACAACACACCATGTATGTAAATATTGAATTTTTTATTTAAAAAAAGAGCAACTTTTAGCCAAAATCAGCCAAAGCAGGCAGGCAGATTGAGTTGCTCACAGAATCATTCGGTGATCTATCTATCTGCCATCCGTTAGCTCATTCGCTCAAATTTGCTTGTCGTGAGTCTGCACTGAATAATAAAACCTTCAGTCCTAATGGAGGTTCAGCTGTGCTTAAAAGTAGACTAAAGACTAGCTAGAAAGCAAGAAATCCAACCATTTCCTGCTTCCTAGCTAATCTAAATCTCCTGGCACAGCAGAACAAATGATGGTTGGAAAAAGGAAAAATAGCAATTTAGCAGGCAAGTTTGCCAGGTAAGGAGTGAATGGGTGGGGGATGGTTCCTGCGGGCCATCTGGGCTGCACAGCCTTGTTTTTCTGCGCAGCCTGGATTAATTGCTTTGGGAGGGGTGCTCTGGGGGTGAGATTTCTCTGCAGCCCACCAAAAAATTTTCATGGCCCACCAGTGGGCCACAGCCCACCAGCTGGCGACCACTGCTCCAAGTGACAGATGGGGAAGTGGCTGTGATGGGCACCCTCAATGACTAATTTACAATACAACAAACATCTCTCCTGAAGATATCATTGAAATAACCAGAGCAATCTGGTTAACCTGAGTTCAAATACAATGACGGCTCTGTGGCCCCAAGATTTTGTAGAGTTGTTTGCAAAAATGGGTCCAGCAAACGTATATTCATTCATACAATAAACTCCATAGCAAAAACCAATCCCATCCATAAAAAACTTCGCTCAAGACCAGGCTTACCCATACTGCAAAGAATCCACTCACATGAACTCCGCACAGAACTCAAAAAAAGTCTAGACAATGGAGAAAAGGACCTTTACATTGACTACCGTGCTGATTGCATCAAAAGAAAGTCACACAACCCGCAACTCGACATCCAACCTTACTCCATCCAATCCACCATCACTCAAAACTAGGCATGCACACCCCTAACTACCTCTATTGCAACTACAGCTGGCCTTAAGCTACTCAATGCAAGAAGCCTTGTAAATAAAATACCTGAATTCCTCCTCTTACTAAATACCACTAAATTTGACATCATATTTGTCTGTGAAACATGGCTCAATGCATCTCTCCCTGACTCCATTACCATAGTAAGAGACTATCATGTTTACCGATCTGATCGTGAAATCTGTAGAGGAGGTGGTGTTGCTATCTTCTATAAAAAGTCCCTACATCTAAAAAACATCCAAGTTACCCAGGAGCTTGCCCTTCCTGAGACCATCATCTGTGAACTGTCCTTAAATATCTCATTTCAATTCTTACTATGTTACAAAGCCCCTGATTATGACATCGAACATATAAACAAGTTAAATTCATTACTAACATGGGCAACATCCTGCCCACATGTTTTCATCTTTCTTGGTGACCTCGATCTACCTCATATTAATTGGACCCTAAATGAATGTAAAACTGAACCCATACATACAACCTTCTACAATGCTGTAACAAATCTGGGACTGGAACAACTAGTAACCAACAATACTAGACTTAACAACTGCCTTGATCTCATCTTCTGCAATAGTTTGAATTCAGTTTACAGAATACAAATTAAAGAACCCTTTTCCAACAGTGACCACAACATGATTGACTTTTGTCTCAACATACGTCCACACAAAAATCATCATAATGATGGGATCCCCAATTATAACTTCAAAAAAGGCAATATGATCTTATAGACAACAATCTCTCATCTCTTGATTGGCAACTTCTATTCACTAGATGCAATACTGTTGAAGACCATTACAATATATTTTTACTTGAACTCAAAAGAATCATCCAACTATATGTACCAATAACAACTCCCAAAACCAGAAAAAAACAAACTACCCATAACAATAAGGAAGCTTCAATCCAAAAAGAAATTACTTTGGCAGAAAAACAAATCTGGTCATGTTGCCAACTTCAAAAGCCGATACAAAAATTTACGCCACCAGATAAAGACTGAATGCACCAATTATCACATTAAACAAGAGGAAAACCTTCTACGCACCAATTCCACCTGCGCTTTCTACAATTTTGTAAACAACAAACTAAAAGACTCAAGGTCTATCCCACCCCTGAAAGGATCTAATGGTAAAGACTGCATCAATGACACCATTAAAGCCAACCTCTTTAACACATTCTTTGGCTCAGTATTTGTAAACAGCAATGGATCATGCCCAGTGTTTCCTAGTTGAACCACAGACAACTACAATGATCTAATACATATCGATTTTACTGAAGACAATGTTGAAAAGGCATTATGCAATCTAAAACCATCTCTATCTATTGGACCGGATGGAATATGTGCCTACTTCTTTAAAGAGCTATCTACTGCCATAGCCAAACCTCTAAGCATAATTTTTGAAAAATCTTTCAGGACCAGCTCCTTGCTAAACCTATGGTCACAAGCCATGGTCATCCCCATCTTCGAAAAAGGAGACCCCAGCCTAGTTGAAAATTATAGACCAATCTCTTTATGCTGCATCACCTGTAAAGTAATGGAATCAATTATTAACCGATCCATTATCCTCCACTTAGAGACAAACAACCTACTCTCTAACAAACAATTTGGTTTCAGAAAAAAACTATCCTGTAATCTGCAACTCTTACACTGCAAAAACATATGGACTGTACAACTTGATCAGGGCAAAGCAATAGATGCAATTTACATAGACTTCTGTAAAGCCTTTGATTCAGTGGTACACGACAAACTACTAAAACTAAAATCTTATGGTATCTCTGGACATCTGCATAACTGGATAGAAGCATTCCTGTCAAACAGACAACAAATGGTCAAAATTGGGAGCGTCCTATCAAATTCTGTACCTGTCAACAGTGGTGTCCCCCAAGGCAGTGTTCTAGGACCTACTCTCTTCATACTCTACATAAATGATCTCTGTGATCATATTAAGAGCAACTGTGTTCTCTTCGCCGATGATGTAAAACTATTCAACACCACCGACAATACCACTATACTTCAAAAAGACCTTGACTATGTATCAGAATGGTCAAACAAATGGCAACTTCAAAACTGAACAAATAAATGCTCTGTCTTACATATTGGCAAAAAAATCAGAAAATAAAATACAAGCTGAATAGTCAAGACCTTGTTGATGATCCAAACTCTGTCAAGGACCTTGGAGTACTCATCTCTAATGGTCTAAGTGCTAGAGCCCACTGTAACTACATAGTCAAAAAGGCATTAAGAGTTGTTAACCTAATCCTACGTAGCTTTTTCTCTGGTAATATCACACTACTAACTAGAGCATACAAAACATTTGCTAGACCAATACTTGAATACAGCTCATCAGTCTGGAACCCGCATTACGTATCTGATATTAACACAGTTGAGAAAGTCCAGAAATATTTCACAAGAAGAGTTCTCCACTCCTCTACTCATTGCAGAATACCTTATGCCACCAGACTTGAAATTCTAGACCTAGAAAACCTAGAACTACGGTCACTTGACTAAATAAATGAATAAATAAATAAATGCAAGGATCTGATCTTCAGAGTGATACTTATACAGCAACTGTTTCTCCTGTTAGAGGAACCAATACACAGGTGAAAGCATTTTCCTGTTTTTATGTTTGTCATTCAGTTTGATGGGAGATAAATTTCTTTAGAAATTCTTCCAAAGTATAAGAGAATTGTAGATAAATTATCATTAACACTCACTTATTTAAATCCTAGGCAGCCAAAGGCATGTATGAATGTCCTGTCTTTCACTGTACAATTCTCTCTCGGTAGTCTGTAATTTTCTTAGCATCCCAACTTCAATTAAATCCAAAGGGAAGGCACTACAAGGGAATTTCTCCAAGAGCTATTTCAGTTAGATTCTGTCAGCACTAAGGGGAAATCCTGCCCTTGAGAGATCGTTGAAGAATTTCAGATAAATCATCCACCCAATTTGAGATCTGGGCAGAGAATTTTGAAAGGCTGTTTATGCCCTGCTCTAATGGTAATATTACTGTTTTAAGGAAAGGATCCTTAAGGTAGAGCAGTGCATGGAACAGAAGGCCACAGCAGGTCCACCTGAACGACCTCTGGTTAGAATCTAACTTTATCATTTCATATTATTTAATATCTAATTTTAGGTATATTTTCAGAGGAGAAATTCATCCAAAATCAGCAGGATAAGGATTTTGCATCAAAACCCATGATAAATGTGAGCTTCCCAGATATTTTGAACAATTATTTTTATCCCACACTTGCACAATTTAACACTGAAAACAATTTTTCTGTTTGCCATATTAATATAAGTATTACTGTGGTAGGCTATTAAACTTTTATCTATTATGTTTTCAAGTGCTTCATGCAAACAAAACATACTTTTACCTGAAACCATGAAAAAAGATTGCTCTGAGAAAAAGAAAGGAAAGGAAAAAAGATTGCTCTGTGAATATTCCAGTATAATAAATGCTTATCAATTGAAATATGATGTTTGTTGTACTATTCAGATGATGACAACAATGATTTATTTACTACAAAGCTGCAATAAAAGTAATGTGCTCTTTTTCTTTGTTGCAATTTCAGTTCACTGTAATTCTAACAAGCACTTGGAGTGTTTCCAAGTAATTTTTGTCCTTGCTGTTCCAGGAGTTAGCCTACTAATTCCCCATGGGGCTATCCCTGAAGAAGCATCTTGGGAAATCTACCTTGCAATCAACCACGATGACTCCAGGTAAGGCAGAAATAAATTCTGGTGCATATATTATCTATTTAATAGGAAAGGGAAGGGAAGGGAAGGGAAGGAATAGTATTTAGACTTACATACTGCTTCACAGTGCTTTACAGCCCTCTCTAAGTGGTTTATTGCCCCCAACAATCTGGGTTCTCATTTTACTGACCTTGGGAGATGGAAGGCTGAGTCAACCTTGAACTGGTGAAACTTGAACTGCCAAACTGCTGGCAGTCGGCAGTCAGAAGAAGTAGCCTGCAGTGCTACATTCTAATCATTGTGCCACCATGGCTATTTATTGATTTTTGTAGTTATTGATTTTCTCATTACTCTGTATTACATCACTGTTCTGCACTGATGTTCTACTATTGCTCTTTTAGGGGGATGGATGGCTTATAATACATAAATTTGTGATTTCCATTACTTTATGTCAATTTTTACATAATAGAAAATTGATGTATAAAGTTGATTATTCTTATTCTTATTCTCTCACCTCTCCTGTTCAACATCTACATGAAGCTGCTGGGTGAGATCATCCGTGGTTTTGGGGTGAGGTATCACCAATATGCGGATGATACCCAGCTTTACATCTCCACCCCAAACCATATCAGTGATGCTCTCTCCATGATGTCCCAGTGTCTGGATGCGGTGCAGATCTGGATGGGGAGTAACAGGCTTCGACTCAACCCAGCCAAGACTGAGTGGCTGTGCGTACCAGCATCTCGGCTTTCTCAGGATATACCATCTTTGGTCATGGGGGGAGAGGTGTTGCCCCCCGTGGACAGGGCGCAGAACCTGGGTGTCCTCCTGGATTCACAGCTCAGTTTGGAGGAGCAGGTGGGAGCTGTGGCCAGGGGGGCCTTTGCCCAGGTTGGCTGGTCCGCCAGCTCCACCCTTACCTGAGCCGAGATGCCCTACGAACAGTAACTCATGCACTCGTCACCTCCCGAATCGACCACTGCAACGCTCTCTACATGGGACTGCTCTTGTGGACCACCTGGAAGTTGCAGCTGGTGCAGAATGTGGCTGCATGGGCTGTGATGGGGGTGCCCCAATACTCCCATGTTACACCCCTCCTGCGCAACCTGCATTGGTTGCCGGTTGCCTTCCGGGTTAGTTTCAAGGTGTTAGTAACAACTTATAAAGTCCTAAATGGCTTGGATCCAGGGTACTTGAGGGAATGCCTCCTGCCAGCATCACATTCCAATCACCCAGTATGCTCCCATAGGCGGGGCCTCCTTGGGGTACCGTCGGTTAGGCATTGTCAACTGGCAGTGCCCAGGGGTAGGGCCTTCTCTGTGGGAGCACCCGCCCTATGGAACCAACTCCCTGTGGACCTCCGTTTGGCCCCTGATCTCCGCTCCTTCCGCAGGGACCTGAAAACCTGGTTGTTTCAACAGGCCAGTCTGGACTGACTTTGGGGGTGTGGGTTGATTTTTTACTTTTTGTTTTAATTTTTAAATTTTATAATGATTGATTAGGCTTGTATTGGTTTAATGATTTTTTATTGTAATTTGTATTGAGTTTTTATTGTTCGCTGCCCTGAGTCCTTAGGGAGAGAGGGCAGCATACAAGTCTAATAAAATAAATAAATAAATAAATAATTCCTTTTCCTAGATAATTTTACAGGTGTTAGTAACAGTTAAATGGTATTGTAAACCAATTGTGGAAGACATAGTTAAGCAAGGCAAAGTTCACATTCCAACTAGGTAAAATTTGACAGGCAAAATGTAGGTCTTTTAAAGCAAAGTCTACTTCTAGGTAATATCTTGGCTAATTCCATGTCATTACAGGAAATGAGTCCTGCCGGAATTAAGAATGGGAAGATAAATAGCAAATGCAAGACATTTCAGTATTCCTTTCCTTTTTAAGCTAAAAATGTTTTTCTCATTTCTAACTGTGTGTGCATTAAAGGACAGATGTTGTTTTAAATGTTGTTTTCTCCTGATGGCCTAAAAAGTGAAATAGAATTGAAGAATTCTATTTTTAGAATTGGAGAATGACATATTTTGGGGAAATCTGAGATACTTTGAGGATTTATTTATTTCGCGAATGAAGGCAAATATATTTGTCCCAGATAATAATGTGAGATCAGACTTGGGTCGGTCACTGTGACCAACCCAAATTCGATCTCACATTTATTTATTTAGTAGATGGAATATATATATGGACTTGATACTTTCCTTTGCAAGTTGGGCCCGCAATACTTGCTGATGTCATTGCTCCATCTTGTTTTCTCCTGATCTCTTTTGGTTTTTCTTTTTCTTTTTGATCTCTTTTTACTTTTTATCAAGTGGAATTCATTCTATGACTGTCTTAGTCCACCTGCCATCAGTTCTTGCTATGTGACCAGCCCATTTCCATTTCAATTTTTTCCTCTTTTGATAGCATCATATATTTTTGTTCATTCTCTAATTCCTGTGCAGATCTTTCTGTCTTGTCTTGTGATGCCAAGCATGTATCTTTCCATGGCTCTTTGCATCACTCATAGCTTTTGTATTGATTGTGTGTGAATGTGTGTGTATACATATATACATATATATGCATACATACACATACAGTATACATATACATACATTTCACCTAGATTAAAAACACAGTAAGAAATGAATTTTAAAAAGATCTAAATTCAGATGCCATCATGTAGGTCAGCTAACCATTGAAGTACAGCATTGTTTATGTGAAAAAAATCAAATAGTGGACCAGTATATGTTTTCAGCTTATAGCCAGTCATGATGTGATCTACAGTTTAACATGGGACCCCACAGTCACACTGAGGGGAGGATGCTATATCCCATTTATACAATGAATCCCAGCAGATACCACATGAGGTGCAAATCCTATTCAAGGTTTTTCATTGCTGATAGCTCAAAACCTAGCATTTTTTGTGTAGTGTCATTTATATATCTACCTGTGTCTGGAAGTTCAACCACCCCATTTGGTTTTCCATTGAGAATGTATGTTAAAAGTTGTTAAGCAGATGTTGTGCAAGTCCCAGTTTAGATCTTCCTAGATTTGAGTCTTCCAACTGATAAATTTGCAAGGTCGGTGTTTACTGGTAGGAGTGAGTGTCCATAATTTTTTGATATTCTCTCACTAGTGCATCTTATCTTCATAAAGCCGATGGTGTTATATGGCTCAGTACAGCAGTTTGGGATGGTTTTAATGCATCAATTTACCTTCTTCATAGTATCATTGAGTCTTTGGGGAAATCTGAATTAACAATTTTCTCCCCAGATCTTTTGTTTTGTAAAGCATTAGTCCATTAAATGTATTGTTCTAAGTTTGAGATTTATTTTATTATTATTTGTTAAATTTGAGATGCATATTGTTCAGTTTGATTTGTTATAGGCCTGTTGGTGCCAAAACAGAATCTGTTTTGGTTGTTTCAACTTTTTTATTTTATTTTGTTTTGTTTGTTAAAATAAGAGACACTGTTGAAAATAATAATGTTTATAAGTTTATAAGTCAATCCTATGATCGACTTATTGTTTAGTGGATCTTGTTAATCTGTCTATATATTTAAATTGTACAAAGATGCTGAGCCCAGTTTGTTCTTCAAACCAAAATATTTTATTGTACAAGCAGCTTAATTCAAATAAATTTACAGAAAGACTTTTACCAGTTTCTTGTGCCTTCTTTAAGTTTCTTTTACCTCAGGTCTTACTTGGTTTCTGTCTGCCTATGCAGTTAGGTTTTCTCAGTCCTTTAGATTAAGAACAAACCCTATAGAAACTTAGACCTCTTTAAAGAACTTAAACTGTTTCAAGGCTTTTCCCTCTCTCTGTCTCCTTTCTCTTCTGGCAAGAGGTTCCTCCACCTCATGCTACTGAGACACTCAAGCTGAACTTAGAATAATATCAGCAAGAGCAGGCAAGGAGAGCAATGGACCCCAGTAGAAAGTTTCTCTTCAGAAACTTCTCCTCAGATAGATCTCCACAGAGAACTGTTTAGGCCTCTGACCTCTGTTTAGGCCTCTAACCTCTGTTTAGGCCTCTGACATCCCTTTAGGCCTCTGACATCCCCAAGGTAAATGCCAGTTAGGCTGCCCCTTTTATACTAAGGGACGTGGCTTGTTATGCCACTCCAGGGTATCTGGTGTTACCCTGTGATTGGTGGATTTGGTTTGCCTCCAAATCCCCACAAGTTTGTAAACTGCATAGCAACACCAGAAAGTTCCACTTTCTGACAGACACCAATTTAAAATATAATACAAATTCACCTATATTATTACAAAACCCTAATTAGCAATTGTTTCAAGCATTGGTCCATCTATCCTTGATCCTGTTTAGCTCTGTATGATTTCCCCTCCCTATTAGGTGCCTTCTGGAGTGAGTGCCTGTGTGTTTATTCTTGAGTTCCTCTTATGTTTTAACCCTGCAGATTCACCACTTGTTAGTACTGTCAAAAAGTGTTGATTGTTCCTAGCCACTGCTGCCTGGCTATTGTTGCAAATGCTCTTGTTTATTGTCAGAATTAGATTTATTATGCCCATTCCCTTCACCACCCTTGTTGACTTGATTCTGTGGAAGATCCCCAACAAACATTTCTATGCTGCAATTAAATAAGCACCATCAAAGTGATCTTCCATCAGCTCTGTACTCTGGTTGTATAGAGCATAATGCACCAGGATTAACTGACCCGGGGATTTTTGTTCCATCTCTTCTTTGATTGGAAGAAGTGGCGGTCAGTGGGAGAAACCAATCTGAGATCTCAAAAGCATCATATAAAACTCATCTTCTGGACAATGAAATATTGTGCTGTCCTGCTGGTTCCCAGCAGAGCTTCATAATGTAGGCGGACTTCAAGAGATCAGGAGAAGTGCTTACAGAGAGTATGGAAAAGGCACACACTTCTAAAAACGTACTGCATGTTTTTTCTAGTGTAGCCCCTATTTCTGCATTTGTTGCTGAGATCTCTCTGTCTTGATGGAGGGAAACAGTGGAGAAAGACTTGCATAGAATAGATCCTTAGAACAGATATGTCAGGTATCTAACCAACTTGTTTAAATTGTTTGTGGAGGAGAGAAAGAAGATGGAGGATTTTGATGCCTGGAAATTTCTGTTCCAAAGTTAATCTGAAGTCCTTTAGGTTCTCTCTTCAGGGGTGGGATTTTACTGGTTCTGTCCATTTCTGTAGAATCCCTTGTTAACTTTCTAAGCAGTTCGGAGAACTGGTACTTAGAAGCAATCTCCTTTTGTTTTTTCCATCCTTATTACATTCTTGCCAGTACACCTAGACTTTCTGTCTCCAGAGATTATGAGGCTTGGCGTTCTTAAAGGGGAAGGGTTGTTTTAAGATTTTTATACTGCTGTTGGGAGGAAATACTTCCCTGGACAATCAGCACTTTGAAGATATAATTGAATAATGAAGCAAAGCTTTTAGTGACAGGGAACCAAGATGAGTGACATTCAGCAAGGCTTCTTGGTTAGCTAGAAAGATTGACATTCAAATGTGAGTTTACATACCCTTTCTGAGTTTTGGTCTAAAACTTGCTTTTGGTGAAGGTTAATTCTGTGCTTGGTGACATTTAATCCAGTGTTTATTGATGGAATAATTTTCCCTATTCAGCTTCAACAAGTAACATCTACTGTTGTGATTTAATTATTTGAATTGTGTTTGAATTTTTTGCTGCCTCATGGTTTCTTTTGCTATCTGGGGAGGGGGGTCTTCCTTCACTGCTTTAGTACTATTCTTTTGGTGTATATACAGTATATAGTACTGTAGATACAGTACTCCAAGTACTCTTTTTGGGGTATACTTCCAAGAGGCAGGATGCAAGCTTGGGACTGTTTTTTTTTTACTGCCTTTCTGGGGGGCATGTGACCTTTCCTTAAATCTGGATGATTTCCTTAGAATATCTTGTGAGGTGAGTGAGACCAGCTGGTATCTTTAAGTAGTGCAAAAGGATCTAAGGATGGCTTTTCCTCGGTGTACTTTTTCTGGAGAGCTTAAATGACCTCTCTGCTAAAGGGTTTCACTTTATGAGCAAGAGATGGCTGCTTGATAGTTATCACTGCATTTTAACTATTTTCATTCCTCAAGGTGCTCTGGCACCCTGCCTGATTTGTAATTCTGTCTTGCAGGTATTTTTAATCTAATGATTGGTATTTAGGGCAGCTTTTTGCAAACAAAGAAGCTTTTTGTATTTTTGTACAGGTAATCCTTGACTTACAACAGTTCATTTAGTCACCATTCAAAGTTACAATGGCACTGAAAAAGTGACTTATGACCATTTTCACACTTATGACCGTTACAGCATCCCCACTGTCATGAGAGGCCAGGCGAGAAGAACCGCCCCTTGACATAAGTGATGTCGAGTTGGCCATGCCCATCCAGTCACATGACCAACAAGCCACACCCACCAACTAAACCACGCCCACAGAACCAGTTGTTAAAAAAACTGAATCCAACCCCTGTCTCTCTTCCCTTTAATAGCTTAGTTCCCTTGCGAGACTTTGTATACTGTATGTCCAGAGATGGTATTCAGCAGGTTTTGACCAGTTCTGGAGAACAAGTAGCAGAAATTTTGAGTAGTTTGGAGAATCGGCAAATACCACCTCTGACTGGCCCTGCACCCATCTATTCTTTGCCTCCCGAGTCCCAGCTGATCAGCTGGGTCTTCTTTTGTTGCCCTGCACAGGAGAATGGAACTGGAAAGCAGGTTAGTGGGATGGGGAGGGAATGGAGATTTTACAGTATCCTTCCCCTGCCATGCCCACCAAGCCATGCCCACCAAGCCACATCATGCCCACCATGCCACACCCACAGAACCGGTAGTAAAAAACTTTGAATCCCACCACTGTATATGTCCATCTGTTCTCAGTGCTTTTTGATAATGGTTAGTGAAAAATTAAATATAAGAAGGGACAGAAAAAATGGAGCAAAATATTAAAAAGAAAATGTTCAAGTTTGAACCCAGATGTTTTATTGCAAAGTCATGGTAGAAATGCATTAAAATAGGTTAATTAAATAGAAGGCACACAATCTACCCCTGTGGTTTTACTTCTGTAGGCTAAAAGTGGGGAGAATAAGCTAGACCAAATGAACTCAGGAAGTTTTGTTTGCTGAAATGCTAGGGGGGAAATTATCAAATTAAAGCAAACTTTAATTAAAATGCACATTTTTCCCCTTTCAAAATGTTGAGTGGGCTGTAAGTATATTCCAATTTCTTTTTTTTTTTTTAATTACATTTATATAGCCCTTCTCCAAGACTCAGGCTGCTTACAATTTTGGAGCACAACCCAATGTGCTCAGCAATAGCCTTCATTCCATTGTATATGCCTGCTTATTACTAAGCGGCATTTTTACAAGGTCAGCTAATTGCCCCCAACAATCTTGGGTCCTCAATTTACCTACCCCGAGAGGATGGAAGGCTGAGTCAACCTTGAGCCTGGTGGGATTCGAGCCTACAGTAGTTGTAGACAGCTGGATCTTAAGAGCAGGCATTTACAGCCTGAGCCACCAAAGCTTTTATAGGAAACAAAGCTGTGTGTGTGTGTGTGTGTGTGTGTGTGTGTGTGTGTTAGTTTGTTTGTTTGTACCTTGTTTTGGGAAAAGTAGCCATTGTTTTTTCCCCAAGGTTCATTTTCGTTTATCCCAGAAATTATCTATGGGATAATTTTCCTCTTCTGGGGGAAAAATAATTCAAAAGGTTTGGTATGACTTCTACATTTTACAATCTGGCAGTGACTTCTTTCTTTCTTTCTTTCTTTCTTTCTTTCTTTCTTTCTTTCTTTCTTTCTTTCTTTCTTTCTTTCTTAGTTGTGGTGGTGCAGTGATTAGAATGCAGTGATTAGAATGCAGACTACTTCTGCTGACTGCCAGCTGACTGCAATTTGGCAGTTTGAATTTCACCAGGCTCAAGGTTGACTCAGCCTTCCATATTTCTGAGGTTGGTAAAATGAGGACCCAGATAGTTGGGGGCAATATGCTGTCTCTGTAAACCACTTAGAGAGGGCTGTAAGGCACCGAGAAGTGGTATATAAGTCTAAGTGCTATTGCTATTTTGTTCATAAAATGTTCAAGTTAGTCTGGGATCATTTCATCTCCCTCCCTTCCACCATTATCTACCAGTTGGCTGCAAAATAAGTTGATTAAGGGATGCACTTGAAAATCAGGTAAAGCCATGGTCCATCAAGAATTTTAAGGTGTTGAATTAGTGCTTTTAACAACTATAAAGAATGAATGAATGAATGAATGAATGAATGAATGAATGAATGAGGAAGAAACAGGATAATTCATGGTGGTTGTGGTTTGAGGGTCACAGGCACTAAATGCGTTAGCAGCTCATTCATAGCCTTGATAGTTTTGCATTCATAATTCGTTTCTTTGAGGGAAAGTTGTATGCTGTGAATAGAACCTGTTGGAAGTATGTGTCAATTCATAAAATATTTCTATGGTGTTTTTAGAGTTGCCAACAACTCTAAGGGAGTTGTCCAAAGGAGGGGGGAGCAGTGCAGCTACACTCAGGCAGTTCTGGACATTTTAACTCCCAATAAATCCTTTTGAAGTTTTGGAAGTTTGGCTCAAGACTCATGATTTAAATGAGGGTAACTGCTGGAATTCTGACAGCTAGCCGACTCTGAGACACATAATTCATTGTCACCCTTGACCCTAGTTTTCCCCCACCCCCTGGGTGTATCGTAATTCATATTCTCCAATGAGACACATTGGAGATTAGAAAAAACACTGCAGGTAGAAAAACATGCATAGTACTATTCTTCAAATCATCCTAGGAACTTCTTGTAAGCAAGTCATCAAGGCTACTGCTTATCACAGGTATTTCCAAGTTAAAGTATTCTTCTCTCTCTCTCTCTCTCTCTCTCTCTCTCCTCTCTCTCTCTCTCTCTCTCCTCTCTCTCTCCTCTCTCTCTCTCTCTATCTCCTTCTCTCTCCCTCTCCCTCTCCCTCTCTCTCCCCCCATCTCTCTTTCTCTCTCTCAGTCCAACTCACCTCACAGGTTGTGAGGAAAATAAAAGGAGGAAGACACAATAATAAAGGCGGGATAAAAATCAAATAAATAAAACAAACACTAACCAGTTTACAGTGTCAATTGGAGTATGGTTGTCATTTCAGTTCTAAACTTCTCTGGAATGTACAGTGCAATTTTGCTTTCTAATGTATAAACATTTTGAAGCCAAGAAATTTCTAGGGAAAAATATGTCTGGGGATCTAGCATGCAAGAATACAAATGAATGTAATGTAAAATAGAAGGGCATCCAATTCAGAAAACATATGATACTGTATTGACCATTCATTCATTCATTCATTCATTCATTCATTCATTCATTCAGTGTATGGCACATCATACATGGAGCAGCAATACATATTATCATTTCATCTAGAGAAGTAAAACATAAAAGTTAAAAAGATCTGTGGTCAAATACCAATGTCTAGGCCATCTAATCATGGAAGTGCAGCAGTATTGACCACTAGTGGCAGTGCTTATATGTATATTTGTCATATGTATATATTTGTCATTATTGTATATTTGTCACAGCAAAGAAGAGATAAACAATGGCGCATGTTTGCTAAGAATCTAAATAACATGAAACTTGATTTAATGAGAAGCGAAAGCTGGAGCACCTAACTATGCATTGTACAGTTCTTTCATGGATTCTAACTGCACTTTAAGAGTATTGTTTCTTGTCTTATTAATTCTTCTGGAAGAAAGAGCAAGTCCCATTAAAATGATTTGTTGTAAATATCCATTATCAACTAAAGATATCAAAACTACATTGTTCTCTTGCAAAAAACAAACACACATTTTGAACAATGAGCAAGAAGAAAATGCAAAAATGCTTCGTGAGTGATTTAAGTCTTCACTGGTTATTGCTTACTTCAGTGGATTGCCAAGATCTTTTCTCTGACTGGGAAATAAATTGTAAAAACTACATTGTCTACACTAGACTAGGCATCATGCTTAATTATTTTTTAGTGATTCCAACAATTTTTGACATGGATTTGATTGTTTATTTTGATATGTTTGTGGCAACTATTAGTCACTATTGAAAACTTAAACAGGGTTGAAATGTTTAGTACTAGTTTTTCTGTTGTAAGGTCTCTAGCTTGAGAGAAGGTAATGGCAAATCTATTCCATTTTGTTGCCATGAAAACACAACAGATCAGTCCAAAAAGTCATCTATGGAGATTCTCAATCATTCAGATCATGGTTATCCCAAAGGTGCTTTTCAAAAGGCAACTGGACTTTCTTTGTTTTTCCTTGAAGATTTTTTGCTACTCATCATTCTCATACTGAAGAAGCTTCTTGGATGAGAAGCAAAATGTTTTCAAAGGAAAAACCAAGAAAGTCCAATTGGCTTTTGAAATACACCTTTTTTTTGGGGGGGGGGCACAAAGTTTCCAAGAATTGAGCTTGACCTGAAGGAAACTTACCTTCTTTTTTTAGTTGTGTTTTGTTAACTCCTGCATAATTAGAAGCACCTTTTAAATGGAAAATGGATATATTTCTTCAGATAGTATTTAAAACTAATGGAAAAGAATAGTATTAATGGTGAGGATGATTTAATTTGTAGTATTCACTTCCTTTCCCTTTTTTGCAAATTGTTAATGACCTGGTCATTCTCCCAGGTGTTGGATAGGATAGGATAGATACCTCGGGTTTGGGGTTCTTTCTTTCAATCAACCATATTCTTTTTCTTTAATATATGCTGTTTTATGTTAAATTTCTTTTAAATTTCCATAAATTTTAAGCCATCCAGTGTTTCTATAGATTCAGGAGTAGCCTCAAAATTGAATGTACATATGTATGTGTATATGTACGGATGTATGAATGCATACTCTGAAAAACATTATGTATACACTAGTCTACCTTTTCTATGCAGTATAAAGCAGAATTGTTGATGGAAGGTGCTAAATTAATGGGGAGCTTATGCCATGGTGGCGCAGTGGTTAGTATTGCAGGCTAATTCTGCCAACTTCTAGCAGTTTGATTCTCACTAGCTCAAGGTTGACTCAGCCTTCTATCCTTCTGAGGTTGGTAAAATGAAGACCCAGTTTGTTGGGGGCAATATCCTGACTCTGTAAACCACTTAGAGAGCGCTATAAAGCACTATGAAGTGGTATATAAACCTAAGTGCTATTCCTATTATAATAGGAAATGATCTACAGAAGGATAATGCTGCATATTTTCCTCTAAACAAAACAAATTTATGGCAGTTTCATGATTTGCTGCAATATATTGTAGGATTTACCATTACTTGCTTCCTGGGGCTGAAAAAGAATGACTGGCCCAACTGGTTTTCATGCCTAAGGCAAGACTAGAACTCAGAGTCTCTTGTCTTTTTAGCCTGGTGCCTTAATCACTATAACAAACTGACTGATTTTTGTGTATCAGTTTGCCTACCTTCTATTGCAGACTGTTATGTTTTGTTTGGGGAAATCTGAACTTCGTAATTTGGGTCTATTGTTGTTTATGTTTCTGCAGAAGATGGTTCAACATCATTAATTTTTTCTCTCCCTCACCCAGGACAGATAAATACATTTATGTATTTGTGTTATTTTTCATCATGGAAAAATATCCTCTAATACCTAATACAGTGGTCCTAAGTGTTAAAAAAAATTAAACTTCACAGTTTGACGATTTCATTTCAGTTAAATAATTGAAGCATAGCCAATTCTACTCTCCTTCAGTTTGAAAAAAAATTGCTCCCCTTCACAGTCACTAACCCATAGAATTAAATTTGGCCAGGAAAGAATGGAAAGAATGCTGCTTTATTTTCTCTTAAGCTTTCTTCCATTCTTCAGAAAGCAAAACAAGCTTCTGATTTTGATGGTGGCCAAAGGATTAGATCTGCTTTGCCATTTGTTTGCTCTGCACTCAGGGAAATGTTAAATACTTGAAATTGTACAATGCTGTCTGCCTGGGGTGGGATTCAAATAATTTAACAACCGGTTCTCTGCCCTAATGACCAGCTGGGTAGGTGTGGCTGGGTGGTCATCTGACTGGGTGGCCAATTCAATGTCACTCACATCGAGGGGCGCTTCTCCTTGCCTGGCCTCTTGTGACCATGGGGATGCTGCAATGGTCATAAGTGTGAAAAACGGTCACAAGTCACTTTTTTCAGTGCCATTGTAACTTTGAGTGGTCACTAAATGAACTGTTGTAAGTCAAGGATTACCTGTATAAAAATACAAAAAGCTTCTTTGCTTGCAAAAAGCTGCCCTAAAAACAATCATTAGATTAAAAATACCTGCAAGACAGAATTACAAATCAGGCAGGGTGCCAGAGCACCTTGAGGAATTAAAATAGTTAAAATGCAGTGATAACCTGCAAGCTGGAGTTACAAATCAGGCAGGGTGCAATGATGGTTAAAATGCAATGGTAACTATCAGCAGCCAACTCTTGCTCATAAAGTGAAACCCTTTAGCAGAGAGGTCATTTAAGCTCTCCAGAAAGAGCACACCCAGGAGAAGCAATCCTTAGATCCATTTGCACCACTTAAAGATACCAGCTGGTCTCACTCACCTCACAAGATATCCTAAGGAAATCATCCAGATTTAAGGAAAGATCACATACCCCCGCCCCCAAGAAAGGCAGTAAAAAATCAGTGCCAAGCTTGCATCCTGCCTCTTGGAAGTACACCCCAAAATGACAGTACCAGGAACCACTAAAGCAGTGAAGGAAGACCCCCTCCCCAGAAGAAAAAGAAACCATGAGGCAGGAAAAAAATGCAAACACAATACAAATAATTAAATCGCAACAGTAGCTGTTGCTTGTTAAACCCATTACCAGAACAAATAGACATAGGAAGTAGCCAGATTTCTCAACCCAGTTTCTTTTCAAGAACAGAGATTAACCCTTTTCCTTCCAAACAAAGCTGAATAGGGAAAATTATCCCATCAATAAACACAGGATTTAACATCACCAAACACAGAATTAAACTTCACCAAAAACCAGTTTTAGATCAAAACTCAGAAAGAGTATGTAAACTCATGTTTGAATGTCAATTTTTCTAGCTAGCCAAGAAGCCTTGGTGAATGTCACTCATCTTGCTTCCTTGTCATTAAAAGCTTCTTTCTGGCAGCTCTGCTTCATTATTCAATTATTTCTTCAAAGGGCTGATCATTGCATCCCAACTGGAAGAACTCCAACAGGGGAGTATTTCCTCCCAGAAGCAGTGTAAAAATCTTAAAACAACCCTTCCCCTTTAAGAAAGTCAAGCTCCAGCAAAGAAAAAAAATGCAGGAGAAGCTCAGGTGACAGGAAGTCTAGGTGTACTGCCAAGAATGTAATAAGAGTTAATGGAGAAACGGAGAGTCAGTTTCTGTAAGCAGGGCAATAAATATTAGGCTAGAAACAACACCAGAATGTTTCCTGGCTTCCTTACAGGGTTAGCCCTGTACAGTGGGGGGGGGGAAAAGGAGATTTCTTCCAACAACCAGTTCTCCGAACTGCTTAGAAAGTTAACAATAGGTTCTAGTGAATAGGTGAGAACTGGTAGAATCCCACCCCTGCTCTCTGCTTTCCACAAACAGGAAATGAACTCTGCATTCAAAGTCCTTGTGCCAGACTGGCTGCTACAGAGAAGATTCTTGCTGTTTTCTGGTGTGAGAGAGTCCTTCTAATTAGCTGATTTTAGTTCATTTGGTATTAAATAATTCCCAGAACTCCAGTGTGGCTGTGTATTAGATTCACTAAAGGAGAGATACTTCTGCAAAAGCAATTGAAGAGCTCCCTTCAGGAGATTATGTTATTGGACCAAATCCATTAATGCTTACCTTCCATGTGAATTCAGGCAGCAGTCATTCCAGTAAATGCTATGAACACAGATGGTAATCCAGGGACCATTAGCTACCATATGGGGGAATCAATGATAAATCAGTGCAAATGATTCAGAAAGTGAGTCCTATTGACTGGACCCTGTTGACATGGCTGGGCTGACTCAAAAGAGAGTCCATAAGAGATTGACTTTTTACTTGTGAGAATGCAGGAGAAGAAATTCTACCTCTCCATGGTTATATCAGCTTACCCCTGTAGGTCAGGCAGATTAGGGATATTGAAGGTACCATCAGCCACAGATCTTCATTTGATGGTCCCAGGTAATGTGCCTTCTCTACGGCAACACTCACTTTATGGAATATTCTTCCCTCCAAAATTAGATTAGATCCATCCGTTTTGCTATTCTGAAAAACCCTCAGGTCTTGGCTGTATGTTTAGGCCTAGCTTACCCAGACAATTGGGGACTGGCTTAGAAGGTTCCATTGTTAAGTGACCATTTTGTATTCTCTCTTTTTATTTAGTGCAAGAGCAGTCTTGTTTGATCAGACCATGGTTGGTCACCCTTAGTCCAGCACCTTTTTTGTCACAGAGGTCTCTGGGGTGCTCACAAATAAAGGAGATACATGCCCACCTCCCGTTATTGTTTTCTAGCTACAGATGTCATTAATTCTGGTTATTGGTCATGTTGTAGGTAATGGAAGTTGGAGTCCAATAAACTGGTTTCCTCTTATTCCCTTAACTTAGTCTCTTCTTCTAAGTATAACAGATTTCTTCTCAAATATCTAAGTGTAATAATAAACAATAGTTTATTTTTCCTTCCAAAAAGCTGTTGCACTGGGGTTGAATCTAATTGTTCATTGTTCTCTGTTGCTCTTTCTCTTCCCCATCCTGACTGTTCAGTTAGATTTACAGAATTGGTTTCCTCAGAACATAAAAATGTATTGCAATTTATTCAAAGTAATACATAAATCACAAAATTTAAGGGATTGTAGCGATGGTGTTATTTTTAACTGATTTATTTGCTTAACAAAGGAAAACATCTATAAGGAATGGTTCTAAATTTAGATCTGAAATATAGGAGTTCTTATCAGTTATTTTATAACTTAATATCAGCTTGCATTCTGTTACCCATTAGGTTCATTCTGGGTTAAATCAGAAGTGCTTTCAAATTCAGTAAGTCATAATAGAAAGAGACAATTTGCAAGAGGATATATTGCTAAGCTATAATTATCTTATTCTTTTTTTTTGCAGCCATAACACTCTTGCCACCCTCTGACAATAAATAAATAAAAATCTCATTGTAATTCTATCATTTAAAATTAGACTTTGCTCCCATTTTGCCTAAAGGGACCATTTAGTTTCAGAATAGAGATAAGGAAATAATATTAAATTGATAAGAGAAAAAAAGAAAACAGATGGAGGCAGATAGGTCCAATGAATTATTTTTCTAACAAAATGTTGCAATATTGAATTTTTGTTCAGAAATTCAGTCAAGCATATACCTCTTTCAAGGCATTCTGTTCTTCCCCCATCTTATGATCCCATCGACTCCTCTGTAAGTTGGGATTTCAGAATTGCGAAGCACATTGTATTATCCTTACAATGTTCTGATGTTTTGTAGAAACAAAAAAAGTTAAAAAATCAGAAGTAGTCTAGTAGAACCTTCTCAATCTTACATATTTCATTAAAAGTCAGGCACTTTCATAAGCTACAGGTTACTTCATCAAATGTGTGGAATAGGTAAACTGACATAGCAGTTATATGAGATGGGGGGGAAGTAGGAGGCAGGGTGGCTGTGAAGATGCAGGTGACATGTGAAACAGATTACAAGTATTTTATCAATTAACTATTATAATATGTTAAAATCCATTATGTTGAGATCTTTCAAGATAAACAAAAATTTTGAATGTATGGTTTAACAGTCTCTCTCACTCAATTGTCCAATCAACATTTGTTTTTAATTTGGCAACCTTGAGATTTGTAATAGAGTGTCCTGGGAGGTTGAAATGCTCTTATATGTAGCTGGCCATCCTTGATAGGGTGGCATTTTCCAGGTCCCTTCCTTCAAATGAAGACACCTTGTAGGAGAAGAACAGATGGAGTTGAGGGGTGGAATTAAGCATGTTATCAGCCAAGAATAATTACGTTGCCACAAATGGTTTAAGTCCAACCTCTCTTGAATTCCTTGGATCTTTATATGTTATATTATATATTATAAATAAATTTATATTTATAAAGAAATAAATAGTCCTTGTTTTGAGTCAAGATTTCAAACTTGTGTCCATTAATTATTTTACACAAAGTCTGACCTGCTTGTTCTATATAAAATCCAGAAGGGCATTATTAGTTGATGTTCACATACATTATATTAACAGAAATCCATGTGAAGTTAACTCTGATCTTTCATATGCAATTATTAGAGGTTTGTGATGGTGTTGTTTCTGTAAATGCAGGGATGAAGTAGACATCTCAGTTAGTTGTAGGATCTAGTCATGTTATTTCTTGAAATTATCAGAATCTCAATTCTAGTAACACCTTATGTACTCTGTGGATAGTACACATTGTTTATGTATGGGTCAGCTCATATCAGCCTTCCCAAATGTAGACTATGGTTGCAAAATCCACTGCAGCAACCCTGGCTAAGGAATTCTGAAAGTGTATCATGGAAGGAAGTGTTAAGTTTGCATGAAGACGCGAGGAGTTCCAGCAAAGAAGTTTATTAGTGACTACAGCTCGAAAGGACCCGTTCTGGCTTGGCTACGGCTGCTTCTTATAGCCTGCAGCCGTAGCTGCCAGCCAATGGGAGTGCAGGGTTTCTTCCCACACTATTTAAACCAATACCATTTGACATTTTACAAGAACAGTTCAAATAAACCAATAACATTCAAACCTACATACATAACACCCCTCCCCACTAGGTTCAGTCCATACCAAACCCCAACCTATCTAATGTATTCCTTTAAATAGGTGGGGCTCTTACGTACGTTGAGACCTTCGTGGTTCAGAAGCTTTAACGTTCTCACCCAGTGAGAGGGAAATGTGTCTACTGACATTTCCCTGTTGGGACTTCCTGAGGAAGAAGACCCTGCTAGACTGTTAGAATCTGGTCTCTCCTCCCAACCCATCTCCATTCCAATGTCAGCACCCAAGTCAGGTAGTGATGTGCAATCTTCCACTTCTAAGGATGGATCTTGGCTTTGTGACAGGGTTGGGATGGTTCTTGGCTCGTTCACATGGGGTTGATTCCTGTTTGCTGATTTTCCTCCTGTTCCCTCCTTCCCCCTAGAAGGACATCAGGTGAGGGACCTAGAGAGGACAGGGTCGATGTTCCTGAGGGAACCTGGATCTAAGTTGGTCAATGTGCCTGCTCCAGAGGAGGCCATCCTCGTTGTACCCTGTAAGAATGAGGGCCCGTGATGTGAGTTATTTCAGCAGGAATCCACAAAGGTTCACCTATAAGGTTCCTAGCATAGACAGAATCACACTAAAAGAACGAACTTTGGAAGTGGAATCCAGTGGTGCGTGCGTAAGTGGGATGAAGGCGGTCAAGGGAAGACCTAAGTTTCCTGCCCATCAACAACTCTGCTGGGGACAAGTTATTTGATGGGCTAGGAGTGATGTGTTGAACACTAAGAAGTTTTTCAAGCTTCTCAGTGATGTCCCCAGGACCCAGCTGCTGAAGCTTCTTTGGTGAAGCGTACCATGCGTTCAGCCCGCCATTGGCGAAGGGTGCCCAGGGGCAGTGAGGGCATGTCTGATGCCCTGTTGAGCTAGAAAGGATTCAAAATGTTAGATGTGAATTGAGGGCCATTGTCAGAAACAAGGACATCTGGTAGCCCATGGGTGACAAACAATTTTCTGAGCTGCTTGATGACAGCCTCAGTTGTAGTGGATGTCATGGGAATTACCTCTAGCCATTTAGAGTATGCATCTACTAGCACTAGAAAAGTGTGCCCTCTTGTAGGGCCTGCAAAATCAATGTGGATTCTAGACCATGGGCCCCTAGGACATTCCCATTCCTGTGTGGGGCGTGAGGTGGGGCAGGCCTGACTACCTGGCAATTGGGACAAGATGCTACCCAGTTTTCAACCATTTTGTCAATACCTGGCCACCATACATAACTCCTGGCCAAACCTTTCATCCTTACAATCCCAGGATGACCCTCATGTAACATTTCCAAAACCTCCCTTTGCAGTTTTGCAGGAATAACCACCCTGTTACCCCACAAAATACATCCTCTTAATACAGATAATTCAGTTTGCCTGGACTTAAAAGGTTGGGCAAGGTGAGGTAGATCTTGAAGAGGCCAACCTTTCTTAATCCAGCCCATAACAGGTGCTAATACAGCATCTTTGGTAGTTTCTCTGGCAATCTCAGCAGCATGGACTGGAAGCTTAGCCACGGTCTCCAGGAAAAAGGTGTGAGTTTCAAGTTCAAAGTCCTCCTTGTGGCAAGGTAGTGGGCAACGACTCAGTGCATCAGCATGTCCAATGTCCTTGCCAGGCCTGTGAATCAGTTTGTATGAATAGGCTGCAAGAAATTCAGTCCACCTCAGCATTCTTGGTGACAGGATATTAGGTGTAGGTTTGTCTCCTGCCACAATGCCTAATAAAGGTTTGTGATCTGTAACAATGGTGAATGACCTGCCATACAGATATTCATGAAATTTCTTAACAGCTGCAACAACTGCTAAAGCCTCCTTGTCCAATTGGCTATAATTCCTCTCTGCTTTGGACAAAGTGCGAGAGTAAATGCAATTGGGGCTTCCTTCCATTGGGAAGCCTGTGACTCAAACCCCCACTCCAAAAGGGGATGCATCACAAGTCAGAACAACAGGCAAATTCTCAGAGAATTGTATCAACACAGCATCAGACGTGATTAGTCTCTTAATACTGTTAAATGCTGACTGTTCCTTCCCCCCCAGATCCAAACAGCTTTCTTATCAAGCAGGCGATGTAAGGGCTCAGCAATAGATGCTTTGTGAGGTAGAAACATGTGGTAAAAGTTAATAAGTCCAAGGAAGGCTTGCAAATCTGCCTTGCATCGAGGTTTAGGGGCTTCCTTGATTGCTTTAACCTTGGCATCAGTAGGATGGATGCCATGCTTGTCAATCATATACCCCAGGAACTCAACTCTGTCTGTTTTGAGTGTACATTTGTCTTCCTTGACTTTTAAACCCGCTTTTCTGAATCTGGTAAGGACTTCTCTGAGTCTTTCTTGAAGCTGAGTGTCATTTTCAGCAGAGATTAATACATCATCAAAATAAGGCACTACCCCTGGCAGTCCTTGCAACATTCTTTCCATAAGGCTTTGAAAATGCCAGGTGCCACGCTTACTCCAAATTGTAGTCTTTTACATTTGAAGGCACCTCTATGAGTCACAATTGTTTGTGCCTCTGCAGTGGCATCATCAACTGTTAATTGTTGATATGCCTGAGCTAAGTCCAGTTTAGCAAATACTGTACCCCTGCCAAGGGAATGGAGCAGATGATGCACAACTGGTACAGGATATGCGCTCTGCTGCAGCGCATGGTTAAGTGTCCCCTTGTAGTCACCACAGATTCTCACTGACCCATCAGCCTTGACTGGTGTGACTATGGGTGTTTCCCATCTGGAGTGGTCAGTAGGCTCTAAAACCCCTTGAGCAATGAGCTTATCTAATTGTGCATCAATTTTTCCTTTAAAGCAAATGGGACCCTCCTGGGCTTTAAACGAATTGGGGGCACCTTGGGGTCTAGGCTGAAAGCAATAGGGGTCCCCATATACTTGCCCAGTCCTTCGCTGAAGACCTCTGGAAACTCAGACTTCAAGGACTCTTCCCAGTCAGAACTGCTCACGTGATGGATGCCAGTCACCTCGATGCCAAGTGGCTTGAACCACTCAAGTCCCAGCAAACTTGGGCGATCCTTGTCCACGATGGTCAGGGGCAAACGTTTGGTGTGGCCTTTAAACTGCACGTTGAAATCTCTCGCTCCAACTACTGGAATCTTGTTCCCTTGGTAGTCTTTGAGAGTCAGTGCTTGCTTCTGGAAATGCTTTTTCTGAATTTTGGGAAAGAGTCTGGATAGTGTCCCATGACACCATAGATAAATAAGAGCCTGAGTCCACTTCCATTTGGCAAGGCCTTCCTTCAATAAACACCTTCACATGTACTTTTCTGCTATTTAAGGGTGAAGAATGACCAATAGTGATTGTTTGGTGAGTTTCATTCTTGCCATTTGCTTCTAAATTTCACCCCATTTTTCAAGGAAATTGTTGGGCTTAAAGTCTCTATCAGGAAATTTCTTCCTAACTGGTGGAGTTCTGGATGATTTGCAGACTCTGGCTATGTGACCCCATTTCTCACAACGTAGGCAAATGGAGTCAAAGAACTTGCATTCAGCGGGGTGGCCCCCACAGCCTCTGCAATAGAACCCTTGCCTGTTTTTCCCAGAGTCTTTTCTTTTCTTTTCCATTCTGAGTTTAAAAATCCCCTCCTCTGTCTCACTGCCATCAGAATCAGAGTCTATTTGTTCGCAATGAGCTGTTGTGGATTTTTCCCCATTAGAATGGCTTGAGGCCTTGTTAATCTTTTTCATGGCTGCAGCTGAGGACTTGGTGGCTTCCGCTGAAACAGCTTCTTCAATGGCCTCTTTAAAGCGTGATCTTAGGTTTCATTAAAAGTTTGCTTTGTAAGACCTTATCTTTTAGGCCTAAAACAAACCGATCACGCATGGCCTCTTCTAAGTTGGTAAAGTCACAAGCATCCCCAATGTCCCTTAAACTTGCCATGAAGTCATTAACATTCTCGCTATCCCCTTGATCCCGATGGTAAAATTCGTGTCTCTTAATGAGGCACGATACTTGGGGCGTAATGGGCTCTTAAAAGTTTCTCTAAATCGGGCCATTCCATTACCTTCAGCTCTGCTGCTCCCGCCAACGCCTTCGCCATTTTGAAGACTGCGGACGCATGCGTGAGAAAGACCGCCTCTTCCGTCTCTCGGGGATGCCGGCGAGATCGTTCCCCTCCAGGAACATGTGGAACGATCCGCATACGATTCCCAGTCTTCCGTCGCCGGATCGACGGTGCTGGGGGTGTTCAGCGCAGCCATCTCGCTCAGTTGCTTGTTCGTCATGTTGTCTTCTCTTCAGGGAAATCCCACCTTCGTCGCCAGTGTTAAGTTTGCATGAAGAGTCAGACGCGAGGAGTTCCAGCAAAGAAGTTTATTAGTGACTACAGCTCGAAAGGACCCGTTCTGGCTTGGCTACGGTTGCTTCTTATAGCCTGCAGCCGTAGCTGCCAGCCAATGGGAGTGCAGGGTTTCTTCCCGCACTATTTAAACCAATACCATTTGACATTTTACAAGAACAGTTCAAATAAACCAATAACATTCAAACCTACATACATAACAGATAGTATATAGGATGAATTTTATTCAACATACAGTATATACCCATGATGGCAAACCTATGCAACGTGTACCACAGGTGGCAAGCAGAGCCATTTGTGTGGGCACACAAGCCCCAGCCAAAATCTCCTGCACTGCACATGCGCGTGCCTCCCCACTGATTTTTGGCCCATTTGAGGCAGTTTTTGCCCACCTGGAGCCTCGAGGGAAGCCTCTGCAGCCTAAGGAGGCCAAAAAAAGTGCCAAAATGAGCTCATTTTTTGGCCTCCCGAGGCTGCAGAGGCTTCCCTTGAGCCTCTGGGAGGGTGAAAACAGCCTCCCCCAGGTTTCAGAGGCCCTCCAGAGGCTGAAAACAGGCACTTCCAGTATTTCTGGAAGGCCCGTTTTTCGGCCTCCTGAGGCTGCAGAGGTTTCCCTCGAGCTCGGGAGGGCAAAAATGGCGTCAAACGGGCTGAAAATGTGCTGGGAGGCATGTGCATGCACAGTGCAGGTAAGGGGGTGGGTTGGGGCGGGGCGTTGCACACTAATGCATGGGGGGTGGAGCACATTGCATTGTGGGTGCCAGCACGTGCACACTTTTGGCACACTACAACAAAAAGGTATATACCATCATTGGTATATACCATTTTCTTTACTTACCTAATTCTCATTGTTTTTCTCTGCTTTGTTTATGTGCCACTCATAGTTACAGCCCTGAGGTTTTTAAATATATATATTAAAGGTATTAATTGTACAACTGAGCAAACATAAATACAACATAGGCATGAAGATAAATATTGTATACTATATAATGAGTGTGTGTTATCACTTTTTTGGGGGAAAATAATTTGATGTTGTGTTTCTTTCCTTTTCAACATTTCTTATGTATCCAATGTGAAGCCTTCAACTGGAAGGCAGTGAGATCCTCCTAGGTCCAGAAGTGACTTGTGGTCCTATAGAAGTGATGGTCTCTACTCCATTTGCCTTGACAATTCCGCATTGTGCAGATGTGAACTCTGAGCATTGGAATATTCATTTGAAAAAAAGAAAGCATCCAGGCAAATGGGAGGTAAGCAAAATTACTTTCAGAAATAGATAAAAAGTGTAAGGATGAAGCTGATAAAAATTAGAGGAGTTGGAGATCATTGCTAAGATGTTCATTATAATTTACAATAAAAGCAGACATTCCACCTGTGTATTTGGAGCCTAGAGTCACTTCAGCATTGAGATAGGCAGCATATAAATATAACTGGATATATAGAAAGATAGATGACAGGAAGAGAGAGAGGAAAGGAAGGAAGGAAGGAAGGAAGGAAGGAAGGAAGGAAGGAAGGAAGGAAGGAAGGAAAAGGAAGATTAGCTTGGGGGTTTCCATTTCCAAATATAACCTTAGAATTGTTTGCACTGATGACAGTCTTCAAAGTAAACACTTATTTTTTATGTCTTGTGGATTTATTTATCAGTATTTTCATTAACACATATCAACATTTGGCAAGCAGGGTATTTACACAGCCCCCAACTTCCTATTTGAGGGTCCTAACAATTACCCTTGATAAACAACATACTGAAGTGATATGTTACAGAAACAGAATTATAGAGATAGGAAAAGAGCAGGCAGAGCTGTGGGACACAGAGTTAAGTGACTCATCAGCTTAGAATCATTACATTGTCACAAATAGTCTAAGTCTGACCCCCTTGAATTCCATTGATCCTTATCTGGTGCCAATTTAGTATTGAACTTTAGTTGACTAAATTCTTGTGTACACACTTGAGCAATAAATCTTATGAACTGGAACTTGTGTGTGATCTTGATCCTTCATGCCTGACATTAAACACTAAAATTAGCTTAATGTAGTTTAGAACTAAATAAAGATCACATTGTCTCAACTTGGAGAAAAGAGAGAAACTCTAACTCAACCAAGGGCAGTTCTTCACATGTAAATACTTTTTTTGGGAGCCCTGGCCAAGAAAATAATCTACCTATAGTGTATATAGTAAGTCTGTTCCAAACTCATTAAAAATACTGCAAAGTAAATAATAGAATTTGTGTGGAAACTTTTTCAATGTAATTCATTTTCTGCCAAGTCACTTTTGCTTTTCTTCTTTCTGGGTTTAATGTTCTGACACATCCAGGAAGTAATGTCTGTAGAGGAAGAAACCACTTCTTGTTACTGCCTCTTGGACCCATATGCTTGTCATATCCTTTTGGAGTCCTTTGGAACTTATGCTCTCATTGGGGAGCCACTCTCTGATTGTTCTGTTAAAGAACTGAAAGTAGCTGTCTTTGGCTGTATATCCGGCAACTCTTTGGATTACAGTCTAAGAGTATACTGTGTTGACAACACTCCATGTGCATTTCAGGTAAGATGGCCAAACCATTCTTGGTCTTTCCAGATGTTTAATGCAAGGGTGGGCAATTAATTTTCCCAAAGGGTCCCATAAGAAACTTTGATTGTTGTGGAAGGCTGAACCAATGTAACCTGATTTGATGTCCTCAAACTCCATCACCTCAAATTTTTACTAGAGTTGGGTGGCTGTAACAAATTTAAATAATAAACTAATAACAATAAAAATTTGCTTGCACTTCTGTTCTGTGCCCCGAGACACAGAGAAAGAGAGAATTGTGCAGACATTCTAGAGTGCAGAGAAGGTTTAAATAGCTTATCAAGACAAACCCAATTGTAAGGGCCAACTACAACAATAATTAAATGTACCTTTGCTCTATTAAACAACAATAAAATAAAAGTGCCAGCCAGATAATTGGGGGTGGGAGTGGGAGGCCTTGTGCTGTCCTGGTTCACTTCCTTCCTCTGCTTCCGCTCTTAGTCAGTGTTGATAGGAGGGGAGAGATCAAGCGCATGCCAACTGCTTTACAGGGTTCTGCAGGGTTCAATACTCTCTCCACTGCTGTTCAACATTTATATGAAGCTGCTGGGTGAGATCATCCATCACCATGGACTGAGGTATCACCAATATACTGATGATACTCAGCTGAATGTCTTGGCCCTTGGTGAGAAGTGTTATTGTGGCCTCCCTCTTGTAGTGCCTGGAGACTGTTAGGGGCTGGATGGGGAGCAACAGGTTGAAACTAAACCTTGCAAGACCGAGTGGCTCTGGGTTTGGGGTTCATTGGCTCAGGGAGAATTGCCACCTTGGTCTTGGATGGGGTGGCACTACCCCAAACAGACCCTGTACATAATCTAGGGGTTCTCCTGGACTCATGACTCATGCTCAAAGAAAACTGTGGGTTGTGTACCAGTTACGCCCTTTCCTGGACCAACAGTCCCTACTCACAGTCACTCATGCCCTAGTCACTTCCAGTTTGAATATTGCAATGCACTCTACATGGGGCTGCCCTTGAAGAGCACCCAGAAGCTCCAGTTGGTGCAAAATGTAGTGGCCCACATGGTTTTGTGCAGACTCTGGTGTGCACATGTATCACCTCTCCTGTGGGAGCAGCATTGGTTGTTGATTTGCTTCCAAGTTCAATTCAAGGTGCTTGTTATCACCTTTAAAGTCCTTCATGGCTTGGGACCAGGTTATCTGAGGGACTGTCTTTTGCTGGTCACACCTACTCGGCCCATCAGAGCGGAGAGGCAGGTCCCTTCTCTGAAGGAGATACACCTGGTGGGACCCGGAAGAAGGGCCTTCTCCATGGTGGCTCCCTTTCTCTGGAACATCATTCCCCCAGAAATTAGAATGGCCCCCCACTCTAATACTCTTCCAGAAGGAGCTGAAAACCTGGTTCTGCCAGCGGGCCTGGGGAACCCAGAGTGGGATGGAGCCCATCAAATGGCTTGTGTGATCTGCTGTTGTCAGGTGTGTGAGTTGGGGACTGATTTTGTTATATTGTACTTATTAATTTATTTGATTCTTTTTGTTAGTTTTTATTGTTTTAAATATGATTTTATATTCTGTAAGCCGACTTGAGTTGCTATGGGTGAATACGTGGCAATATTAATAATAATAATAATAATAATAATAATAATAATAATAATAATAATAATTTATTTATCATTTATAATTTTTGTTTGACTAGTGGTTATGATCCAAAACCCAGCACAGTTATCTCGTTTACTGTGTACACTGTTGTTTTTTTGTGTCAAATAATAATAATTTTAGTAGTTTGAAGGCTTTATTTTGGCTGCTCAAGAATAAGCCTTAGCCACAAATTGCATGAAGGCAAAGATTCAGCATGTAACCACCAACAGCAAATGCCGCCTCTGTAATGAGAAAGATGAAACAGTGGGTGCAGCAAAATTTCACAAACTCACCATCTAAAATGCCATAACTGAGTTGCTAAAATCATTCACTGGAAACTGTGCCAAAAGTTTGGATTTGAGTATAGTAACAACTATTGGGAACATCAGGTTGAGAAGGTTCTGGAGAATGAAAAAGTCAAGATCTTGTGGGACTTCAGAATTCAGACTGATAGGCACTTGGCCCACAACACACCTGACATAACAATAGTTGAAAAGAAAAAGGTTTGGTTCATTGACATTATAATACCTGATGATATACGAATTGAAGACAAGCAGCAAGAAAATATGACAAAGTACCGGGACTTACAAATTGAAATTGAGCGACTTTGGAAAAAGAAATCATGTGTTATCCCAATTGTAATTGGAGCCCTTAGAGCAATACATAAAGGGCTACCTCGCTATTTGGAAATTCTGAATTTATCAGACTTGAATACCCTGATTCTACAAAAAAACCACCCTACTTGGAACAGCTAATACCCTCTGATGCTACCTTAACAGTTCCTAGGTCCTTGGTTAGGACTCAACCTGTTGAGCTACCAACCAGTCCCAAAGGCTGTGAATCTCACCAAAGATTAACAACAACAACAACACCCTTCATCCTCGCAGCGACATTGACAGACATTGACCTGTTTTACCAAGGCAAATAGGTGGACGTGGAATGTTGCAAGTACATCAGATAGTTGAAGAAGAAAAAAGGGCTTTTGAAGAATATCTGAAGGACAATGAAGAAGATGCACTGAAGTTAATTTGCCAGGAAGGCTTGCTGACTACCAGAGAGACAAAACTGTCTTACAAGAAAGACCAAATGAAGAACAGAATGGAGGCATAGGAAGACAAAGCACTACATTAAAAAAGCCAGTACATTAAAAAAAATAATAGGGAAAGCAGATAATAACAAGACCTGGTAATGGCTAAGAGCTGCAAAGTTAAAGAAAGAGACTGAGGGATTAATTCTGGCTGTGCAAGGCCAAGCCTTAAGGACAAATGTATACAAAGCCAGAATTGAGAAGACAGGAACAGACAGTAAGTGCTGCCTATGCAAAGAAGCTGAAGAAACAGTGGACCACCTGGTAAGCTGTTGCAAGTAGATTGTACAAACTAACTACAAGCAGCGTCATGACAAAGTAGCAACAATGGTACATTGGAAGATCTGCAAGAAATATCATTTGCCTGTAAGCAAGAACTGGTGGGACCATAAAATAGAAAAAGTCATAGAAAATGAAAAAGTTAAATTCTATGGGACTTCAGAATCCAGACAGACAGGCACCTGCCACATAATACCCCGCACTTAACAGTTATCGATAAGAAAGACAAAAAAGTCTGGATAGTGGATGTGGTAGTGCCTGGAGACAGAAGAATAGAGGAGAAAGAACTGGAGAAGATAACAAAATACAAAGACCTACAAATAGAAATAGAACAACTATGGCAAAGGCAAGCAAGGGTAGTACCAATAGTAATAGGTGCTTTGGGTGCAGTCCCAAAACAACTGGAGCACCACTTGAACTCCATAGGCATTGACAAATTTTCCATCAGTCAATTGCAGAAGGTAGCTTTACTTGGAACAGCTTCCATCCTGCGGCAATGTCTGCAACACCATCAAACATCCAATTTTGTCTATCCCAGGTCCTTGGTAAGGACTCAATAGATAGACAAAAATGCCAAACCCAGCCTGAACATCTGGCTGACTGTGTGAATAATAATGATGATGATGATGATGATGATGATGATGATGATGATGATGATGATGATTGGGGATGCAGAAAACTGTGTATAGCTGGCTCTTTTATTCTCAAAGTCTTCCTGAAATCTCAGGTGGCTTATTCAGAACAAAGGAAGTTTGATGCAATATGTTAATTGGGTCCTTTACACCTGGTCATGTGTCATAAAAGATGGCCTCCCAGATCTTATCCCCCCTCTTTTTTTTCATAAAGAAGCAGAAGGGTTACAGAAAGTTCCACATAACTGAACACGATGTGCAGCTTGGTCCTAACAGACATTTCTCCCAGCATGAAACATCTTTCCTTTTCCCTGGGTAAATGGTGATATTCAGAGCCAGACGTTGTTTTAGCCAAGCAAACGCGATACAGTCCAATGCACCGTTTTCATATTTTAATTCTGGTGTTTTTTTTCAAGCTCTTCCTTATAGCTCTTCTGTATTTGATCAGGAGTAATGAGCTCTGAGTATTCGACAAGGCATCTGGATGCCAAGCGCTTGGAATGATTCATGCACAAAATAAAGAAACTGTTAAACAATAGGATCCATGGAATTTCCAAGCTGGAAAAGAAAGAAGAACCAAGCAGACATTCTCTAGTTCCCTATTGGCAAAATCCATAGAAACATCCACAAGCTGCAGAAGGCAAACATTTCATAGTCTACCTCCAATAGCTTTCTTATCCAGGAAAGACAATGCATTGAAGAATCAAACATCAAAAGAGCTCACAAAGTTAAGAAATTATATCCATGCAATAGTGTTTCACAATTGATTTATTGAAAGCAGAGGCTGAACTTCTGATCTGGATAAAATAATCTCCTGGGTCAGATAGACTCTTTCGTTCTGTTCAGAGGGAATGGGACAACTCGCTTCAGCCAACTTGCCATGGCCAATTCACTGTGGCCAAATCATCACAGCTAACTCACCATGGAACAACTCGCTGTGGAACAATTCAAGAATTCAATTTTATTATTTAAAATAATGTTAATTTTTGGAATTCAAATTTTATTTTGTTCTCCCTTTTTTAATGATTCTATTCAACCATTTCCTCGATATTAGTGTACTCTTGTCCTGTAACAAGTTGCCCTGCACCAAGTTGGCCATTACAGGCTGTCCCACGGTGAGTTGGCCAAGGTTAATTGGCCACAGCAAGTTGGCTGTGGCAAGATGGCCATGGAGCGTTGAATTAAGGTTCCCTTCTTTAAGGCCACAAAGCCCCCTTTTTTTTCATCCTCTGAAACTGAAGTTCTCAAACTTTTGTGATTTAGTTTTCTGCTACTTTGAGATGGGAACCACACGAAAACTGTACAAGACAACCCAAAAAGACATAATTTGAAAAAAGAGCAACAGCATCTCAGAAATATCTCTCTCTGTCTCTCTCTTGCAGGACATGGATAGTTGGATTTATCCATGGGAGCTTTTCTTTTAGAATAATGCCTTAGAAAAATTCTAGTTCTCATCCCATCATCTTCAGCATGGAGGGATTTTTTTCAACATTTAGCCTACAATGTGTTTGTTTTCTATTCTCTGTTGTTGCAGGATGTGATTTCAGGTGAAAGACACCAGGGAGGACAATTGCTGGAAGAACCAAAACTGCTGCATTTCAAAGGGAATACCTTCAGCCTTCAGATCTCTGTTCTTGATATTCCCCCTTTTCTCTGGAGAATTAAACCATTCACAGCATGTCAGGTATTTACATAGGAAGACTAATATGTGTGTGATGAGTATATTTTCCCTTTTTAATAACCAAGCAATTTCAAACCTTCAATGAATGTGTCTTTGTGCAACACATTGCTTCTCTTAACACAGTGCACAGACTTTTGGATTAAATGTATAGTTTAATGTGATGGTATTCTATGGACTAGCCACATTTCAAGGATGTTTTGTTAGAAAAATCTAACACTTTTAAACAATGAAATAGATACTGTATTTTTACCTCAGCCATATCCAAAATGTCCAATAAACATTATAAATTTATGAAAGATTTGAAAAGCTTAGTTTCAGATCATTTTGACAAGCATACTGGGCAATCTAATATAAGAACATTGGGAATAAATAAAATACGTATGATGAAGGGAGGCTCAGCCAATCTCATTGTACACATGTTGAACTCTGACAATAAAGGTAATAAAAAATATTTATGATTAATTTCTAGTTCAGCAGAAGTAGAGATTTGGGCATTCAATTGATTAAAAAAAAGATTTTGAAGAACAGTTACAGGAACTGGGCTTGGCTAGTCTAGTGAAGAGAAGGACCAGGGGAGACATGATAGCAGTGTTCCAGTATTTGAGGGGCTACAACAGAAAGGAGGGGATCAAGCTATTTTCTAAAGCACTTATAGGCCAGACAAGGAATAATGGAAGGAAACTGAACAAGGAGAGATTCAACCTGGAAATAAGGAGAAATTTTCTGACAGTGAGAACAATCAACCAATGGAATAGCTTGCCTTTGGAAGTTGTGGGAGCTTCATCACTTGATGAAGAGATTGAACTGCCATTTGTCAGAAATGGTGTAGGGCCTCCTGCTTGAGCAGGGGGTTGGCCTAGATGACAAGGTCCCTTCCAACTCTGTTAATCTGTTAAGTATCAGATAAACCAACAGATGATGTCATCTTAGCTGATCTTGAGAAGCTAAGCTAGATCAGTTATGTTTAATAATTGATATGGGAAGTTGTAAAATATTTTTGACCCTGTAATCCCTTGTTTCAGATTGGGGTTGGGATGATTGGATGGAGCTGAGCCAGATGCATTTATTTATTTATTTATTTATTTATTTATTTATTTATTTATTATTTATTATTTGGATTTCTATGCCACCCTATCTCCTGAAGGACTCAGGGCAGCTCACAACAATAAAAACATACAATACAAAAATTTAAAAAAGTATTGAATGGAGATCCCAATAACCTAATTAAAACTAACAAACAAACCAATAAGAAACCCCCATCAGTCCAGGTCGGCTAGTTGAAAAAGGCATGTTTTCAGGTCACGACAGAAGGATCAAAGGTCAGGAGCCATCCGAAGCTCCAAGGGCAACTGATTCCAAAGGGCGGGTGCACCCACAGAGAAGGCTCTCCCCTGGGGGTCGCCAGTCAACACTGTCTGGCAGACGGCACCCTGAGGAGGCCCTGTCTGTGGGAGTGCATGGGACGATGGGCAGTTGTTGCTGGCAGTAGGTGCTCCCGCAAATACTCCGGCCCTAAACCATGTAAGGCTTTATAGATAGTTACCAGCACCTTGAATCTCACCCAGAGGGCAACTGGCAACCAATGCAGCTCACGCAGGAGGGGTGTAATATGGGAGTATCGGAATACTCCCATCACAACCCGCGTGGCTGCATTCTGTACCAGTTGAAGCCTCCGAGTGGTCCTCAAGGGCAGCCCTGTGTAGAGAGCATTGCAGTAGTCTATACAGGAGGTAACAAGTGTATGAGCAACCGTACATAAGGCATCTCAGTCCAGATAGGGGCGCAACTGGTGCACCAGGCAAACCTGGGCAAATGCCCCCCCTGGCCATGGCTCCTACATGATCTTCCAAACCAAGCCATGCATCCAGGAGGATGCCTAGGTTGTGCACCCTTTCAATGGGTGGGTAACACCTCTCCCCCCATAACAAAGAAGGAACATCCTAGTCAATCCAAGATGCCGGTACGTACAGCCACTCGGTCTTGGCTGGGTTGAGTCGAAGCCTGTTCCTCCCCATCCAGATCCGTACCGCTTCCAGGCATTGGGACATCACATCAAGGGCATCACTGGGTTGGTTTGGGGTGGAGATAAATACTGATGATACCTCACCCCAAAACTATGGATAATCTCACCCAGCGGTTTCATATAGATGTTGAACAGGAGGGGAGAGAGAACTGACCCCTGGGGCACCCCACAAGGGAGGGACCTCGGGATCGATCTGCATCCTCCTGCCAACACCAACTGTGTGTGACCCGAGAGGTAGGAGGAGAACCACCATAAGACAGTGCCCCCCACTCCCCTCAAGGTGTTGCAGTAAGATACCATGGTTGATGGTATCAAAAGCTGCTGAGAGATCTAATAGGACCAGGATAGAGGAATAACCTCTATCCCGAGCCCTCCAGAGTTCATCCACCAGCGCGACCAATGCCGTCTCCGTGCTGTACCCGGGCCTAAAACCCAATTGATATGCTTATGAGGAGTTCGCAGCAGAGGTTTTCTTTTTGTATCTTGATAAAGAAACATCTGCCACTGCCTAGGATTGAACTCTCAACTTTCTTTTTTTTTTATAAAAAGTTTTATTATTTTCCAAAAAACAAACAAGACAAACAAACATACAATACATAAACCAATCTCAATTTCAAGTGTGTCGGTCGGTCACAAATCTCAGTGCCCTCTCCTCATCATGCATACTCTCTGTTACAGAAAAAAAAGCTATAATCGTTATTATTAATTCTCTATCATGTTATAATCTCTATATTATATTTCCTTTCAACAATTCTATTTATCTCCATTGTTCCATATATCACCAAGCTTTTTTATCTAACCATTGATAAAACATATTCCATATCTTTTAAAACTGCTTTTCTTCTTGATCCCTAATTTCAAATGTTAATCTACTCATTTCAGCACAGTCCAAAATCTTCTTAATCACTTCCTCCTGCATAGGTATCTTATCATTTCTCCAATTTTTAGCAAATACAATTCTAGCAGCTGTCAGTACATTAACAATCAAATATTTCAGTTCTTTGTTAAGTGTCTCTGGTACAATTCTCAATAGGAATATCTCGGGTTTCAAGTCTATATGTTGTTGTGTCATTTTTTCCAACCACGTGTGGATTTTAGTCCAGTATCTTTTTGCATCAGTGCAAGTCCACCACATGTGGTAGTAGGAGCCAGGTATCTGATGACATTTCTCAACTTTCTGAGTGGGAGGCAAGCATCTTCACCTCTTAGGCAGTGTACCACTTGGCTGTAAAATAGATTAAGTAGTTGAAAAATCATAATTGAAGTTCTGGTAAACAACCTCCTGTCTTGTTCTAATAATGGCATTCTGCATTCAAGTCCAGTTTGGCTTGAGATAGCTTTTAATTTTCTATCATTAAAAGAACAAAAATAAAACATAATAATTAAGCTGTAAGAGAGTTGACACTAAGGGATTAATTATATTCAAAAATTGAAATGCTACTGTGATAATAAAATTCACTTTGCAAACAGTAGATTGCAACTTTTAATTATATTAGAACAAATCATTAACAACCTGGTTTGGGGTTTATCTTAGGACAGTGCAAGAGAGCCCAAATTAAAACCTGGAACATTTTACCTAACTCAGTATTATCCATGACTTCTACAGTATTATATATTTTCCTTCTACAGCATAATACTCAGCTTTAGTAACTCAGCTTCCCTTTCTCTTCTTTTCCACCCATCTGCAAAAAAAGATAGTTTTTAAAGAAAACTAATTACACTTCCACTTTATAATGTTGTTTCTATTTTGTTGTTTTAATCACAATTTATAATGCTGCTTCTATTGTTTCTTTATCACAATTAGTATCTTGCTCTTATTTACTGAAACGGGTTCTAAATGCAAGGCTTTACTTAAGAGCTATTGTGTGTGTTTGCTGAAGAGGGTGTGTTTTAACGAACCAGTGGTTTGGAAGGAAACTCATAAGTTATATATTGTTGTTTGCTTCCTTTTGCTGCATATGCTAAAATTGTTTTGTTGCTGTTTTGTTTTATTTACAATTCCAGATACTTCCTCTATCATGCCAGAGGAAGAATTGATTGAGTTGATTTTAGCTTAGCATAGGGCAGTTTGACTTGAAAGCTCTGTGAGACTGAAAGAAGCTCAGTTGCATTGTTTTTTCCTTGCAACTTCATGACACAAGTCATTTCTTCCCCACTTTGATTAACTTCCACATTCTGGATAGAGACATTTGGTTTGAATGTTAAAAGAGGTCATCTATGTTAGAATTGAACAGCCCTCCCACAACAGAGTGGGAGGAATATGACACCACTTATCTCCTATTTATAATTCAGCCCTTTTAGCAGTTCAAAGAAGATTCCACATACATTTGCATTCTGATTCAGATGACCCTGAGGGCACAGGTAAACCCCTAAGTGGCCTCAACAGCTCTCAGAGAGAGTGCTAACAACCAGATGACTGCAAAGAAATATGATCCTTCCATCCCCCTCCTCATCCTGTCAGAACTAATCCTTCCATCCTCCCCACCGTCACGTCAGAACTGACGAAGCTTCTTGGATGAGAAACAAAGTATCTTCTGCCTCAAAGAAAAACATGGTCCAATTGCCTTTTGAAAAAGCATCTTTGAGACAACCATGAACTGGATTACTGAGAATCCCTATAGACATTCAAGTACTGAATTTGGGTAGGAGGCAATGTGATGTAGTAGGTAAGGGGTTGGACTAGGAGTTGAAAGTCTGGGCTTCTTTTCTCCCTTAAATACAGAAGTCATCTGTATGATTTTAGGCCACTCTCTCAGCATAAACTGGAAAGCTGAAAGCCATCTATCTACCAACCCAGGCTGATTCAGATTGGTAGATTACAAGTTCATAATGTTCAGTGAATAGCTTTTCATTACAGTGATTGATTGATGATGATATTAATTCAAAATGGATAGTTTAGCACCTGAAGCTACTGCAAAACCAAAAACATGGGACCTTTATATTACATTTCCATTATATGTTATTTGGTGCCTACATAATTTAATGTGCCCGTCATGACTTGTCTATCTTCCTAACTATACCAAGTTTAACATGGAAATCTGGCATGCTGTGAAGAAAATGGCTAGTTCCACAATTGATTCAAAGAATGTGTCCACATATGGCTTACAGTGGTCATTTTTTTGGTGGTGGGAAGATTATAATGAACAGCTTCATCCCAGTGCTTCTTTAGAAAATGGATCTATCTTTCTTGAGAAAAAGCAGCAAAATAACTTTGGCAACTTTAAGATCTGTGGACTTCAACTTGCAAAATTCCCCAGCCAGCCTTGACAAATCTTAAAGTTGCCAAGGTTGGACATCCTTAGTGTAGAGTATCTGGGAAAAGACAGGATAAAGAGGACAGATTGAGAAGTGTTTCCTCAGCCTACTTTCTCGTCATTCATGCTTGTCAACTGGTTATTGCATTATGTCTAATAATTAGGAATTTTTCAAGATCTATAATAGCAGTTGTTTGATAAAAGTGTCCAGAGCAATGCTCTTAAACTTCCAACTGTATTATAGTTTAAATATTCAAAACCCACAATTCACTTAAAATACAGTTGCTTCCTAATGCCTTGCCTTGCCTAGCCATCCTTATCCATAGTTGATTTCTTATTCCTTCAAAGCAAATGTTTATTGCCAAGCCTCTTTTTTTTAGCACTTATCATTATGGTTTGTTGCCCAGTCAGCCAGATATTCAGATGGATTTGGCATTTTTATCCACCTATTGAGTTCTTCCCAAGGACTTGAGGTAGGCAGATGTTGATGTTTGATGATGATATGAGAATGTAAGTTGATCCAAATTAAGCTGTATTTGCAATTGATTGAGGATGAATTTGCCAATGCCAATGGAGATCAAGTAGTGCTCCAATTGTTTTGGAATTGTACCAAAGATGCCTATTATTATTGGTACTACCTTTGCTTTCTTTTGCCATGATTGTTTTATTTCTATTTGTATGTTTTTGCATTTTGTTATCTTCTCCAGTTCTTTCTCTTCTCTTCTACAATAATCTTTTGCTTGGTCAATTTGCAAGCCATTTCCATCCTGTCCCTTCTTTTCTAGGAAGTTCCTTTTTCTCGTGTGTGGTGCAACAACAAGCAGCCACTTCACTGTGCCTTTTCCCTGGAGCGCTACACTCCTGCCACCACACAACTCTCATGCAAAATCTGTGTCAGACAAGTCAAAGGCCATGAACAGATCCTACAGATCCAGACGTCAATTCTAGAGGCAAGTCCTTCCTTCCCTGGATAGATAGATAGAATACCTGCCCACCTTTGAGGGTTTGTTTGTACAAAAGGTGTATGTGTATATATATATATATATATATATATATATATATATATATATATGTTTTAGATTTTCACGGGTAAAGGTATGTAGGTCTTGGTGTATTGGTCTTGTCCGTGTAAGGTTGAGAATACCTTGCAGCGTTTGAAATCTCATCCGTCATCTTCAGGCTGGTGTCTTCAGCTTCGTTCTCCTGGGAGAAGTGTGTGATCGTGGCTGTTTTTCCCTTTTAAACTCTAGAGTTGGATGTGTTGTTACTTTTTGATTGGTTTGTGGAGTTGATGTATGCAGATTGGATGGCTTTTTCCTGAGACCCTGTGTGGCTGAGGTGCTGGAGGTGTGTCTCTCAGCCTTTTGTGTTGTAACGACCTGGGTGAAGGTCATCACACAGCCCATTACCCAGGTCGTTACAACACAAAAGGCTGAGAGACACACCTCCAGCACCTCAGCCACACAGGGTCTCAGGAAAAAGCCATCCAATCTGCATACATCAACTCCACAAACCAATCAAAAAGTAACAACACATCCAACTCTAGAGTTTAAAAGGGAAAAACAGCCATGATCACACACTTCTCCCAGGAGAACGAAGCTGAAGACACCAGCCTGAAGATGACGGATGAGATTTCGTCGAAACGTTGCCAAGGTATTCTCAACCTTACAGGACAAGACCGAATACACCAAGACCTACATATATATATATATATATATATATATATATATATATATATATATGACATATTATATATATGATATATTATATATAATGTGACATATTACATTATGTATATATATAATGTGAATATATATGTCATATATATATATAATGTGACTTGCATGGGTGATGCATCACCCCAAAAAATGGATAAGCTTTCGTGTGAAATTGAACAAATTATCATTAATATGAATGAAGGACTGTGTGATTCTTGGAAAGTTGTTAGCAAGGAAGAACTAAACTGAGTGATAAACTAATTAATTAGACAGACGTGAGAATAGGCATAGGTAAAAGAAGAATATGAATTACTAATCAGGAAACACACAATTCTATTCCCCACTGCACCTAAAGAGAAGTTTTTTATTTTATTTTTTTTTAATTCATATTTTATATCCCGCCCTTCTCCGGAGACTCAGGGCGGCTTACAATTTTTGGGGGGATACAACCCAATGCACTCAGCAATAGCCTTCCTTCCATTGTATATGCCTGCTTATTACTAAGCGGCATTTTTACAAAGTCAGCTTATTGCCCCCAACAATCATGGGTCCTCAGTTTACCTACCCTGAGAGGATGGAAGGCTGAGTCAACCTTGAGCCTGGTGGGATTCGAGCCTGCAATAATTACAGGCTGCTGGAACTAAGTACTAGGCTATTAGCAGCCTGAACCACCAAGTTAACCAATCTTTGGCTCTTTGTGGAATAAAATGCTCAGATAAGCAAGAGGAGGAGACATTTTATAAATATGCTGAATTACAGTTTTATCATAATCAGATTAATTTGCTTTCTGGGAGGGAACAGTAATTTACCAGAAAGACAGGTAAAAGAACACTATATTGCAAAATGTGATGCAATGTCCATTGAAAAAGGAATGTTGATATTACAATTTTTTAAAAAATCAAGGACCATCATATCTGGGCTGTAAACATCCAGAAGGCCACTAGATAGTAGCAAAGTATTAAAGTTTACTATTTATTTTCTGACATCTAGTGGTTCTCTGAATTTTTGCAGCCCAGAGGTGGCAGCCCTGTTTTAATTCTTATTTTCAAAAAACAAATACAAGACAAAGCTAATTCAGAAATATATGGGGAAAAATAAGCTCAGTCCTTCTTGAGTGCATCACCATGTATCCCAATGAGTGCATTTTATTGATTTGTTTGTTTGATAAAGGTAGCAGAAGCTTATCTTCAAGGAGCAGAGTACCAAATCTGTTGCATATTTAATTTAAAACAATCTGGAAATATGATATACTTGCAGCTTTCCTATTGCTTTGCATTGCTGTTTTTTAAGATGACCCATAAATATTATATGAAAAGATGTGTAGAAACATCCCCATGAAATATTTAGCATACATTAGCACTAAGACATTGCAGATAAAGACCAATACCCTGATACAGGAAATATGAAGAAACTGATAAAAGTGGAAAATATAGAAGTGGGAGGCAGGTAGTTTGTTACCCATATAACATATAGTCTCAGGTATTGCATGGGAAAAGAAAAAAAAAGAAAAAAGCTGCAGGCAAATAATGAACTAGAGACATAGAAAACTGCTTTAAATCACATCCTCTTGAAAAAGAAGACCATAGATCTGTGCTAGCAAGTCTGTTTTTGCTTGAAGAAAATTCCATAGCCAATCCTTTCAAGTCAAGGTATGGGCAGAAAAAAAAAAACCTAGGTCAAGAATACTCAATTAAATGCAGCAAGGGTTTGTATTTGGTTTTTTTTTTCTCAAAAATATGGTAAGTCAACCAAATGCACTCTTTTTCACACAGTAAAAATAAGGGTGGACTGTTTTCATTGCAAAGACTGGGAAATTTGTACTTGCATCTGTTTGCTTAACATTCAAATTCCTAGCAGCCAGTCATGCAAAAGTATCCACAAGCCTCAGTGCACTGCAATAAATGTCACTTTTTCCCCTAATAATCTTGTTAGATGTTGTTCTTCGTTCATTGCTTAATGAGATGCTGCTGCATATTTCTTTACATCCAGGAATGAGTGACCAACAGCCCTTCAGAAGTTGCTAAAGTACCATTTTCAGCTTCTCTCAAAACTGCCTTTGCTAGCTGGTAGGAATGTCAGGATTGTTCTTGATCTGATTCCACTTGCCAAATTGATTCAACAAATTGATTTGATTTGAAGGGATAATTTGGCTAAGGGGGAGTGGGTTTAGTCAACAAATCAATGCTGTAATTTACTTTGAAAGGATGGTTCCATTTGATCACCTGGGAATCAAATAGAATATTTGCAAAATCATAAATATATCAGCTTATATTGATCAACATATAAAAGGGCCTTGGTGGCTCAGGCTGTTAAATGCCTGAACTTAAGTTCCAGCTGCCTACAATTACTGTAGGCTCGAATCCCACCAGGCTCAAGGTTGACTCAGCCTTCCATCCTCTTGGGGTAGGTAAATTGAGGACCCAAGATTGTTGGGGGCAATAAGCTGACTTTCTAAAAATGCCGCTTAGTAATAAGCAGGCATATACAATGGAATGAAGGCTATTGCTGAGCACACTGGGTTGTATCCCAAAAAATTGTAAGCCACCCTGAGTCTTCAGAGAAGGGCAGGATATAAATGTAATTAAAAAAAAAACATCTGAAAAGCCCCAGATGTCCATTTCTGCTTTACACAAACAGCAGTTTGTTTACAGAATGGATTCTGGTGAATTAAATATGTTGGTTTGGGAGAGAGAAGAGCCCGCTTTAACCCATTATTTTTTTTTCTATGCAGAATGAAAGAGAAACAATCACTTTTTTTTCGCACGATGACAACAACTTTCCTGTTCAGATGGGCCCACAAGCCTTTAAGATACCTTACTCTATCAGGCAGAGAATATGTGCAACTTTTGATACTCCCAGTGCCAAAGGCAAAGACTGGCAGATGTTAGCACAAAAAAATAGTATCAACAGGTAAGCCAAAGCAATTGCGAAAGACCATCAAATAACAGTTAAGGTAGTGAGGAATGTTCTAAATCAGAGGTGGGGAACTATAGTCCCTTTATGATTTATGGATTTCAACTACCAGAATTTCTAAGCCAGCATAGGTTCAGGAATTCTGGAAGTTGAAGTCCACAAGTCATAAAGGGCCATAGCATCCCAACCTTCTTCTAAAGGAAGGAGGTAAAAAAAAATCAATATGGTGGCCATAAGCTTCCAATGAAAGCCCCACCCTTTTTAAAACCAATTACATGGTTTAGATTCCCATATTGACTTTTCTTAACCCCTTTACATACATCTCTGAATTAGTACCAGTGTTCAAGGTTCCCAAATCCCTTCTTTCATATATGAAAATAGCACAAACACTAACTTATCAATGGATATTTTGAGCTCAGTTGTGGTTGTAACTTGAGGACTATTTAATGGTTGCAGGAATTGGATATGTATAGCTTAATGAAAAGAAGGATTAGGGGTGACATGATATCAGTGTTCTAATATCTAAGGGGCAGCCACAAAGAAGAAGGAGTCAACCTGTTCTCCAAAGCATCTGAAGGCAGGACAAGAAGCAATGGATGGAAACTAAACAAGGAGAGAAGGAACCTAGAACTAAGGAGAAATTTCCTGACAGTGACAACAATTAATCAGAAGACTTGCCTACAGAAGTTCTGGATACTCTAACGCTGAAGGTTTTAAAAAAAGTTTGGACAACCAATTGTCTGAAATGGTATAATGCCTCCTCCTTGAGCATGGGATTGGACTAGAAGACTTCCAAGGTCCCTTCCAACTCTGTTATTCTGTATAATTTACATTTCAATCCGCAGTTCACAGCAGTGTACTGAAGGCTGTAGTACTATTGTTATCTCAGAAATCATAAGTGTAGAATTTGTAATCCTTTCATTCTGATGAATTGAATTTCCTATTGGGTTTCTTTCAAGAATTCAAGGCTAGCATTCAGCAGCAGCAGAATCACATGCTTAAAATTTCTGGGATACAGATATACTAGCTTTATCATTGGCATTTTGTTTTATTTTGCTTTGTTTACTTTTATTTTAGCAGACATTACCCCTTTTATTCCATCAGACCACTTAGGCTCATTGATGAAATGCTTGGATTCTCTCTTAAACTGCTTCTACTTCAATTGAGTTGAAGTTACTTCCTGTTAGTGCACTTGCCTTAATCTAATGCCTTGTTTATTACTGGAAACAAATGGCTAAAATAACACATTCTGAAAAGAGCTGTGCTAATACTTCAATTAAGTAACTCCATTTAGTTTGCAATTGTGGTGTTGGAGAAGACTCTTGAGAGTCCCTTGGACTGCAGGGAGATCAAGTCAGTCAATCCTAAAGGAAATCAATCCTGACTGTTCTTTGGAAGGACAGATACTGAAGCTGAAGCTCAAATACTTGGCCACCTAATCAGAAGATAGGACTCATTGGAAAAGTCCCTGATATTGAAGGCAAAAGGAGAAAGAGACAGCAGAGGATAAGATGGTTAGATAGATAAAGCAACATATAGATTTGAAACCAGAAATATTCTTGCTGGGTATATTACCAACCATATAATAAAGGGAATACATATTTAATTCTGCATGCAATAACAGCAGCAAAAACAGTGTTTGCACAACAATGGAAAATGATGAAAGTGTAATAAAAATATTAGAATGTGCTGAGATGGATAGTTTGACACTTAAAAGAAAAGAAAAGGAAGAAACAGAATATTTTTAACATGGGATTCATTCTACCAATGGTATCAGAATCAGAGGTTAGAAGCTAAACAGAATCTAAAAAAATAATAAAAATTTGTATTGGAAATTTTGCAAGATGGATAAACTAATGGTATTATTATGTTGTGATACATTTATTAAGATTATTAATATGCATTTGATTATTGTTGTATCTCTACTTAAAATTAATTGTGCCCAGACAACATGCTGTTCACATAGACATGGAATTTTATTTATTTATTTATTATTTATTTATTATTTGGACTTGTATGCCACCCCATCTCCGAAGACTCGGGACAGCTAATGAATGTTCTTGTTGTATGTTCTTTAAAGGGAATATGTATCAATAAAACATATATTAAAAAAAGATGGTTAGATAGTGTCATTGATGCTATGAACATGAATTTGTGTCATGGCTGCATCTCACCTATCCAACCTTCATGAACTGACAGCCAGACATTAGCTTGGGAGGGAAGGAAGGATTGGACTGTGAAAAAGGGAGGGAGGCTTGAAAGCCTAGCTTTCTTTGCTAGATGACTGAGTGGGATGGTTGACAATTTGGGCAAACTCTGGGAGACAGTGGAGGACAGGAAAACCTGGTGTGCTATGGTCCATGAGGTCATGAAGAGTCAGACACAACTTAGTGACTAAATAACAATTTAGTTTGTAGTCCTGTACCTGTCAGAGTTCCAAGTAAACAGAACTCTGAGGCAGGATGGTTCCTCAAAGAACAGAAAATCCATTATTTTCTTCACCTCATAATGTGTTTCTCCTTGCACCACTACTGGTTTTGGAGCTGCCCGATCTACCAGCCTGATCAGGGAGTTTACCGCCAGCTTTAACAGGCTGCTCTGAAAGACCAGATGCACCTTCCCTAACAAGCGAGGGAGTTTAAGTTGCACCTTAAACTTAAGGGTTGATTACATTCACTATAAGGAAAGGCCTTATGAACTTTGGCCCTAGTTTTTTGCAAGGGAGTTTTAACTTCAGGTACTTTCATTGAGAGGTAAATCTTGTTCCCCACCTGTAATGGCACTTGGGGGCTGTGGTGTTTGTTGGCTTGCATTTTATAGGTTTTTGCTGCTTCTCATAATAAAATAAAAACCGCTTGGTATTTTCCCACGTCTCTTTCAGTGATTCAATCAATTTGTTTAGAGACATAGATAAAGGGACCTCCCTGGGGAGTTCAGGCATGGGGACGAATTCATGCCATTGGTGACTTGAAAGGGGGGTTAGGCCAGTGCTGCTGTGCACTGCATTATTGTGTGCCATCTCAGAGAATGGTGGTAACTCTGTCCAGTTAGACTGTTGACAGTTGACATAGCATCTCAAATACTGCTTCACCATGGCGTTCGCGCATTCCACTGCCCCATTGGTACTCAGATGAAATGCTGAGCTAACCCCCTGCAAAGAACCAATGGACCTAATGAACTCCCTCCATAACTTAGTGGTGAATTGGACCCCTCTATCAGAGATAATCCTGCGGGTGATGCCATGTAACCTGTAAATCTGTCTTAAGAACAGTTTGGCCAGCTTTTTTGCTGATAGGAGTCCTGGGCAAGCTATGAAATGGGCTTGCTTTGAGAACAAATCTATTATGGTCCAAATATTCCATATTCCCCCCACTCTCATGGAGCTCGACAGTGAACTCCATGGCAATTTCTTCCCAGAGTTGGGATGGGTCTGCCACTTGTTGAAGTAACCCTGGGGTTTTCCCTCACCTTTTCTTCATGGCTGAACAAGTGGCATAGCTTTTAACCTTGTCCTCAATGTCCTTTTTCATCTTTGGCCACCAAAATTGCCTTCTGGCCAGATGTAGGTTTTTCAGATAGCCAAAGTGCCCTGCCTGCTAGGAATTGTGACTCTGCTGGAGTACTTGGAGTTGCAGGCTATTGGGCAAATACAATTTGGAGACTTTCCAGGCTAGTCCATCTTTCAGGGTCAATGTATCTTTATTGTCCCTGTACCACAGGTCAGCTACCAGCTTATTCCTTAGTCTTTGGGTCACACACACACGCACACATACACACACACCGCCATCTGCAGTTCTTCATCTTTTAGCCTGTCCTCTGGTTGTGGCTTGTGAGGCACGTTTGCAGAGGGAAATCAAAGCATGGACCACTTTTTCACATTTACTGTTGTACTATGGTTTGCGTGATAGGGCATCTGCCAGGAAGTTTTCCTTCCAGGGATGTATTTTAGCTCAAAATTGAACCATTGTTGTGGACTGCCAGTGGTGAACACGTATCCCTTGGCTAGATGTGCCGGCATGACTTTCATGAGGGGTAGTGGACACCTGTTCTCCACACATACGGTGTTAATTCTCCTAAAATCAACATAGAGCCTCATTGACCTGTCTTTTTTTTTCTTTAAAGAGGACTGGGGTGGCCAGTCTGATTTTAGCCAGTGGTATGAATTCCTGGGTTTGGTTGGTGTTGATTTACTCTCTCAGTTTCCTCATCTCATTGGGGGTCATCTTTGGTTTGGGTAGTGTTGTTCCTGGTACAATTTCTATGGCACAGTCTGTGAACTGACGGGTGGTGGATAGCATGTTGTAATCCTCCTCACTGAACACCCTGGCTAGGTCCCAGTATTCCTTGGGGGTGTGGGGAGTGCCTGGGAGTGACTGTGAGGTGGCAAAGGCTCTTTTGCTTTGCTTAGTGCCGTTCAGTTGCTGGACAGTTCCTTCCCCAGCAGTGTTGGTAGGGGAGAGAGGGCCTATTCCCAGCTTCAGCTTCCCACAAGATGGTGTGCCCTCCTTTGTCCAGCCATGCCAGGCCCAGAATCACTGCTTCTGTCATTTTTGGTGCTGCTATGAACCAGGTCAGCACCCAATACTGGCCGATCTTTAATCTTATGGGTTTGGTGAGGAGCTGAACCCATTTACTTGCTTGAAGCGTATGGGGTTGCAAAATGTAAAATCACCGAACCGGTAGTTACACTGGTCAGATCCCACCCCTGCCCTCGTCTAAATAGTTTGCAAAAGGGCTATTTTGGTATCACAGCAATGAATAATGAAGGATAGGATAGGATAGGATAGGATAGCAGCAGATAAGAATTTAGTCATTTCATGCATATTTCAAACCTGCTGAACATGAGTGCATAGTTAATCCTCCCTTTTCCAAATTGATCTAATATTATCAAAGGGTTAAAATGCATACATACATACAAAAGTGTAAGCACAAGAAAATGTGGCTTTGGTGGAAAAATACTTGCTTTCAAAAATGTGTACATTAAGAGAAATGAAAAGGAGTGTGATAATTCATGTGAACCTTTTCTGGATTTATACTACAGAATTTGTAATACTTTTTTTTGCATTTGTAGAGCCAAGCAGAACTTACAGTTGGCAACATGAGAAAAGTGGCAGATAGTGTTCTCTATCCAGATTTGTTTCCTTAGGTCAATAGTCAAGATCATGCTATAGTAAGGGGGAAAAAAGCTAGGAATGAAAATCAGGAAAGATTGTGTGTCTCCTCATTTGTTATCAGAAATCATTAATCTTTTGCATCTCTCACAACACAATCTGCTGTTCTAATCACAACCATGTGATTAGTTTAATATTTCTAAGCCACCCTGAGTCCTTAGGGAGATAGAGTGGCATATAAATCTCATAAATAAAATAAATAAAAATAAATCTCCAGAAAGAACATTATCCCAGTTTTTCTTTATCTCTGAGAAATATGGCTCCTGTTGTGTCCTATGTATCTCTGCTGATATTGATGTACAGCACTGGAAAATATGCAGTCTATAGACTATGCATATTACTTTCTTGTCTCTTTTGACTTGATTATATGCTCTTTTAAAAGTTACATCAAACAGTCTTATATTGAAAGGGCATAGCTTCTGATCAGAACTGCAAGTTTTTTATTTTATTTATGGAAAATTCCTGTCTGTTCAAAAACAGACAGATTTGTGACTCATTAGACAATCCCTCTAGTTGGATAGATAGATTCTACTCTTTCCTTTTATAAAAGGGTGGGCAATTATGGCCACTTTATGACTTGTGGACTTCAATTCCCAGAATTCCAGAACCAGCATGAGTTGAGATCCACAGTTTGTAAAGAGGCCATAGTTGTCCACCCTTGACTTTTACCTGCCTCATATTACCAATTTTCCAGAACCCAGAGTTTTCTGACATAGATAGAAAATGTCATAGATAGAAAATGTAAGAGGAATAGGAAATCCATTTTCTGCCTACCAAGCTCTACTTCTCCTGCCAGATGTCCTATTGATTAGAACTTTGTATATGTAGTCCTTGACTTACAACAGTTCATTTAGTGACTGTTTGAAGATAAAACAGCACTGAAAAAGTAACTTATGGTCATTTTTCACACTTATGATCATTGCAGCATCCCCATGGTCACATGATCAAAATTCAGACACTTGGCAACTGACTCATGTTTATGATGGTTGCAGTGTCACAAGATCATGTAATCATCTTTTGCAACCTTCTGTCATGCAAAATCAATGGAGAAACCAGATTCACTTAATAACCGTGTTAGTAATTTAACACCTGTTAACAACAGCGACAAGAAAGGTCATAAAATGGGGCAAATTTCACTTAACAAATGTCTCACTTAGCAACAAAAATTTTGGGCTCAATTGTGGTTTCAAGTTGAGGGCTACCTCTATAGTGTTTTCTTCGTTCAGAGAAGGTTTCTACCAGCAGAGGCATTATGGCTATTGTTATTATTGCTTATTAAGCTTTTCATTCACTCTAATATAACTAATATAGTTATACCTTTTGAACTTGTATAATTATATATGGAATGGAACGGAATGGAACAGAACAGAACAGAACAGAACAGAACAGAACAGAACAGAATAGATCTTGGAGCCCCCTGCTCAAGGAGGAGAACCTATACCATTTCATATAAGTGACTGTCTAGACCAGTGATGTCAAACTTGATTTCATTGAGGGCTGCATCAGGGTTGTTTTTGACCTTGGGTAGGGGTGGGGTGGGAGGGGTATGGCCAGGGGGGGTGACCAGCTCAACATCACTCATGGTAGGGTACCTCTGGTGGCCCGAGTGCTCTAGAAGTGAAAACAGGCTCCCGAGCTCCATTTTTGACTGTGACAGCCTCTGCAACACTCTGCCAGTGAAGACAGAGCTTGGGAGGGCTGCCTGCGGTCCTCAAATCAGAAGTGGTATTCAGCAGGTTCTGATCAGTTTTGGAGAACTAGTAGCAGAAATTTTGAGTAGTTCGGAGAACCGGCAAATACCACCTCTGACTGGCCCCACCTCCATCTATTCTCTGCCTCCCGAGTCCCAGCTGATTGGCTGGGTGTCAGCGTTCCAGAAAACCTCCACTCCAACAAATAACCCCGAAACAGACATCCTCTCCAAAGTTCTTTTTCATTTGGGTAGTAAACTGGCACATCTGGGAAATCCCAAATCTGAAAGTTCTGGGTTTCCTTACAATAAGTAAAAACTACAAATGAGTGCATCACATGCCCCAATCACCATTCGCCTAAGCTTGAGACTTCCTCTCAACCAGGTGCAGAAATAACATGACCTTGACTTAGAAGAAGAATACTATTATGTCTAACCACATACACTCCAAGAAATTCCCCCCTCCCATTTTCCCAGGCTCAAGAATATGGCAGTGTGGAAGCATCTGATGCTAATATGGCTTCCAAAGCTGACACTGGGTCTTCTTTTGTTGCCCTGCACAGGAGAACGGAACTGGAAAGCAGGTTAGTGGGGTGGGAAGGGAATGGGATTTTGCAGTAATCTTCCCCCAGGAGTGGAGAGGGAATGGAGATTTTACAGTATCTTTCCTCTGCCATGCCCATCAAGCCACATCTACCAAGCCACACCACGCCCACCAAGCTACACCCACAGAACTGGTAGTAATTTTTTTTTAATCCCACCACTGCTTCAAATGCTCCGTTTTCAGCTGCGATAGTCTCCTGCAATCCTCTGACAATGAAAACAGAGTTTGGGAAGGCTGCATGTAGCCCTCATGTCCTCCCTTTTTGGCTGCAATGGCCTCCTACAACCCTCTGCCAGCAAAAATGGAGCTCAGAAAGGCCACCCTCCTGAACTCCATTTTAGCTGGCAAAGGCACTGCAGGCTGGTTCTTTGCTTTTCCAGGGCAGCCCCACATGCCAGATCTAAGCACTGCACAGGCCGGATCCGATCCCCGAGGAGTTTGACACCCCTCATCTAGACTCTTCTTAAAAACCTCCAGTGATGGGGTGCCCATGATTTCTGAAGGCAAGCTAGTCCACTGGTTAATTGTCCTCACTGTTAGGAAGTTTCTCCTTAATTCCAAGTTGCTTCTCTCTTTGGTTAATTTCCAACCATTGTTTCTTATCCTGTTCTCTGGTGCTTTGTAGAATAATTTGACCCCCTCTTCTTTGTGGCAGCCCCTCAAATACTGGAATGCTGCTATCATGTCATCCCTAATTCTTCTTTTCTTTAAGCTTGCCAAACCCAAATCCTGAAGCTGTTCTTCATATGTTTTAGTCTCCAGGCCTTTGATCATCTTAGTTGCTCTTCTCTGAACTTTTTCCAAAGGCTCAACATCTTTTTTCTGGTATGGTGACCAAAATTGGTTGCAGTATTTCAGGTGTGATATTACTAGGATTTTATAAAGTGGTACCAATACTTCAAGTGACCTTGATTCTATGATTCTGTTTATACAACCCAGGATTGTATTAGTTTTTTACCTGGTGCTTCACACTGCTGGATCAAATTATCCACTAAGACTGAAAATCCCTCCTACCGTTACTGTTTTTGAGCCAGGTCTCACCTAATCTGTACTTATACCTCTTATTTTTCCTGCCTAAATGTAAAGTTTTGATTTTCTCCACATTGAAATTCATTTTGTTTGATAGGGCCCATTTTCAAGTTTGTCAAGATCTTTTTGGATCCTGAGCTTGCTGTTGGCTATTCCTGCCTGTTTAGTGTCATCTGCAAATTTGATGAGTTACCTTTTTATTCTCACATCTAAGTCATTTATGAAGATATTGAAGAGTACTGGGCCTAAGACAGAGCCTTGTGGTACCCACTACTTACTTAGTTAGTTAAGAACTACTTGTTGAGTATGGTTTGTCAGCCAGCTACAAATCCATCTGGTGGTGATGTTGTCTATTCACATTTTTCTAGCTTACCAAGAAGTAGGTTGTGGTCTACTTTGTCAAATGCCTTACTGAAATGTAAGTATACTATGTCCACAGCATTTCATCTGTCTACTAATTTAGTCAATTTATCAATGAATGAAATAAGATTGGTTTGGCATGATCTGTTTTTAACAAACCCGTGATGGCTAGTAGTTATAACTTTATTTGCTTCTAGTTGTTTGCAGATATTTTTAAAATTATCTTTTCCAGAATCTCCCCAGTTATTGATGTTAGACTGATTGGTCTGTAGTTTCCTGGGTCTTTTCCCCCCTTTCTTGAAGATGAGAATCACATCAGTTCTTTTCCAATCCCCAGGTACTTCCCCGATGCTCCATTTTTTTTAAAGATATGGTACAGTGGTTCTGAGATAACATTTGCCAGCTTCTTCAGAACTCTGGAATATAATATGTCAGACCTGGTGATTTATATTCATCAAGGTCAGATAGGTGTTCTCTTACCATTTTCTTGCCTATTTTAATTTTTATTTCTAGTTTATCTTTTACATTAGTTTTTTTGGTATGTTGGGCTATAATTTCTTTTTGTGTGAAGACTGATGCAAAGAATGAGTTAAGGACAGAGGTGGTATTCAGCCGGCCATGTGGCCATGTGGCTGACCATGCCCCTGACCCAGTTGCTTGGTCTCCACTGGCTCGCTTACGCCAGCCGCCTGATGCTCACTCCAACCATCCTGCCTGCCCACCTGCCACTCGCCCCTCCCAGTCACTCCTCCCCTCCTGGGTCCTTGTGGCTTGCCATCCTAGCCTTCCCACAGGCTGTGTCCTCCCCCTCATGATGAAAACAAGCCCTGGGGAGCTGCTTTCCCTCCATCCTCCGGGCATCACCTGTATGGCCTCGCCTGATGGACCAGGGAGAACCAGAGGGATTTGTGTGCTCCCTGTGAATCTTAGACCTTTGTCTGATCCATCAGATCTTTTCTTATCACCTTAAAATAGAATTTGCAAAGAGATCCTATTTGCAATTAGGAGCCATTCTTGACACCTGAACACTGATGACCAATTGATCAGCAATCTGTATGGTTGGAGAGTAGAGCACCTTCTAGGAGTGCCTCTTCCTAGAAAACTAGAAGTCCCTCCCCCCCCTTATTCATCCCCTTCTTGGGCCTGGATGAACAGGTGTGTGTTTGTGTGTGCATGTGTGTCTCTGTGTGTGTGTGCGTGTGTGTGAGAGAGAGAGATCAGGAAAAAAAAAGAGAGAGAGAAACGAAAGAAAAATAAATAGAGAAGAGAGAAAACTCTGTGCTATTATTTTGAATTGTTCCATTATTTATCATGTATTAATATTTTACACTGTCCCTACAGCTAGAGTGATTTTACTGCCTTTTTTGCCCAGGGCTACCACATATTTTTCAGGGATTTAGATGCATTCAATGTCTAGTCCAGAGCATAAACATGTGTGTGTTTATTTTGTACACCTGGTTGCATAAATCCAGCTTAATATGCTCTTCCTAGTATGTGAAGTTTTGTATTGAAGGGAATAGTAATAATAAATAAAGAAATGTTGTAGAATATATTATAGCATTAAATAGAGAGTTACTCAATAGGCATTTGTTATCTTGCTGTTGTAAAAAAAGATTTCCTTAACCTTTCACTTGTAAAACAATTATAAACACATGCCTATAATCAGTTACATCCCTCTCCTATTAAGACACATGATTGTCCCATCTAAATCAATCTGAATCCATCTGTTTTCCTGGATTGTTACATTTCACCCCAGCATCACCCCCTGGGAATGAAACGTACCTCTCTGGGAATGTAACTTCCTCCATTTGGAGAAATCCACATCTTTGAAGTATGCTGTTAATAGCTTCCTTAAGTGGTCAATTGCGATCAATTAGATGGACAATAGGAGAAGAGATCATGAAAGGTAAACATTGCCTAGAGAGATTTGTCTTTTGCAGGAAAGATGTAAATCTAAGTTAGTGAGTTTTACAATGCAGTTACTCTACTTCTAAGAATCTTAAAAGATATAAAAGGTTTAACTTTGATCAAAGAATAAAAGTCTGCTTTATTTAATTTGCAAGCCTCCATTTAAGTCTTTGTTTTGGTTCATTTTTGGCTTAAGCCAGACCTTACAGTATACATACAGAGAAAGGAGCACTCTTATGATCTTTGACTTTTAGGCTTCCTGTCAAACATCAGCCATAATAATTACTGTTTTGAACAATATGCAGGTTGTATTACACAATTGGCTATTTTATATGTGAAATGATGAAATAAATTTGAGTAGAGGTCTTGGGAAAGGTCAGCATAACAGAATAACACTTAGAGGGATCTTGAGGGACCTATATTATTTCAGTGAAATGGCTGTCCAGTCTTTTCTGAAAAACTTCCAATGATTGAGCGCCTAGAACTTCTGAAGACAAGCAGGCCCACTGGGTAATTGTTCTTACTGTCAGGAAGTTTCTCCTTAGTTTTAGATTGCTTCTCTTTGTTCATTTTCCATCCATTGCTTCTTGTTTGCCTTCTGGTGCTTTAGAAAATACATTGCCCCCCCTTCTTTCTGGCAGCCCCTTAAAAGCCTGTTGCCTGTCACACTCTTGAGCAAAGCATGTGAGCCATTTCCTCCTTTCAGTGGTCCATGAAAATACATCTATAGTACATAGATAATAAAGTCAAAAAAGCTGAACAACATTTTTACAGAACTATAGATACTTTGAGATTGGGCATGATAAGGAATGGCTGGGAGGGGAGGGGCCAGGCGAGGCACCCTTTGATGTGAGTGACATTGAGTTGGCCATGCCCCCCAGTCACATGACCACCAAGCCACGCCCACAAAACCAGTAGTAAAAATTTTTGAATCCCACCACTGGTTAAGGACCTCTGCTTTCTCCCTACTGCCTGTTACTTCCTTGCCATCTTCTCTCTTTAGTGAAACATTTCCTTGATTTTTTTCTTGTTATTGAAATGCTTAAAGAAATTTTTTTTTATCTTTGACTTTTGTCTTTGTTCATTCTGAGCCTTTGCTTTTCTGGTTTCATTTTTGCACATTCTGGCTATCTGCTGATAATCAGCCTTAGTTAAGTATCTGTCTTTCCATTTTTTGCACTTGTCCTTTTTGTTTTTCAGTTTATCAGAGAGATCTTTGTGCAGCCATGCTGGTTTCTTCTTGATTGTCTTGTTTTTCTTTTTCAGTGGTATTGTGCTGGACTGGGCTTTTATCACCACATTTTTCAGAGATTCCCACACTTCTTGAGTTGTTTTCCCCTTTAGGATTTTCATCTATGGACTCTTTCCTAGGCTCTCTCTGAGGTTGTTAAAATCAGCTCTTTTAAAGTTTAAGGCACTGGTTAGATTATTTTCGATTGCTTGTGTTTGCATTGTATTGAATTCCACTATGATGTGGCCACTTTCACCCAACATTCTGAATTCAACTCCCTCTATCACTTCTTCTCTGTAAGAATTAAGTCCGGTTTGGCTGTCCCTCTAGTTCCCTCCTCTACCTTTTGGACAACAAATTTGTCAGCTAGTTTGGTTAGGAATCTCTTTGATTTCCCACTTGCTCAGAGTTGGTCTCCCAGGTGATATCTGGATAGTTAAAGTCTCCTATTACTACTGTGGTATACTTCCTACATACATTTGTTAACTGGTTGGCAAAGAGTTCATCTATTTCTTCTAATTAGTTGGGTGGCCTGTAATAAACTTATGGCAATGTCACTTTCCCCCCTTTTATATTGACCCATATACATTTTGGAGGGGTTTTATCTTTGATCAGATATATAGTGATCTCTTATAGTGCAACTCCACCTCCTCTTTTTGTTGATCTGTTTCTTTTGAATAATTTGTATCCATCCATTAGTACATTCCAGTCATAGGTTTCGTCCCACCAGGTTTCTGTAATGGCCGTCATGTACTATTGCTTCTAGTTCACCGTGTCTGTTCCCCAAGCTTTGAGCATTTGTATACAAGCATTTAAGACTTTTATGCCTGTCCATAGGTATGTTTCCCTGCATCTCTTAGTTGTTTGAGTTTTTCTTTTTTTCCTCATCACTCCCTATCTCGTTGTTTGATTTGTTTTCTTGGGATTTATGATTAGTTTTGTGTTCTAGAGATTCTAAAGATTGATCACCCTCCTTCACCTTCAATTTTAATTTAAAGCCTTTTTGATGAGTTGGGCCAGTCTTTTTCTGAGTACATTTTCCCCTATTTTTGTGAGGTTCAGCTCATCCCTTGCCAAGAGTCCTTCTTTTAGGTAATGCAGTCCATGGTACAGGAAACCAAAGTTGTCTTGTTGACACCAACCATTTAGCCAGTGGTTTATTTCTAGAATTCTTTTTTTACCTCAAAGGGTGTTAACCTTTTGTGGGGAATACTGATGATAGCACTACTTGTGCTCCTAGCTCCATAACTTGTAACCTAATTGCTTATAATCTCTCAATATTGTACTCAGGCTCTTTGTTGGGTCATTCATCCCAATGTGAAGGAAGAAGAAAGGGTGGTAATCTGTGGGCCTAATTATTTTGGTTAGGTTCTCAGCCACATCTTTGATTTTTGCTCCAGGGAGACAACATCCCTCCCTATGTTGTATGTCTGGTCTGCAGATGGATGGTTCTGTTTCTTTGAGAATAGAATTTCCTATCACCAACACTTGCCTTTCATATTGGGGGAGGGGTGTAGTCTGGGGTGCTTTTCTGTTTATCTCAAGTGTGTTTGTTAATGTGACTTTTTAAAGGGATATTTGATGCTGTTTCTTTTCTAGGTGTCTGCATGTTTTCTTGGAGGGGGAAGTTGTGGGTCTGTGCATTTTCATCTGGGGGAAGAAATTGATTGCTCAGTTTTAATGGGGCTGCTTCTGGTTGGGTTAGATTGGGCAGTAGGGGTTTGTTAGATGTATGCTGTTTCTTTGATTATTGTGTTTCCTTCTGTGTGTGACATTCTTCCATTTGTCTTCCTCCAAGGGTTTATCAGCAGAGTCAAATCCTCTGGGAGTTATTTGTTCATTATCTGGTTCAATTTGGGTACAGCTTTCTGGTGTAGGTGGGAGTTTGGCTAGAGTTGCCTCTAGGTCCCTTACTTTTTCCTTTTAGTACTTCACATAGTTTACATTTAATACATGTATAATTTTGATGTTCTCTGGGCATAAACACATACATGGAACATATATTGTATACTACAATTGTAATAGTCACTGTTCCATGAGTTTGTGTCTTTTTGCTGGTTCTTTTAAGGATAAAAAAAATTAAGTTTTCAATCCCTTTTCCTGCCTTTTGTGCTCATTTTTCTCCCTTAACTTGCTTACTGTTATGTTAGTTTTCTTGATCCTTTTCTTCCTTATAATTTTTAAAGTTTTTGAGCTCCAATTCCCCCCTACCATATTATTTAAGATTTGCCTTATTTATTTGACTGATCTTGTTCTATCTTGATTTTCACTCTTGTACTTATTTTTGCCTATTTATTTATCTTTTGTTTTCTGTCCTGTATTTATTTTTATTCTTTACCGGTGTCTTCCCTCCCTGGTCCCAATAGTCAATTGGGACCTCAGGATTAAATTGTTTCCTTCACTTTCATCATTCACTTTCACTTTCATCTTCACTTTCATCGTTCACTGTTCTGGCCTGTTGTTGTTTTCTCTGCCTGCCCCATTCTGCCTTTCAATGCTCAGGTCTTTTTGTCCTCATCCCTGCTCTGGCCAGCTCTCTCAGCCTGCCATTCAGCTTACTGGTCAGCTCAGCTGCACTGTCTGGTCTGCTCCACGCAGCCCACCACTCAGCTCCACCATAACTTTCCCCATTGCTCTCTGCACTGTTCTCAGACTCTAGCTCGCTGTGCTGCCCCTTGCTGCTGGCTTTCCTCCCTGCTGCACTGCTGCTGCTTTTTGATCTGCAATTGCATGGCTCCCTTTGCTTGTCTGTCGCGCCAGTATGTTGCTTCCATCAGCAAACAGGACCACCTGGATTGTCCACAGCAAGCTTGCCTTTCCTCTCTTTTCCTCCTCCCTGCTCCACTCTCACCGGCTCGCCTCTTTGTTCTCTGCCAGTTGATGCGCTGCTCTCAATCTGCTGGTCTCCATCCCACAGCTGGCTCACCTCTTTGTTCTCCACTGATTGGTTTTGCTGCTTGTAGTTGATTTACTTCTCTGATCATCTCACTTCAATGGGCCTCCGGTCTCTTGGGTGAACTGAGCTTCTCTCTCTCCTATTTCACCAATCTTCCTCTCCTTTTCCTTTCTTCAGTCTTTTCTTCTTTTTCTATGAGTTATCTTTCCCTCTCCACCTCGCCTCCAACCTTTTTATCTTAGTTTAATAGCAACTTTTCTCCAAGCAATGTAACAATGCTTCCTCCATTGCCACCATCTTGGAATCATTTTTGCTAAAATAAAACCCAAAAGAAGCCAAAAACTCAACAACAACAGTAGAATGTTTGAGTATAGCAAAAAAGTAAGAGATATAGATTTCTCCATGCACATACATTATTTTCCCCTTTGACTTAAGAGAGACAAACAAACTCAACTAGATTTCAATTTGTGCTGAACAATTCAAAAATGAGCAAAACCAACTTCAATAGTGGCAGTTTTAATAGCGAATTCAAGAATTCAAATATTATTGAATATTATTTCAATAATCCTTCAAATCTCATCTGTAAGTATTAATGTGCTCCTTTTTTAGTACTGTGTGAATGAGAAACCTCACATAAACAGAGATTATGAAGACTTTGCAAAAGAATTCACAATTAGCGAATTGATTAAATTGTATATGTATTAATGTATTAACTTGAATTAAAATGTAAATAAAAGAATATTTTGGAAATGATAGTGGATCTGGTTGAAAGTCATTCCATTAGGATTTCTTTGAACTTGGGCATATCCCCTGTAAAATATTTACTTTTTGATTAGTTCAACCCTTCAGTCAGAAGGGTCTTGGTGGCTCAGGCTGTTAATTGCCTGCACTTAAGTTCCAGCTGCCTACAACTGCTGTAGGCTCAAATCCCACCAGGCTCAAGGTTGACTCAGCCTTCCATCCTCTTGGGGTAGGTAAATTGAGGACCCAAGATTGTTGGGGGCAATTAGCTGACCTTGTAAAAATGCCACTTAGTAATAAGCAGGCATATACAATGGAATGAAGGCTATTGCTGAGCACACTGGGTTGTATCCCAAAAAATTGTAAGCCACCCTGAGTCTTCAGAGAAGGGCAGGATATAAATGTAATTAAAAAAAAAACATCTGAAAAGCCCCAGATGTCCATTTCTGCTTTACACAAACAGCAGTTTGTTTACAGAATGGATTCTGGTGAATTAAATATGTTGGTTTGGGAGAGAGAAGAGCCCGCTTTAACCCATTATTTTTTTTTCTATGCAGAATGAAAGAGAAACAATCACTTTTTTTTCGCACGATGACAACAACTTTCCTGTTCAGATGGGCCCACAAGCCTTTAAGATACCTTACTCTATCAGGCAGAGAATATGTGCAACTTTTGATACTCCCAGTGCCAAAGGCAAAGACTGGCAGATGTTAGCACAAAAAAATAGTATCAACAGGTAAGCCAAAGCAATTGCGAAAGACCATCAAATAACAGTTAAGGTAGTGAGGAATGTTCTAAATCAGAGGTGGGGAACTATAGTCCCTTTATGATTTATGGATTTCAACTACCAGAATTTCTAAGCCAGCATAGGTTCAGGAATTCTGGAAGTTGAAGTCCACAAGTCATAAAGGGCCATAGCATCCCAACCTTCTTCTAAAGGAAGGAGGTAAAAAAAAATCAATATGGTGGCCATAAGCTTCCAATGAAAGCCCCACCCTTTTTAAAACCAATTACATGGTTTAGATTCCCATATTGACTTTTCTTAACCCCTTTACATACATCTCTGAATTAGTACCAGTGTTCAAGGTTCCCAAATCCCTTCTTTCATATATGAAAATAGCACAAACACTAACTTATCAATGGATATTTTGAGCTCAGTTGTGGTTGTAACTTGAGGACTATTTAATGGTTGCAGGAATTGGATATGTATAGCTTAATGAAAAGAAGGATTAGGGGTGACATGATATCAGTGTTCTAATATCTAAGGGGCAGCCACAAAGAAGAAGGAGTCAACCTGTTCTCCAAAGCATCTGAAGGCAGGACAAGAAGCAATGGATGGAAACTAAACAAGGAGAGAAGGAACCTAGAACTAAGGAGAAATTTCCTGACAGTGACAACAATTAATCAGAAGACTTGCCTACAGAAGTTCTGGATACTCTAACGCTGAAGGTTTTAAAAAAAGTTTGGACAACCAATTGTCTGAAATGGTATAATGCCTCCTCCTTGAGCATGGGATTGGACTAGAAGACTTCCAAGGTCCCTTCCAACTCTGTTATTCTGTATAATTTACATTTCAATCCGCAGTTCACAGCAGTGTACTGAAGGCTGTAGTACTATTGTTATCTCAGAAATCATAAGTGTAGAATTTGTAATCCTTTCATTCTGATGAATTGAATTTCCTATTGGGTTTCTTTCAAGAATTCAAGGCTAGCATTCAGCAGCAGCAGAATCACATGCTTAAAATTTCTGGGATACAGATATACTAGCTTTATCATTGGCATTTTGTTTTATTTTGCTTTGTTTACTTTTATTTTAGCAGACATTACCCCTTTTATTCCATCAGACCACTTAGGCTCATTGATGAAATGCTTGGATTCTCTCTTAAACTGCTTCTACTTCAATTGAGTTGAAGTTACTTCCTGTTAGTGCACTTGCCTTAATCTAATGCCTTGTTTATTACTGGAAACAAATGGCTAAAATAACACATTCTGAAAAGAGCTGTGCTAATACTTCAATTAAGTAACTCCATTTAGTTTGCAATTGTGGTGTTGGAGAAGACTCTTGAGAGTCCCTTGGACTGCAGGGAGATCAAGTCAGTCAATCCTAAAGGAAATCAATCCTGACTGTTCTTTGGAAGGACAGATACTGAAGCTGAAGCTCAAATACTTGGCCACCTAATCAGAAGATAGGACTCATTGGAAAAGTCCCTGATATTGAAGGCAAAAGGAGAAAGAGACAGCAGAGGATAAGATGGTTAGATAGATAAAGCAACATATAGATTTGAAACCAGAAATATTCTTGCTGGGTATATTACCAACCATATAATAAAGGGAATACATATTTAATTCTGCATGCAATAACAGCAGCAAAAACAGTGTTTGCACAACAATGGAAAATGATGAAAGTGTAATAAAAATATTAGAATGTGCTGAGATGGATAGTTTGACACTTAAAAGAAAAGAAAAGGAAGAAACAGAATATTTTTAACATGGGATTCATTCTACCAATGGTATCAGAATCAGAGGTTAGAAGCTAAACAGAATCTAAAAAAATAATAAAAATTTGTATTGGAAATTTTGCAAGATGGATAAACTAATGGTATTATTATGTTGTGATACATTTATTAAGATTATTAATATGCATTTGATTATTGTTGTATCTCTACTTAAAATTAATTGTGCCCAGACAACATGCTGTTCACATAGACATGGAATTTTATTTATTTATTTATTATTTATTTATTATTTGGACTTGTATGCCACCCCATCTCCGAAGACTCGGGACAGCTAATGAATGTTCTTGTTGTATGTTCTTTAAAGGGAATATGTATCAATAAAACATATATTAAAAAAAGATGGTTAGATAGTGTCATTGATGCTATGAACATGAATTTGTGTCATGGCTGCATCTCACCTATCCAACCTTCATGAACTGACAGCCAGACATTAGCTTGGGAGGGAAGGAAGGATTGGACTGTGAAAAAGGGAGGGAGGCTTGAAAGCCTAGCTTTCTTTGCTAGATGACTGAGTGGGATGGTTGACAATTTGGGCAAACTCTGGGAGACAGTGGAGGACAGGAAAACCTGGTGTGCTATGGTCCATGAGGTCATGAAGAGTCAGACACAACTTAGTGACTAAATAACAATTTAGTTTGTAGTCCTGTACCTGTCAGAGTTCCAAGTAAACAGAACTCTGAGGCAGGATGGTTCCTCAAAGAACAGAAAATCCATTATTTTCTTCACCTCATAATGTGTTTCTCCTTGCACCACTACTGGTTTTGGAGCTGCCCGATCTACCAGCCTGATCAGGGAGTTTACCGCCAGCTTTAACAGGCTGCTCTGAAAGACCAGATGCACCTTCCCTAACAAGCGAGGGAGTTTAAGTTGCACCTTAAACTTAAGGGTTGATTACATTCACTATAAGGAAAGGCCTTATGAACTTTGGCCCTAGTTTTTTGCAAGGGAGTTTTAACTTCAGGTACTTTCATTGAGAGGTAAATCTTGTTCCCCACCTGTAATGGCACTTGGGGGCTGTGGTGTTTGTTGGCTTGCATTTTATAGGTTTTTGCTGCTTCTCATAATAAAATAAAAACCGCTTGGTATTTTCCCACGTCTCTTTCAGTGATTCAATCAATTTGTTTAGAGACATAGATAAAGGGACCTCCCTGGGGAGTTCAGGCATGGGGACGAATTCATGCCATTGGTGACTTGAAAGGGGGTTAGGCCAGTGCTGCTGTGCACTGCATTATTGTGTGCCATCTCAGAGAATGGTGGTAACTCTGTCCAGTTAGACTGTTGACAGTTGACATAGCATCTCAAATACTGCTTCACCATGGCGTTCGCGCATTCCACTGCCCCATTGGTACTCAGATGAAATGCTGAGCTAACCCCCTGCAAAGAACCAATGGACCTAATGAACTCCCCTCCATAACTTAGTGGTGAATTGGACCCCTCTATCAGAGATAATCCTGCGGGTGATGCCATGTAACCTGTAAATCTGTCTTAAGAACAGTTTGGCCAGCTTTTTTGCTGATAGGAGTCCTGGGCAAGCTATGAAATGGGCTTGCTTTGAGAACAAATCTATTATGGTCCAAATATTCCATATTCCCCCCACTCTCATGGAGCTCGACAGTGAACTCCATGGCAATTTCTTCCCAGAGTTGGGATGGGTCTGCCACTTGTTGAAGTAACCCTGGGGTTTTCCCTCACCTTTTCTTCATGGCTGAACAAGTGGCATAGCTTTTAACCTTGTCCTCAATGTCCTTTTTCATCTTTGGCCACCAAAATTGCCTTCTGGCCAGATGTAGGTTTTTCAGATAGCCAAAGTGCCCTGCCTGCTAGGAATTGTGACTCTGCTGGAGTACTTGGAGTTGCAGGCTATTGGGCAAATACAATTTGGAGACTTTCCAGGCTAGTCCATCTTTCAGGGTCAATGTATCTTTATTGTCCCTGTACCACAGGTCAGCTACCAGCTTATTCCTTAGTCTTTGGGTCACACACACACGCACACATACACACACACCGCCATCTGCAGTTCTTCATCTTTTAGCCTGTCCTCTGGTTGTGGCTTGTGAGGCACGTTTGCAGAGGGAAATCAAAGCATGGACCACTTTTTCACATTTACTGTTGTACTATGGTTTGCGTGATAGGGCATCTGCCAGGAAGTTTTCCTTCCAGGGATGTATTTTAGCTCAAAATTGAACCATTGTTGTGGACTGCCAGTGGTGAACACGTATCCCTTGGCTAGATGTGCCGGCATGACTTTCATGAGGGGTAGTGGACACCTGTTCTCCACACATACGGTGTTAATTCTCCTAAAATCAACATAGAGCCTCATTGACCTGTCTTTTTTTTTCTTTAAAGAGGACTGGGGTGGCCAGTCTGATTTTAGCCAGTGGTATGAATTCCTGGGTTTGGTTGGTGTTGATTTACTCTCTCAGTTTCCTCATCTCATTGGGGGTCATCTTTGGTTTGGGTAGTGTTGTTCCTGGTACAATTTCTATGGCACAGTCTGTGAACTGACGGGTGGTGGATAGCATGTTGTAATCCTCCTCACTGAACACCCTGGCTAGGTCCCAGTATTCCTTGGGGGTGTGGGGAGTGCCTGGGAGTGACTGTGAGGTGGCAAAGGCTCTTTTGCTTTGCTTAGTGCCGTTCAGTTGCTGGACAGTTCCTTCCCCAGCAGTGTTGGTAGGGGAGAGAGGGCCTATTCCCAGCTTCAGCTTCCCACAAGATGGTGTGCCCTCCTTTGTCCAGCCATGCCAGGCCCAGAATCACTGCTTCTGTCATTTTTGGTGCTGCTATGAACCAGGTCAGCACCCAATACTGGCCGATCTTTAATCTTATGGGTTTGGTGAGGAGCTGAACCCATTTACTTGCTTGAAGCGTATGGGGTTGCAAAATGTAAAATCACCGAACCGGTAGTTACACTGGTCAGATCCCACCCCTGCCCTCGTCTAAATAGTTTGCAAAAGGGCTATTTTGGTATCACAGCAATGAATAATGAAGGATAGGATAGGATAGGATAGGATAGCAGCAGATAAGAATTTAGTCATTTCATGCATATTTCAAACCTGCTGAACATGAGTGCATAGTTAATCCTCCCTTTTCCAAATTGATCTAATATTATCAAAGGGTTAAAATGCATACATACATACAAAAGTGTAAGCACAAGAAAATGTGGCTTTGGTGGAAAAATACTTGCTTTCAAAAATGTGTACATTAAGAGAAATGAAAAGGAGTGTGATAATTCATGTGAACCTTTTCTGGATTTATACTACAGAATTTGTAATACTTTTTTTTGCATTTGTAGAGCCAAGCAGAACTTACAGTTGGCAACATGAGAAAAGTGGCAGATAGTGTTCTCTATCCAGATTTGTTTCCTTAGGTCAATAGTCAAGATCATGCTATAGTAAGGGGGAAAAAAGCTAGGAATGAAAATCAGGAAAGATTGTGTGTCTCCTCATTTGTTATCAGAAATCATTAATCTTTTGCATCTCTCACAACACAATCTGCTGTTCTAATCACAACCATGTGATTAGTTTAATATTTCTAAGCCACCCTGAGTCCTTAGGGAGATAGAGTGGCATATAAATCTCATAAATAAAATAAATAAAAATAAATCTCCAGAAAGAACATTATCCCAGTTTTTCTTTATCTCTGAGAAATATGGCTCCTGTTGTGTCCTATGTATCTCTGCTGATATTGATGTACAGCACTGGAAAATATGCAGTCTATAGACTATGCATATTACTTTCTTGTCTCTTTTGACTTGATTATATGCTCTTTTAAAAGTTACATCAAACAGTCTTATATTGAAAGGGCATAGCTTCTGATCAGAACTGCAAGTTTTTTATTTTATTTATGGAAAATTCCTGTCTGTTCAAAAACAGACAGATTTGTGACTCATTAGACAATCCCTCTAGTTGGATAGATAGATTCTACTCTTTCCTTTTATAAAAGGGTGGGCAATTATGGCCACTTTATGACTTGTGGACTTCAATTCCCAGAATTCCAGAACCAGCATGAGTTGAGATCCACAGTTTGTAAAGAGGCCATAGTTGTCCACCCTTGACTTTTACCTGCCTCATATTACCAATTTTCCAGAACCCAGAGTTTTCTGACATAGATAGAAAATGTCATAGATAGAAAATGTAAGAGGAATAGGAAATCCATTTTCTGCCTACCAAGCTCTACTTCTCCTGCCAGATGTCCTATTGATTAGAACTTTGTATATGTAGTCCTTGACTTACAACAGTTCATTTAGTGACTGTTTGAAGATAAAACAGCACTGAAAAAGTAACTTATGGTCATTTTTCACACTTATGATCATTGCAGCATCCCCATGGTCACATGATCAAAATTCAGACACTTGGCAACTGACTCATGTTTATGATGGTTGCAGTGTCACAAGATCATGTAATCATCTTTTGCAACCTTCTGTCATGCAAAATCAATGGAGAAACCAGATTCACTTAATAACCGTGTTAGTAATTTAACACCTGTTAACAACAGCGACAAGAAAGGTCATAAAATGGGGCAAATTTCACTTAACAAATGTCTCACTTAGCAACAAAAATTTTGGGCTCAATTGTGGTTTCAAGTTGAGGGCTACCTCTATAGTGTTTTCTTCGTTCAGAGAAGGTTTCTACCAGCAGAGGCATTATGGCTATTGTTATTATTGCTTATTAAGCTTTTCATTCACTCTAATATAACTAATATAGTTATACCTTTTGAACTTGTATAATTATATATGGAATGGAACGGAATGGAACAGAACAGAACAGAACAGAACAGAACAGAACAGAACAGAATAGATCTTGGAGCCCCCTGCTCAAGGAGGAGAACCTATACCATTTCATATAAGTGACTGTCTAGACCAGTGATGTCAAACTTGATTTCATTGAGGGCTGCATCAGGGTTGTTTTTGACCTTGGGTAGGGGTGGGGTGGGAGGGGTATGGCCAGGGGGGGTGACCAGCTCAACATCACTCATGGTAGGGTACCTCTGGTGGCCCGAGTGCTCTAGAAGCGAAAACAGGCTCCCGAGCTCCATTTTTGACTGTGACAGCCTCTGCAACACTCTGCCAGTGAAGACAGAGCTTGGGAGGGCTGCCTGCGGTCCTCAAATCAGAAGTGGTATTCAGCAGGTTCTGATCAGTTTTGGAGAACTAGTAGCAGAAATTTTGAGTAGTTCGGAGAACCGGCAAATACCACCTCTGACTGGCCCCACCTCCATCTATTCTCTGCCTCCCGAGTCCCAGCTGATTGGCTGGGTGTCAGCGTTCCAGAAAACCTCCACTCCAACAAATAACCCCGAGACAGACATCCTCTCCAAAGTTCTTTTTCATTTGGGTAGTAAACTGGCACATCTGGGAAATCCCAAATCTGAAAGTTCTGGGTTTCCTTACAATAAGTAAAAACTACAAATGAGTGCATCACATGCCCCAATCACCATTCGCCTAAGCTTGAGACTTCCTCTCAACCAGGTGCAGAAATAACATGACCTTGACTTAGAAGAAGAATACTATTATGTCTAACCACATACACTCCAAGAAATTCCCCCCTCCCATTTTCCCAGGCTCAAGAATATGGCAGTGTGGAAGCATCTGATGCTAATATGGCTTCCAAAGCTGACACTGGGTCTTCTTTTGTTGCCCTGCACAGGAGAACGGAACTGGAAAGCAGGTTAGTGGGGTGGGAAGGGAATGGGATTTTGCAGTAATCTTCCCCCAGGAGTGGAGAGGGAATGGAGATTTTACAGTATCTTTCCTCTGCCATGCCCATCAAGCCACATCTACCAAGCCACACCACGCCCACCAAGCTACACCCACAGAACTGGTAGTAATTTTTTTTTAATCCCACCACTGCTTCAAATGCTCCGTTTTCAGCTGCGATAGTCTCCTGCAATCCTCTGACAATGAAAACAGAGTTTGGGAAGGCTGCATGTAGCCCTCATGTCCTCCCTTTTTGGCTGCAATGGCCTCCTACAACCCTCTGCCAGCAAAAATGGAGCTCAGAAAGGCCACCCTCCTGAACTCCATTTTAGCTGGCAAAGGCACTGCAGGCTGGTTCTTTGCTTTTCCAGGGCAGCCCCACATGCCAGATCTAAGCACTGCACAGGCCGGATCCGATCCCCGAGGAGTTTGACACCCCTCATCTAGACTCTTCTTAAAAACCTCCAGTGATGGGGTGCCCATGATTTCTGAAGGCAAGCTAGTCCACTGGTTAATTGTCCTCACTGTTAGGAAGTTTCTCCTTAATTCCAAGTTGCTTCTCTCTTTGGTTAATTTCCAACCATTGTTTCTTATCCTGTTCTCTGGTGCTTTGTAGAATAATTTGACCCCCTCTTCTTTGTGGCAGCCCCTCAAATACTGGAATGCTGCTATCATGTCATCCCTAATTCTTCTTTTCTTTAAGCTTGCCAAACCCAAATCCTGAAGCTGTTCTTCATATGTTTTAGTCTCCAGGCCTTTGATCATCTTAGTTGCTCTTCTCTGAACTTTTTCCAAAGGCTCAACATCTTTTTTCTGGTATGGTGACCAAAATTGGTTGCAGTATTTCAGGTGTGATATTACTAGGATTTTATAAAGTGGTACCAATACTTCAAGTGACCTTGATTCTATGATTCTGTTTATACAACCCAGGATTGTATTAGTTTTTTACCTGGTGCTTCACACTGCTGGATCAAATTATCCACTAAGACTGAAAATCCCTCCTACCGTTACTGTTTTTGAGCCAGGTCTCACCTAATCTGTACTTATACCTCTTATTTTTCCTGCCTAAATGTAAAGTTTTGATTTTCTCCACATTGAAATTCATTTTGTTTGATAGGGCCCATTTTCAAGTTTGTCAAGATCTTTTTGGATCCTGAGCTTGCTGTTGGCTATTCCTGCCTGTTTAGTGTCATCTGCAAATTTGATGAGTTACCTTTTTATTCTCACATCTAAGTCATTTATGAAGATATTGAAGAGTACTGGGCCTAAGACAGAGCCTTGTGGTACCCACTACTTACTTAGTTAGTTAAGAACTACTTGTTGAGTATGGTTTGTCAGCCAGCTACAAATCCATCTGGTGGTGATGTTGTCTATTCACATTTTTCTAGCTTACCAAGAAGTAGGTTGTGGTCTACTTTGTCAAATGCCTTACTGAAATGTAAGTATACTATGTCCACAGCATTTCATCTGTCTACTAATTTAGTCAATTTATCAATGAATGAAATAAGATTGGTTTGGCATGATCTGTTTTTAACAAACCCGTGATGGCTAGTAGTTATAACTTTATTTGCTTCTAGTTGTTTGCAGATATTTTTAAAATTATCTTTTCCAGAATCTCCCCAGTTATTGATGTTAGACTGATTGGTCTGTAGTTTCCTGGGTCTTTTCCCCCCTTTCTTGAAGATGAGAATCACATCAGTTCTTTTCCAATCCCCAGGTACTTCCCCGATGCTCCATTTTTTTTAAAGATATGGTACAGTGGTTCTGAGATAACATTTGCCAGCTTCTTCAGAACTCTGGAATATAATATGTCAGACCTGGTGATTTATATTCATCAAGGTCAGATAGGTGTTCTCTTACCATTTTCTTGCCTATTTTAATTTTTATTTCTAGTTTATCTTTTACATTAGTTTTTTTGGTATGTTGGGCTATAATTTCTTTTTGTGTGAAGACTGATGCAAAGAATGAGTTAAGGACAGAGGTGGTATTCAGCCGGCCATGTGGCCATGTGGCTGACCATGCCCCTGACCCAGTTGCTTGGTCTCCACTGGCTCGCTTACGCCAGCCGCCTGATGCTCACTCCAACCATCCTGCCTGCCCACCTGCCACTCGCCCCTCCCAGTCACTCCTCCCCTCCTGGGTCCTTGTGGCTTGCCATCCTAGCCTTCCCACAGGCTGTGTCCTCCCCCTCATGATGAAAACAAGCCCTGGGGAGCTGCTTTCCCTCCATCCTCCGGGCATCACCTGTATGGCCTCGCCTGATGGACCAGGGAGAACCAGAGGGATTTGTGTGCTCCCTGTGAATCTTAGACCTTTGTCTGATCCATCAGATCTTTTCTTATCACCTTAAAATAGAATTTGCAAAGAGATCCTATTTGCAATTAGGAGCCATTCTTGACACCTGAACACTGATGACCAATTGATCAGCAATCTGTATGGTTGGAGAGTAGAGCACCTTCTAGGAGTGCCTCTTCCTAGAAAACTAGAAGTCCCTCCCCCCCCTTATTCATCCCCTTCTTGGGCCTGGATGAACAGGTGTGTGTTTGTGTGTGCATGTGTGTTCTGTGTGTGTGTGCGTGTGTGTGAGAGAGAGAGATCAGGAAAAAAAAAGAGAGAGAGAAACGAAAGAAAAATAAATAGAGAAGAGAGAAAACTCTGTGCTATTATTTTGAATTGTTCCATTATTTATCATGTATTAATATTTTACACTGTCCCTACAGCTAGAGTGATTTTACTGCCTTTTTTGCCCAGGGCTACCACATATTTTTCAGGGATTTAGATGCATTCAATGTCTAGTCCAGAGCATAAACATGTGTGTGTTTATTTTGTACACCTGGTTGCATAAATCCAGCTTAATATGCTCTTCCTAGTATGTGAAGTTTTGTATTGAAGGGAATAGTAATAATAAATAAAGAAATGTTGTAGAATATATTATAGCATTAAATAGAGAGTTACTCAATAGGCATTTGTTATCTTGCTGTTGTAAAAAAAGATTTCCTTAACCTTTCACTTGTAAAACAATTATAAACACATGCCTATAATCAGTTACATCCCTCTCCTATTAAGACACATGATTGTCCCATCTAAATCAATCTGAATCCATCTGTTTTCCTGGATTGTTACATTTCACCCCAGCATCACCCCCTGGGAATGAAACGTACCTCTCTGGGAATGTAACTTCCTCCATTTGGAGAAATCCACATCTTTGAAGTATGCTGTTAATAGCTTCCTTAAGTGGTCAATTGCGATCAATTAGATGGACAATAGGAGAAGAGATCATGAAAGGTAAACATTGCCTAGAGAGATTTGTCTTTTGCAGGAAAGATGTAAATCTAAGTTAGTGAGTTTTACAATGCAGTTACTCTACTTCTAAGAATCTTAAAAGATATAAAAGGTTTAACTTTGATCAAAGAATAAAAGTCTGCTTTATTTAATTTGCAAGCCTCCATTTAAGTCTTTGTTTTGGTTCATTTTTGGCTTAAGCCAGACCTTACAGTATACATACAGAGAAAGGAGCACTCTTATGATCTTTGACTTTTAGGCTTCCTGTCAAACATCAGCCATAATAATTACTGTTTTGAACAATATGCAGGTTGTATTACACAATTGGCTATTTTATATGTGAAATGATGAAATAAATTTGAGTAGAGGTCTTGGGAAAGGTCAGCATAACAGAATAACACTTAGAGGGATCTTGAGGGACCTATATTATTTCAGTGAAATGGCTGTCCAGTCTTTTCTGAAAAACTTCCAATGAATGAGCGCCTAGAACTTCTGAAGACAAGCAGGCCCACTGGGTAATTGTTCTTACTGTCAGGAAGTTTCTCCTTAGTTTTAGATTGCTTCTCTTTGTTCATTTTCCATCCATTGCTTCTTGTTTGCCTTCTGGTGCTTTAGAAAATACATTGCCCCCCCTTCTTTCTGGCAGCCCCTTAAAAGCCTGTTGCCTGTCACACTCTTGAGCAAAGCATGTGAGCCATTTCCTCCTTTCAGTGGTCCATGAAAATACATCTATAGTACATAGATAATAAAGTCAAAAAAGCTGAACAACATTTTTACAGAACTATAGATACTTTGAGATTGGGCATGATAAGGAATGGCTGGGAGGGGAGGGGCCAGGCGAGGCACCCTTTGATGTGAGTGACATTGAGTTGGCCATGCCCCCCAGTCACATGACCACCAAGCCACGCCCACAAAACCAGTAGTAAAAATTTTTGAATCCCACCACTGGTTAAGGACCTCTGCTTTCTCCCTACTGCCTGTTACTTCCTTGCCATCTTCTCTCTTTAGTGAAACATTTCCTTGATTTTTTTCTTGTTATTGAAATGCTTAAAGAAATTTTTTTTTATCTTTGACTTTTGTCTTTGTTCATTCTGAGCCTTTGCTTTTCTGGTTTCATTTTTGCACATTCTGGCTATCTGCTGATAATCAGCCTTAGTTAAGTATCTGTCTTTCCATTTTTTGCACTTGTCCTTTTTGTTTTTCAGTTTATCAGAGAGATCTTTGTGCAGCCATGCTGGTTTCTTCTTGATTGTCTTGTTTTTCTTTTTCAGTGGTATTGTGCTGGACTGGGCTTTTATCACCACATTTTTCAGAGATTCCCACACTTCTTGAGTTGTTTTCCCCTTTAGGATTTTCATCTATGGACTCTTTCCTAGGCTCTCTCTGAGGTTGTTAAAATCAGCTCTTTTAAAGTTTAAGGCACTGGTTAGATTATTTTCGATTGCTTGTGTTTGCATTGTATTGAATTCCACTATGATGTGGCCACTTTCACCCAACATTCTGAATTCAACTCCCTCTATCACTTCTTCTCTGTAAGAATTAAGTCCGGTTTGGCTGTCCCTCTAGTTCCCTCCTCTACCTTTTGGACAACAAATTTGTCAGCTAGTTTGGTTAGGAATCTCTTTGATTTCCCACTTGCTCAGAGTTGGTCTCCCAGGTGATATCTGGATAGTTAAAGTCTCCTATTACTACTGTGGTATACTTCCTACATACATTTGTTAACTGGTTGGCAAAGAGTTCATCTATTTCTTCTAATTAGTTGGGTGGCCTGTAATAAACTTATGGCAATGTCACTTTCCCCCCTTTTATATTGACCCATATACATTTTGGAGGGGTTTTATCTTTGATCAGATATATAGTGATCTCTTATAGTGCAACTCCACCTCCTCTTTTTGTTGATCTGTTTCTTTTGAATAATTTGTATCCATCCATTAGTACATTCCAGTCATAGGTTTCGTCCCACCAGGTTTCTGTAATGGCCGTCATGTACTATTGCTTCTAGTTCACCGTGTCTGTTCCCCAAGCTTTGAGCATTTGTATACAAGCATTTAAGACTTTTATGCCTGTCCATAGGTATGTTTCCCTGCATCTCTTAGTTGTTTGAGTTTTTCTTTTTTTCCTCATCACTCCCTATCTCGTTGTTTGATTTGTTTTCTTGGGATTTATGATTAGTTTTGTGTTCTAGAGATTCTAAAGATTGATCACCCTCCTTCACCTTCAATTTTAATTTAAAGCCTTTTTGATGAGTTGGGCCAGTCTTTTTCTGAGTACATTTTCCCCTATTTTTGTGAGGTTCAGCTCATCCCTTGCCAAGAGTCCTTCTTTTAGGTAATGCAGTCCATGGTACAGGAAACCAAAGTTGTCTTGTTGACACCAACCATTTAGCCAGTGGTTTATTTCTAGAATTCTTTTTTTACCTCAAAGGGTGTTAACCTTTTGTGGGGAATACTGATGATAGCACTACTTGTGCTCCTAGCTCCATAACTTGTAACCTAATTGCTTATAATCTCTCAATATTGTACTCAGGCTCTTTGTTGGGTCATTCATCCCAATGTGAAGGAAGAAGAAAGGGTGGTAATCTGTGGGCCTAATTATTTTGGTTAGGTTCTCAGCCACATCTTTGATTTTTGCTCAAGGGAGACAACATCCCTCCCTATGTTGTATGTCTGGTCTGCAGATGGATGGTTCTGTTTCTTTGAGAATAGAATTTCCTATCACCAACACTTGCCTTTCATATTGGGGAAGGGGTGTAGTCTGGGGTGCTTTTCTGTTTATCTCAAGTGTGTTTGTTAATGTGACTTTTTAAAGGGATATTTGATGCTGTTTCTTTTCTAGGTGTCTGCATGTTTTCTTGGAGGGGGAAGTTGTGGGTCTGTGCATTTTCATCTGGGGGAAGAAATTGATTGCTCAGTTTTAATGGGGCTGCTTCTGGTTGGGTTAGATTGGGCAGTAGGGGTTTGTTAGATGTATGCTGTTTCTTTGATTATTGTGTTTCCTTCTGTGTGTGACATTCTTCCATTTGTCTTCCTCCAAGGGTTTATCAGCAGAGTCAAATCCTCTGGGAGTTATTTGTTCATTATCTGGTTCAATTTGGGTACAGCTTTCTGGTGTAGGTGGGAGTTTGGCTAGAGTTGCCTCTAGGTCCCTTACTTTTTCCTTTTAGTACTTCACATAGTTTACATTTAATACATGTATAATTTTGATGTTCTCTGGGCATAAACACATACATGGAACATATATTGTATACTACAATTGTAATAGTCACTGTTCCATGAGTTTGTGTCTTTTTGCTGGTTCTTTTAAGGATAAAAAAAATTAAGTTTTCAATCCCTTTTCCTGCCTTTTGTGCTCATTTTTCTCCCTTAACTTGCTTACTGTTATGTTAGTTTTCTTGATCCTTTTCTTCCTTATAATTTTTAAAGTTTTTGAGCTCCAATTCCCCCCTACCATATTATTTAAGATTTGCCTTATTTATTTGACTGATCTTGTTCTATCTTGATTTTCACTCTTGTACTTATTTTTGCCTATTTATTTATCTTTTGTTTTCTGTCCTGTATTTATTTTTATTCTTTACCGGTGTCTTCCCTCCCTGGTCCCAATAGTCAATTGGGACCTCAGGATTAAATTGTTTCCTTCACTTTCATCATTCACTTTCACTTTCATCTTCACTTTCATCGTTCACTGTTCTGGCCTGTTGTTGTTTTCTCTGCCTGCCCCATTCTGCCTTTCAATGCTCAGGTCTTTTTGTCCTCATCCCTGCTCTGGCCAGCTCTCTCAGCCTGCCATTCAGCTTACTGGTCAGCTCAGCTGCACTGTCTGGTCTGCTCCACGCAGCCCACCACTCAGCTCCACCATAACTTTCCCCATTGCTCTCTGCACTGTTCTCAGACTCTAGCTCGCTGTGCTGCCCCTTGCTGCTGGCTTTCCTCCCTGCTGCACTGCTGCTGCTTTTTGATCTGCAATTGCATGGCTCCCTTTGCTTGTCTGTCGCGCCAGTATGTTGCTTCCATCAGCAAACAGGACCACCTGGATTGTCCACAGCAAGCTTGCCTTTCCTCTCTTTTCCTCCTCCCTGCTCCACTCTCACCGGCTCGCCTCTTTGTTCTCTGCCAGTTGATGCGCTGCTCTCAATCTGCTGGTCTCCATCCCACAGCTGGCTCACCTCTTTGTTCTCCACTGATTGGTTTTGCTGCTTGTAGTTGATTTACTTCTCTGATCATCTCACTTCAATGGGCCTCCGGTCTCTTGGGTGAACTGAGCTTCTCTCTCTCCTATTTCACCAATCTTCCTCTCCTTTTCCTTTCTTCAGTCTTTTCTTCTTTTTCTATGAGTTATCTTTCCCTCTCCACCTCGCCTCCAACCTTTTTATCTTAGTTTAATAGCAACTTTTCTCCAAGCAATGTAACAATGCTTCCTCCATTGCCACCATCTTGGAATCATTTTTGCTAAAATAAAACCCAAAAGAAGCCAAAAACTCAACAACAACAGTAGAATGTTTGAGTATAGCAAAAAAGTAAGAGATATAGATTTCTCCATGCACATACATTATTTTCCCCTTTGACTTAAGAGAGACAAACAAACTCAACTAGATTTCAATTTGTGCTGAACAATTCAAAAATGAGCAAAACCAACTTCAATAGTGGCAGTTTTAATAGCGAATTCAAGAATTCAAATATTATTGAATATTATTTCAATAATCCTTCAAATCTCATCTGTAAGTATTAATGTGCTCCTTTTTTAGTACTGTGTGAATGAGAAACCTCACATAAACAGAGATTATGAAGACTTTGCAAAAGAATTCACAATTAGCGAATTGATTAAATTGTATATGTATTAATGTATTAACTTGAATTAAAATGTAAATAAAAGAATATTTTGGAAATGATAGTGGATCTGGTTGAAAGTCATTCCATTAGGATTTCTTTGAACTTGGGCATATCCCCTGTAAAATATTTACTTTTTGATTAGTTCAACCCTTCAGTCAGAAGGGTCTTGGTGGCTCAGGCTGTTAATTGCCTGCACTTAAGTTCCAGCTGCCTACAACTGCTGTAGGCTCAAATCCCACCAGGCTCAAGGTTGACTCAGCCTTCCATCCTCTTGGGGTAGGTAAATTGAGGACCCAAGATTGTTGGGGGCAATTAGCTGACCTTGTAAAAATGCCACTTAGTAATAAGCAGGCATATACAATGGAATGAAGGCTATTGCTGAGCACACTGGGTTGAATCCCAAAAATTGTAAGCTGCCCTGAGTCTCCGGAGAAGGGCGGCATATAAATGTAATTTTTAAAAAAATATTCACCTTTACAAGTTTTTATATAAGACAAAAGGAGTTCTGTCTCTATTACTAAAGTGTTAACGTGTTTATAACTAGGTTAAATGTAACCTGGTTGCCAACCCAGCATTATATTCACATAGTGAGAACAAAAGACTCTGGGAAGGAGACATAACCCCTATATGGTCTCATGCAGTATGGATGATTCACAACCATTCCAATGTGACCCTGTAGCTCTAATTATCTTAAAGAAAGTGGGATTTGATTATTCAAGTTGTTTCCTATTCAGAATGATCATAAACAAAAGAATGAGGAGCCCTGGTGGTGCAATGGTTAGAATGCAGTATTATAGGCAAACTCTACCCTCAATCTGGAGTTCCATCTTGACCAGCTTAAGGTTGACTCAGACTTCCATCCTTCAGAGCTCAGTAAAATGAGGGCCCAGATTTTTCCCTCTTCACAAGCGGGACGGCTCAACGATCTACTGGAATGGCTCCTCAACCAATGGCGGTTCCCTACGACCCCGCAAAGGAGAAATGGTCATTGTATATGGGGCGTTTCCACCTGCATCTTGAGGTGAATGGACTGCAGGATGCCCCTGACACCAAGAAAAAGGCATTATTCTTAACATATTGTGATGTTGAGATATACGAGATGGCTGATGCATTAGTAGCTGAAGATCTGCAAACTGTGTTGTGGGACAACCTGCTTACTTCAAATGGCTGGAGGTTATGTTAATGCCGTCCACCACAACAGAAGCAACCATAAAAGCTTTAAGATGCCTCTTTGCGACTCACGGGCTGCCGGACGTCCTGGTATCCGACAATGGTCCACAATTCACGGCAAAACCCTTCGAGACATTCCTAGTGGGGCTACGAATTCACCATGCCCTGTCAACACCTGCCCACCCATCGATGAATGGGCAGGCTGAGATTATGGTAAAGGCAACCAAGGGGATGCTACAGCGAATGGGCAAAGGGGACTGGCAAGAGAAGATTGACAGGTGGCTACTAACACAACACATCACACCCCACATGACAACACACAGAAGCCCAGCCAAACTTTTGATTGGCCGGAGGCTTAGAAAAATATTGGACAGGGTGCACCTGAACTAAAGCACGGAGACACCCTCAGACTCCACTGGGAGATGTCGGCAGTTCTTACCAGGGGACCCTGCCTATGTCCACAACTACACAGGGGGACCAACCTGGGTGCCAGCCCAAGTCATCGAAGGCACCGGCCCAAGGTCCTACCAAGTAGAAACAGAGAGCGGGAAAACGTGGGAGCAGCACGTAGACCAGCTCCGAGGCCAAATCCTGGCCATGGAAAAACAACAGGATGACCGGGCCCCAAGACTCGCACAAGACCGACCACCCTCGCAGAACTACGAAAGAACCCACCAAGAACACCGACCACCAGTGCAGAACTACAACAAAACACTCCAAGAACACTTACCGTGGGTTGCAGACATCCAGCAGTGTCCTTCTGAGGCCTCAAGCTTGATGGTCCCTACCACGCCAGTGGAAGGATTCCAGACGCTTCCACCGGTGGGATCAGAGCAGCAGCGGACCCGTCTGCTTGGGCCACCACCCAGGAGTCGTCTGAGCTGAGCAGGTCCAGTTGCACCTCTCGAAGCCCCGCCTACTTATGTGACTACATAAGATAGGAGGTGCCTGATTGGTCGACACGGACTAAGAAGGGAGGGGTGTTCTGTATGCCCTTATATGGCCAATGAGAGGAGTCGGCTGGAGAGTCCACTCATTGGCTCAGCCACTGGTGGGAAAAATAAAGTCCCATCAGTGGCTGAAGCGGTGGACAGCGCCAGCTATAAAAAAGGCGGTGCCAGCCGCATGTTATTTTAAGCCTACCTGAATTCAGTAAAGAGCTGTTACCCGATCTGGTTGTCGAGTCCTTCTTTGTTCCTGTGGCCATCTAACAGAACCAATACTGAGCTGGACTAAGAGAAAATTGGGAGTTGATCCAAGCTAGAATAGAATACTATTAGAGGAAAAGTGGTTATTTGGAACAAATGGCAAATTTTGTGAGAATCTTTGCCTATAGTAGTGCAGTTTTCAATTTGCATCTTAGACTGCCTCTCTTCATTTGTGGTTGACTGACAATAGTTACTACTCTAACACTTCTTTTTTTTTCTCCTTCTGTTTTTCTCCTTCTCTAGGAATTTATCTTATTTTGCTACACACCACAGCCCCTCTGCAGTCATTTTGGACTTATGGGAAGCCAGACACCAGCACGATGGTGATTTAGACTCTCTAGCCTGTGCTCTGGAAGAAATAGGAAGGACACAATCCCAAATTTCTAACCTTACAGAAACTCAGATGGAGGAATCCAATTTCAGCTACAGCAGACAAAATGGACTTTAGCCATCACTTTTCTTTCAGAGAGTCAAGAGCAAACTTGCACTGAAATGGAATGGTTCCTGTTACCAGGGAAGAAGCCACACTACCTAGTTTTACCCCATGCATTTGCAACACCCAACTTTCACTCAGTGGGTACCTCCTCTTCTGCCTTCAAGCCAGGTCCCCTTTGGGGGAATAGAAGAAGCTGGTAAACTACAACTATTACAGAGACTTTTCTATGCTGGATAAAAAGGAAGAAACACCCACTCCCCCTCCACCCACATACTTGCATGTACACAAATTCTATGCTTGTGTGCTAGCAATCCTTCAGACACAAAGTATGTATGAATACACAGTGCTTCAACCAAGAAAAGAAAATATGAAAATTATTGGAATTGTCTTTGTGTGAGTGTATGTGGAATAAGGGGGGTGTTTGAGTTGTTTATTTTTTCTTTGTTTAATCAACATAGGTTAGTTTGTAATTTAAAAATAGGCAGCATGTGGTCTCTGATAAATATGATCATACTGAGGGGATAAACAAGGATTTGAGGTCACTGCTGATATCAATGGTAGAGAATGCATAGAAATATACTGCTATGTTTTGGAGTTAGAACTGCTATATTTTGGAGTTAGAGCTAAGCAAAATGTTTCCTGTAATATATTTTAAGCTTATTTCTGAAGGTTTTATCTCTTTTTATCCATTTGGTTAAAAATACTAGTTGCATAGTTTTCTTTAGAAATGTCCATTTTTAGAGGATAGAGGTTATGAACTTAGACATTTAAAAAAATGTTTTGCCCTGGGTGGATGGAGAAGAAAGAACAGTTGTTCTCCTTTCCTGACTTAAGAAAAACTGGGACATGGTCTCTCTTTACTATATATATCCTAACTGAGAAATTCAAGAGACTATTTGAACAGAACTCTTAAAAATGTTATTGGTGATTCAGTTTTATTTGTGTTTAGGTTGTGGAAATCAGCAGTTTAAATCTTTTCTTCTTTTATGAAAGAGGCATCCGATACTCTGCTTTAATTTCAAAATACTTGAGAGTTGTCTTGGCATGCTTTTCAGCTGACTTTATAATAGGAAGGCTCTATTGCTCTATTGAATACATGGGCTATATTGCTGGGATTATTTTCTATGATACATCTCCTTACAATCATCCTCCCATAGAGACCATATTTTTCTCCTCTGAAAAAGACCCATGGTAGGAGTTTCCTCCTGGCATTTTTCTTTGAGGTTTGGGTGTTGTGTGTTGCCCAGGATCTCATAATTTGAGTTGGGTGGCCTTATACATCTCATATGTGAAGTATAAAAAGCCAGGGAGGCTGCAGACCTCTGAAGAGGTGGTTATATAATAAAGGATATAGCCTTTGGTGGTCTCAGAAATGCAAGAGGTCTATGTTCCAACTATGAGAATGTGTCTGAAATTCTCTTTTTCATTGAACAAAAGCCAATTCTCTTTCCTCAAGTGAATGAGAACTAATAGAAAAAAATGCAGGAGAATATATCTGATTTCCTTCCTTCCTTCCTTCCTTCCTTCCTTCCTTCCTTCCTTCCTTCCTTTTTCATTCTAAAAGCATTTGCTATAAAAATAGCCCTGATTTTATCTGAGCAGTCGTAGTCAAAATTATACACAGCTCTTACTGGCCTTATCATTGCCCTGATCAAAATAAAAATCTGCTAATATTACAAAAGGGCAGCATTTTGCTACTTGGGTTTTTTTAGAAGCTTCTTAATAGGAGGCAGCACCAAAGGAATAGCATCAAACTATGATTGTTTGGTTATTTGATTACTGGTTTCATATCTGAAGTAGTTTTCATTATGTGCATTGGTGGATGGGTTCTTTCAAGTAATACACAGAGCAGAGATTTTTACTTTAAGAAGCTCATACTTCTTACTTATATATTTGATTGATACTCCTGGGGAGCAAGGTAAAGTGAAAGAAGCTATTCTTCAGAAGAAATTGATCAATTATAACAATGAATTTTGGATCTTTTCAGAAAAAGTGAGTATTATAGATTAAGTACTGTAGAAGTTCAATCTCCACTATCTACCGATTGGATTGGCAAAATTCTCTAAGACTCCAGAGAACATTTTACTGTATTATCAGTCTGTCAACCTTTTGTTGACTTTTTTGTCTTCCCATTTTTTTAAGATACATGCTCAAGAAACTGTTCTGACTTATAGTTGGATTGACTGAGATGCTTTCAAAAAGACATTGATCAGGCTCATTTTTGTTGGTATAAAATCAGGAAGGCCCTATAAAGCTTTTTTTAAATATTAAAAACTTTTTAACACCTGTACAGTATAAAAATAAAAAAAATTGCTTCTGCCCAATTCCCGTGTGCATATTGTGCTAGATTTAGGCTTAAGTCACTTAGATTTATTGAAGTGAATGGATTTTGGTCATAAGTAATATAAAGTGCTGGCCCCACTGTTTACAGTAAGTCTACTCTAAATCATAGTTTGAAACCATAGTTTTCTTCAAAGGGATGTTGTTTTATTTTTTTCAGAAATGATGAGAAATTGTGACCAACCAATTCTCATAAAATCACTTTTTTCTTTCACTTGAAAGAAATAGAAGAATATCAGTCTTATTTCTCAAATTACATGTTTGTTCTGTTGTTGCATTATAACTTTAAAGTTACCATGGTGCTTGTGGTTTTCTGTCCAATTATCCACAGAAGCCTGTGAAAATAAGCTATAGAAACAAGGGTCTCATTCAATTCCTGGTTAAAGGAGGATATGGACATGTTTCTCCCTAGCCTTGCTAAATAATCTAACCACATCGGTCTTGCTAATGAGCAGTTCCAAGAAATAAGATGGCCATTGACTAACAGGATAGTTGGGCTAAATTATACCAACTTTCATACAACCACATCCTCAGACAGCATCAGTACTCTTTTGGCATACTTCTAAATGTTGTATTGATTTATGTTTTGACACATGGCAGTACAGTGGTGAGAATGTAGTACTTCAGGCAAACACTGCCACAGCCTAGAGTTCAATCCTGACTAGCTCAATTTGACTCAGCCTTCCATCCTTTCAATGTCAGTAAAATGAGGACCCAGATTGTTGGAGGCAATATGCTGACTTTGTAAAATACCCAGAGAGTGCTATAAAGTACTATGGAGCGGTATATAAGTCTAAGTGTTATTGCTATTTGTATGGTCAAAGCTCACTAATACCCATTTTCTTATCATTCATGCCACCTCTATATTTATTGCTTGGGCTATTAAACTTCCTTAAGTTCCCATGTCTTTCAATTTACACTTTGTGTAAATTCAGTTCTACATGCATTAGAAAAGCTTGAAGCTTCTTGATTTTCTATATCTTTCATGGAATAAAGGAAAGGAAAATGAATTGGGTTGGTCAGCTTCTAAGGTAGGCATGAACATCCTGCAGACCACACGTATCTCCAATAAAATGTTAAATTGTTAATGATCATTTCTGGTATTTCCATGTTCTTTCTCCAGGAGTTACCTCATGGGATAGAGCAGCAAAGATGTCAGAAAGATAGATATTAGGGAACTTAGCCTGAGGAAAAATAATGATGCCTGAACAGTGCATACAAATATATAGGTTATATTTATATTTGGAGGGTATATTTCAATACAATGCAGAACAGATCTTCAGGAGAACTTTGGAACTGCTCCTCTCTGATGGATACTTCTAATTGGCTCAGGATGCTGCTTCCAAAAGAAAAGGCTATATTCTCTAGTAAATCTATGGACAACCACAAGGAACTATGACAAACCAATACAGTCACAGTATATCTAAAAACAAATTAGATCCATGTATCATGGATGTTTTGCAGATTACAGATTAACAGAGTTGGAAGGGACCTTGTAGGTAATCTGGTCCAACCCCCCGTCCAAGCAGGAGACCCTACACCATTTCTGACAAATGGCAATCCAAACTCTTCTTGAAAGTCTCAAGTGAGCTCCCACAACTTCCGAAGACAAGCCGTTCCATTGGTTGATTGTTCTCGATGTCAGAAAATTTCTTCTTATTTCCTGGTTAAATCTCTCCTTGTTCAGTTTCCATCTATTATTCCTTGTCTGGCCTACAGGTGCTTTATATTAGAAAATAGCTTGACTCCTTCCTCTCTGTGGCAGCTCCTCAAATATTGGAACACTACTATCATGTCTTCCCTGGTCCTTCTCTTCACTAAACTAGCCATGCCCAGTTCCTGTAGCCGTTTTTCATATGTTTTAGTCTCCAGTCCCCTAATCATCCTAGTTGCTCTTCTATGCACTTTTTCTCAATGTCTTTTTTATAGTGTGGTGATCAAAACTGGATGCATTCTAGGTGTGGTCTTACTAAGGGTTTATAGAGTTGTATTAGTACCTCACTTGCTCTTTTAAAAAAAATTGTATTGAGTGTACACATAAAAACATTGAACATGGTGGTCTTCTTTGACATACAATTTTGTCAGTGCATATTACATTCAGAAAGAAATTATGTATAGATAGATAGATAGATAGATAGATAGATAGATAGATAGATGTAGATACATAAATATATTTGAACTTTATAGTTTTTAATTCTTTCTAATTGCTCCTCAAATAAGTGGTCCCTCACATACTCCCTGTTTCACTTTTAGTTCTTAGACCAATTTTATAAACTCCCTTTCATATCCCTCCAATAATAAAATTTATTCCATATTTTATGGTATCCTGGCTCATCTTTATCCTTCAGTTTTAATGTCAACCTATCCATTTTGGTTCATTGTAGTATCTTATCAATCATATCATCCTCCCTAGGAATTTCTCTTGCCTTCCAATTTTGGGCAAATATCATTCTTGCTGCTGTGATTACATGTATTATTAGATAAGTATCAGCTTTGCTAAACTTCTCTTCCATTATTCCCAGTAAGAACACCTCAGATACCTCACTTGATCTTGATTGTATCCCACTGTTAATGCAATTTAGGACTGTATTGGCTTTTTTGGCTGCTGCTGCACACTGCTGGCTCATATTTAACTGGTTGTCCACTAAGACTCCAAGATCCCTCTCACAGTTACTGCTATTAAGCTTGGTTTCACCCAGTCTATATGTGTACTTTTGGTTTTTCTTGCCTAAGTGTAGGACTTCACTTTTCTCTACATTGAATTTCATTTTGTTAGATAGGGCCCAGTGTTCAAGATCCATCTGTATCTTGAGCCTATCTTCTTGGGTGTTAGCTATCCCTGCCAGCTTAGTATCATCTGCAAATTTGGTAAATTCCCCTTCTATTTCCTCATCTAAGTCATTTATGAAGGTATTGAAGAGTACTGGGCCTAAGACGGAACCTTGTGGCATCCCTGAAGTGGTCAGCATGATATCTGACCACTTCAGTCTAGTTTACAAGAGTCAGTTAAATTGACAATCTGAAGTGAAGCTGTGCATCTCCTTCAGAGAAAGATCCTCTTGATGGGACACACAACTTGAACCCTGATGACAGATCACCTTGGCAATGGTGATGGCCCTGCTCCCATTGGGACCATTTGTATTGGCCTCTAGAACAGCCTGACTCCAAGATCAATAGACAGGAAAAGTTCAGCTGGATGTCCACATGGAGGTCAAGGCAGTAGCAGCAGGAAGTGGTGATTGTGTCATTGAAAGCATCTCCATTTGCCAAAAGGGAAGCACTAAAACTGGTTCTGAGAGATGTGAATAGTCATCAGAAACAGCTGTTATTTAACTTAGATCACAACAAAGCCTTAAGCTCATAAGGCCTTACCTACTGACATAAAAACGCTTAGAAAAAGACAGAAGACATTCATATTAAAAATGCTCTTTTGAGTACCTCAAAATGCACTGCTTTTGAGAAAATACTCATAGGTTTAGAAACAAAGGTAATTATAATCCAATAATCCCAGGTTTTATTTCACCACAATAAGATAGGTGTTAATTAAATAAGAAAAAAATATGTTCAAAGGCCAGTGAAGCGTTCCACTGCATGTTCCACCTCCCCCTGCATTTATGACTATAAAAATCTTCTCAAATTGGAATTCTTCACACTCCCAAACATTTTTTTATAATATGCAGTTCACAAAGCATTCATGTTAAATGGAATCAGGTTTTTTAAATTTATATTTAATAAGTCTGAAAAATGTTAAGCAACCTAGAAGGCAAGAAAACATTAGCTTTTTTCCCTTATTGAAATATGTTTTCTGCCTTTTAATATAATGCCCAAAAAATAAAGTTTTGACAGATGTCCATAGCATACACTTCTTTGATGGGTTTCATATATTGGTAAATGGTGTTTGCATGTAAGGGCACCAAGTCAGTCTCATGTCTTTTCAATTTAAAGGATTTTAATCTAGACAAACAAGATTGAAAAAGTAACATCATCAAAATGTCTACATTAATTTTACAATATTCTGGACTAGCAAAAACATCTTGTTCTTTTGATGGCAATTTTTTATTTTTTATTTTTTCAATTTCAGGTTTTAGAATCACTATGAGCTGAGGGAAGACAGAAACACTAGGTGAAAACATGTATACATATTTCTTCAATACTATCAAAATCTGTTTTCTTTTCTGAAAGGTTTCCTTTGCAAAAAGTGGGTTTTTCAGATTGTTTTTCATCCTGAAAATGACAGGGATGAGTTTTTTTGTTTCTTATTTCTGTAAGGGGAAGATTCAGCAAAAAAAGTTTTGTGTTCTCCACTATACATCTTCCCCTGTAACCTAGGATTGAATGAAAGCATAAGAAACAGGGAGTCCGCAAATTTCTGGAGAAAGAAAGAAGAAAGAAGGATAAGGCATATCCTGTTAGCACTTTATAGCTTACATGGGTGCAAAACCAATAGTATAATATTCTTGAAAAAGCAAAACCACAAAGCTACGTGAATATATAATCAAAATGGAATGCCATGCAAATGTATTCTAATGTGTGTGCATTTGCGGAGCTTCTGCTGAGCTATGACATGTACGTCTACATAATACGGTAAAAAAATTAAGATGGTGGCTGCAATATTCATGGGCAATGTGGAATTTAATTCCACTCTTGTGATTGATTTTTGGTGCATACCTGGGGATACTACTGAGCTGAGTAGAACTTATTGCCAGGTAAGCACATCTACAGTAGGATTGCTGTCTTAATTCAACAGGCCTTAGATTCTCAATAATATGACTTGTATAGCTGGATCAGAAACAAATAGTGTTCCAATAGAAGAGAATATTTGTAGCTCATTGAATTGTGGAGTCTTTGGTGCTCTGGGAGCTTGGTTGATTACTTGTAAATGTTTCCTTACCCAATTATGCAAGCTCATTCATGCCTTACTTGGGTAATGCAATACCTGCAATAAAAAAACCAAGTTTGGACAGCATCAAGAATTCCATGAACAGACAAGTGTTTAGCATTAGAGACAACAAAATGATAAAATGTTACCTACCATATTCACTGCCTTAGTTGTAGAAGTGTTCTATTTTTCTATGCCTAACATCTCAGAACACATTTTTTAAAAGTTCAAATTATAAAACTCTTGCTTCACAGAAGACAAAAACACTTGCTTTGTAAAAGACAAAAGCCATTCTTGAGATCAGAAATGCAATTCACAGCTGACATTTAAAGTGAGCAAATGTAAAACCTAGTATCTGATTACAAAATTTTATTTTCACTGCAGTTACTGCAGTTGGATCTAGCTTGATCTGCTGAAAATTAAAATGGTTCTCTGTCCTACTATTGGCACCAAATCATTAGCCACTGAAAATTAAATTGTGGATGAGAAAGATCTTTCACTCAAATACTAAAATATAGAATAGAATGTATATCTCTGTGTCTGCCTTTAAGTCAGTATTCTCTCCTGGCGACCGCCTGGACAAGTCCTGCAGTTTTCTTGGCAAGATTTCAGAAGTGGTTTGCCTATCAACTTCTTCCTAGGGCTGATAGAGAGTGACTGACCTAAGGTTACCAACTGACTTTGTGCCTAAGCAGGACTAGAGTTCACAGTTTCTAGCCTGATGCTTTAATCACTAGAACCAAACTGGCTGCAAAACATGCACACAACTTATTTTTAACAGTAATTTATGTTTGATTTCCACACCATATCAGTGTCCCAAAGATATTTTTTCAAGAGGCAACTAAACTTCTTTTCCTTGAAGACATTTCACTTCTCATCCAAGAAGCTTCTTCAGTTCTGGAGAAACTAAGAAAGCCCAGTTGCCTCTTGAAAAAGCATGTTTGGGACAACCATGACCTGGATGTCTGAGAATCTCCATAGATACCAAATCAGTGGATTCAGCTAAAACCAACTTTATAAAAATTAGTATATATTTCATGCCTTTTTTTCCTAACTTGTATTTTCTTTGTATGCACCTTTATAGTCTCCAGAATTTTCCTCACCCATGGTTTTCCTCTAATATAATACTTATTTCTGTTTGCATATTTCTCTGATATGGATGGCCATCACTTGTGGCCTTATTATTCATTATTATGATCTTAATTATTTTATTTATTTATTACATTTCTAGACTGCCTATCTTCCATACAAGGTGATTCTGGGTGAAATATTGTCATTCCCATGGTTGCTAACCACAGGCCTGACCTTAGTACATACATCAAACCTTTCATAGATCTGTAATATAATGTTCCTATTGCTTTGAACATGTGCAGAATAGTGGATGAATTTTTTTTAGAAAAAGAACAGTTTTTAAAGTCTCATTTGCAATATCATTTTCAGCAGTCATAAAGTGGGAATGGAATTTTGGTGGAGGACATATCTATATTTTATTGTACTGTGCACAATTTTCCTTAGTATATTACTTTCTGAGCACCACTGTATCTAGAGTTAGGAGAATATGTCAAGTATACGAGTACATAACTGAACAAATGCTATAAACAACTTACCTTAATACCTTGAAAGAATCACACTATTAAATAAGAAATTGGCAGTGGAAATCAAGCTGCAAATTTATTCCAGTTTCATCCAAGTTCCATTTCTGTTACTCAAACCATAAAGGATCAGAATTAATTTTGTGCTGCTGCTTACTCAAGGAAATATTCCTTGGATGATGTTGTAAATCAATAAAAAATCAAGCAATATAATTTGAATTGGCTGCTAGTTAATGAAAGCCAAACTACATCTAATTTGATTACTTGCAAGGGTGTCCCAGAGGGTATGGTCAAGAAAGTCAAGAGGGTGACCATAATTTATATTTATTTATGTATCGAATTTAGAATCCCCCTTTCCCCAACAGGGGGAGTCACAATGATTGAAGCTTTGCCCACTTTTATGTGTGTTGTTAATTCACATAGAAAAACAAAAGTTTCAGTGACATTATTATGTCTGATATTTTGTCTTTCTTGACCATCTCCTGTGAACATCACTAGCTGCCTATAATGTAAGGATGATTGATAGTCTCCTTGCTTTGTCCCTGGAAGTTCTCAAGGCTTCACTTGATACTCAGTGGTCTTTCCATGAGAACTTTTAAATATCCCCATGGAATATTTGCTGCTTTCTAAACATCGTATTTTCCAAGGAAAAGCAATGGCAACACTTAACTTGAAAAAGGAATGTAGATAGCTTTCAGAGAGCCTCCCCCCGCCCCCCAAAATATATGGTATTCTGTGTTCCATCTTCCTGAAAGTTTACTTTTTCCTGGAAAGAAAAGCATTGGTTTTCTATATCATTCCCTGGGCAATTTAGAGTTTCTTTTTCTTGATTCCAATCTGATCCTTTTTTAATTGATACAAAATGGCAAAAAGTGTTTTGCTGAGTTGCTTAGTTCATTGCATATTTCTTCTTTGTTTTGCAGTCTACCTAGCTATTCTGTTTCCTGGGTGGAAGAAGTTTATGAGAGTATACCTTCCCTTTAATTATAGGAAGATATCATACCTTTTAGGAGAAAATTATCCAATGAAAGATCCATGTATTTTTTGGCCACCACATAGCTTAGATACAATTCCCCTCCATCATTTTGTGGGTATTTTGTCATTCTCTTTCAAAATGTAGCAAATATTCAAAGCAACTTTTTGTTATTTCACATTTGGTCCCCCAAATAGTAATCATACAACTCTGAGTAGGAGTAACCTGCTTGGTTATGACATAATATTGATTTATTTATCAAATTTATATGGCTGTCCATATTACAAAACAAACAAACAAACAAAAAACTCCGAGAAGTATACAAAAATCAACACAACAAAATATGTTGGGTTAGCTCCATCAATGTGATTTGCAAAATGAGTTTTGTTGGTTAATGTGTTATCTGAGTCCAGTCAGTTGTAGTTTATTTGAAAAAATCCATCTGGTCAACCTTGCTAGGCTGGCCAAACTATGAAACCAAAGTCATGCAAATTAATACTATATTTATTATAAAGTTATAGTAACAGAATCTTGCAAGTCTGAATATGCTTTCCCCCTCCCACTCTTTTATCTTGGTAAAAACTAGGAAAGGTCTTGTTTGAGATGCCTACTTGGGTGACAGTTCCAGCTGGACTCAGATTTCTTTCGTGTGACCATTACCTTGGTTGCAACACTTCTTCCTGTTGCTCAAGGTGATTCCTTCTGGCCATATGGTTTAGCATATTACATAATCACAGTGTATATAATTTGCAGTTGGGGAAAAGATGAAGAAGAAAGATATTTCTGGATGGAAGAAATATGGTCTGTGGAGTCTTGGGATTTGTAGTCCAGTTCTAGATTTTCAGTAGGAATAAAGACTTTTCTACTTGTGTCCTCAGAATATCCATTCCCACTTTACCTGTTTCATTTTCAACCTGATGATAGCTATTCTTTTATATATTCTTTTTTATTTGAAAGGTGAGGAGACTAAGATGCTGGCAGATAATTTAACCTGAGAGCTGAATTGAAACAGGTGGCTTTTTGATACTGTCAAGCATTCCTGGTTTGAGGACTCACTTCTTCATTGCAATGAAATTATTCCAAAATGTGTCTATACGGAAAGAAAATATTTAATTCTCTCACTCCTACCTTTAGCTGCTTTTTTAAACAAGAATCATATCTTCACATTTCTGTTAGCCACACTATAATGATAGCATGCGGAAGGGGAAGGGGATAACTTGCCATGTCAACTTGTTGTCAACACAACATGGCCAAATTGCCATGGCCAAACTGCTGCAGCCAACTCATCACAGTCAACTTGCTGCAGGACAATTTAACAATTTTATTTAATTACTAGCTTGATACCCGTGCTTCGCTAAGAAACTATGTGGCTGGACTTAGTTTTTGGGGAGGGAAATAAGGAAAAAAATTCTGCCTCTGCCTACCAGCATCCATCGGTATTCATCTAGCTAGCATCCTGTTTAGAAACTGAAACAGTATTTACTGTGTGAGCAAGAAGGAGACAGCAAGGAGCTTGAGTGTGGCTTAGCTCAACTGTTCTATGTTCAGAGTTTTGCAGCATAAATTCAGCACCAGAAAAGTAAACACAGATGGCTGAGGCTTCACTTCTTTAAAAACACAAGTAAATTTTTACAATACCAGTTGTAGATTTCTTCAACATGGAGCAAACTCAAACAAAAGCAGAACAGAGCTCTAGTTTTCAGCAAACAAACAAGATGCACAGAAGAGAGAAACAGTTTCATTTTCAATAGACAGACTCAGAGCTTAACATAGCTTCAGTGCTGCAAGGCTTAATATAGAGCCACACCTAGGCTACTTCTAGTTTCAGTTTCCAAACAGTCCCCATTGGCTGACTTAGTTGCTATGCCTATTCATTGGCTGACCTTGTTACCATGCTCTATTTCAGTTCATGAATATACTCTGACATTCTATACTAAAGCTGCTTGATGCTGTGAAACAAAAACTGAAACTCCTCTCCTCTGCTTGTGTTTTGCATTTGGAACAGATTTCTTTTCAGGTGGGGAGGGGGAGTAGAACTCCTTAGCACCAGAGCGTGTTAATAATAATATATTTATTTATTTATTTATTAATAAGACTTGTATGCTGCCCCATCTCTGAAGACTCGGGGCGGCTCACAACTAAAACAACAAGAACAATAAATAATTAAAAAGAATTAAACTAACAAGCCCCATTGAAATATAATTACATAAATACATAATAAAAACCATAATAAACCCCCCCCCAAAGGGTCACAGCCCGGCTTGGTTAAATAACCAGGTCTTCAATTCACGGCGGAAGGCGCGGAGGTCAGGGGCCAGGCGGAGTCCCAGGGGAAGTTGGTTCCAGAGGTCAGGGGCTGTGATAGAATAGGCTCATTGTTAGGGGACCGCCAAACGGCATTGGCCAGCCGACGGGACCCCAAGGAGTCCTTGCCTATGTGATCGCACAGGGCGGTTAGTATTCGATGTCGGCAGGAGTCGTTCCCTTAAATATTGCGGACCCATATCATGAAGGACTTTGTATGTTAAAGTTAACACCTTGAATCTCACCCGGACCACAACCGGCAGCCAATGCAGACAGTGCAGGAGGGGGGTAACATAGGAGAACCGGGAAACTCCCATCACCACCTGCGCCGCCGCATTTTGCACCAGCTGTAATCTCTGGATGGTATGCAAGGGCAGTCCTAGATAGAGAGCGTTGCAGTAGTCGAGTCTGGAGGTAACAAGGGCATGAGTAACTGTGCGCAGGGCATCGCGGTCCAGGAAAGGGCGTAGTTGGCGAACCAAATGGATCTGGGCAAAGGCCCCCCTGGTGACGGCTCCCACCTGCTCCTCCAATCGAAGCTGTACATCCAGGAGGACCCCCAGATTCTGCACCCTATCCACAGGGGGCAACACCACCACCCCTATGGTTAAAGATGGATAATCCTGACTGGGCCACGGTGCCGGTATGCACAGCCACTCAGTCTTGGCTGGGTTGAGACGAAGCATGTTTCCGTTCATCCAGATCCATACTGCATCCAAACACTGGGTCATCAGGGAGAGGGCATCACTGATCTGGTTCGGGGTGGAGATGTACAGCTGAGTATCATCTGCATATTGATGGAAACTCACCCCGAAACCATGGATGATCTCACCCAGTGGCTTCATATAGATGTTAAATAGCAGGGGGGAGAGAACCGACCCCTGAGGCACCCCACAAGAGAGCACCCTCGAGGTGGACCTCTGTCCCCCTGCCAGTACCGACTGCGACCGCCCTGAGAGGTAGGAGGTGAACCACTGAAGTACAGTGCCCCCCATACCCAACCCCTCAAGGCGTCGCAGAAGGATACCATGGTCGATGGTATCAAAAGCCGCTGAGAGGTCTAATAGGACCAGGACAGAGGAAAACCCCTGTCCAGGGCCCTCCAGAGATCATCCATCAGCACGACCAATGCCGTCTCCGTGCTGAAACCAGGTCGGAAGCCCGATTGATACGGATCCAGGTAGTCCGCTTCATCCAGGAAAAGTGGAAACTGCCGAGCCACCACACTCTCAACAACCTTCGCTAAAAAGAGAAGGTTGGAGACTGGACGAAAGTTGTCTAATACGGTCGGGTCCAGGGCAGGCTTCTTCAGGAGGGGTCTCACCACTGCCTCCTTCAAGGTGGCGGGAAAGACACCCTCCCTTAGCGAAGCGTTGACAACTGCCCGGAGCCAACCGCAGGTGACCTCCCTGGCAGCATAAGCTAACCAGGAAGGGCACAGGTCCAACAAACATGTGGTGGAACTGAGGTGCCGCATAATCCCGTCCACTTCATCCTCAGAAACAGGATCGAACTCATCCCAAATCACACTGGCCAGACTACTTGTATCCCGATCCTCAGACCACTGCAAATCAGAGGACAACCCGCTCCGAATTCGAGTGATCTTATCCAACAGATATTGGCCAAACTCCTCAGCCCTTCCCCGCAACGGGTCCGCTCCCTCCCCTGGACGAAGGAGAGAGCGGGTAACCCGAAACAGGGCGGCTGGGCAGTTATCTGCGGATGCTATGAGAGTGGAGAGATAGACCCTTCTCGCCGCTCTCATAGCAACCAGGTAAGTCCTAACATGGGCTCTTAGCTGGGCTCGATCGGCCTGGGAGCGGGTGGACCTCCACCTGCTCTCTAAGCCCCTCTGATGATGTTTCATCTCCCGGAGCTCCTCTGAGTACCAAGGAGCCAACCGGGATCCACGACGTGTGAGGGGTCGCATGGGGACAACCCTGTCGAGGGCATCTGACGCGGCCTGTTGCCAAGCGACCGCCAGATCCTCGACAGAGCTGTGGGCAAGGGAAGGGGGAAGAAACCCCAGTTCCGTCTGGAACCGCTTCCGGTCCATAAGGTGCCTGGGGTGGAACCACCTAAATGGCTCCTCATCCCAGCAGTGGGGGGCAGCCTGTTGGAAGACCAGCCATAGGAGATAGTGATCAGACCATGGGACGGGCAAGGCCGTAAGGATGGCTTGCCCTCTGTCACTCCGCCACTGCTCAGAGACAAAAACTAGGTCAAGAGTGTTTCCCCCCTCATGAGTCGGGCCCTGAATTAATTGGGTCAGGCCCATGGCTTCCATAGTCACCATGAATTCCTGGGCCAATCCCGATGTACCCCCCAGGGAAGGCAGGTTGCAGTCCCCCAGAACTACAAGACTCGGGAACTCCACCGCCACCCCCGAGAGGACGTCAAGAAGCCCAGGCAGGGCTGCTGTCACACAGCTGGGGGAAAGGTATGCGAGCAGCAAGTCCACCTGACCATTAGGCCCCCACCTCAGGAGGAGGGTCTCACTCCCACCTATCTCTGGAACAGTGACCTCCCTTGGAAACAAGGTCTCCCTAATAACCACAGCCACTGCCCCCCCACCCCTTCCCTGGGCCCGTGGCTGGTGCACAACCCGGAAACCTGGAGGGCATAATTCCACCAGAGGGACACCACCCTCTGGGCCCAACCAGGTCTCGGTAATACAGGCCAGATCTGCAGCCTCCTCCTCAATGATCTCCCGAAGGAGGGTGGACTTATTAGCCACAGACCTGGCATTAAAATACACCAGCCTGAGCCCAGGGGTCCCAGTTCCCATGCCCCCTAGTGAGGAGGCCATAGGGTCAGAGTGAGCAACCGCGCGTAAATGGCGGGTGCGCGCTCCCAACACGGGATATGGCCCTATGCCTCGACGTCTCCCGCCAACCCCAACCACCCTGGGAATTGCGGTCCCCACCTCTGACCCTGGAGCCCTGCCAGCCCCCAACCCCCACCCCCCCACCGTGAACCGGGCTGAGAACAGACCCATTTACCCCCTCCCTAACCCCTTAACACAACCAATTAAAAATTTCAAAAGTTTCCCCTTCCTCCCAAATTTAAAATTTGGCCCATTAGTCGCAACATGCCACCTCTCGGGATCCCAAGATCCGTCATTAAGGTAAGTTCTTGATAGCATAGGGGGCCACTTCATGGACTGGGGAACCATCTGGAGGGCCCGTAACTCTAACAGGGAGTAGGTAAGCATAACACATACATCTCAAGGCAGATCGATACAAGAGGTAATTGATTAGATGGACATATTGCAAGAATGGAATTACAATAAGAAGGGACAGGCAATAAAAATAATCAGGAGACAGTCCACAATCAGCAGTTCTCTCACAGCTGCTGATGGTTGGAATCCAAATAAACCAGTCACTGCTCTGCCACCGCAGTGACTTGTGGCGAAAATCCTGAACAGCCCCCTGCCCTCTCACTGCAGGGGGGGTTACATCCTCCCATTGCCCTCTCACTACAGTGGGAGGCAGCCAAGTCCCAGAGAGAGAGGCAAAATATAAGTCTGGGCAAATGGTATAGATGGTAAATGGTATAGATGAACTGGGTACCAATAGTGCCAAACAAGTCCAGAATAACAAAAACAGACAGGAAGACAGTGGTCACAAATGAAATGCCCAGATAGCATAGGGCAATCAGGTCCATAGGAATCCAGAGAAAGTCCAACATCCGCATACTGGCCATGACCGCGGGTCCAGAGCCATAGTGCCGTCCCTTCTTGGGGGGGGTCATCTCCAAGGACTCAACCTGCAAACCCGTCCGGGAGGGCCAGTTCATCCACCTCAGGCCAAGACCACGAATGTCTCCCCTCCGGATCTTCCAGACCTGCAGGCCTCCGCCCCACCCCCGTAGATCTGTTCCTCCCAGAGCTCTCACTTCTGGGGAAAAGGAAGGGGGGAGCTCTTCGGAGAGGCTCAAAAAGTCCAAACCCCTACAGGAACGCCACTCCAAACCAAAAACCAGAGAAGGGGGGGCCATTGGGGGCACTGTCTTGCTGTCAGAGGACTCAGAGGACTCCACGGAATTACCTTCATGGCAGCCGCGATACCAGAAGCCACAGACCGCTGCTGTTGTTGCCCTCTTCCATGGAGCCAAAGCCCCAACACCGCAGCAGAATCATAAATTGCCCAGCCAGCTACAAACACCGCCACCATTAAACCCCAGCTTCGCCATGCACATCTCCAGCAACAGCAGCTGAAAAGCACCACCAGCGATAGCATCGGGTCCACGGGAACCATCGAGATGCCGTCGGTGCCGTAGTTTCCTGGCACCAGGGCTTCATGAGAAACGCGGCGTGGGGCGAGCAAAATTGTTGCTACGCCCCTTTTTTCGGCCGGGAAAGCTGCGGGTGATATAAAGGCCACGGAGAGAACGAACTCGGCCACGCTGAACCGCCGGCCTGTTTTCTGCCGGAACAGCTCTGGCGGCACCCCACGCCTCTCCAGGGGTGGCTTCAGGAAGAATGGGAGCTACAAGTGAGCCTCTCTCTCAAAAAATCAATCAAACCTCCGAATGCCGAGAGAGCCCTCTCACCAACAAACTGCCATCTTCGGCATGCGCAGAACTATGAAATACTAATGTTCTAATGGTCATTTTGAAAAATCCTTTCTTAGTGAGCACCTCGAAGCCAAGAGGAACATACGTACCAAATTTCAAGTTTGTAGGCTTTATGGTTCCGGAGATTTTGTGATGATACATGAGTGGTATTTCGCTTTTATATATATAGATTTAAAATAAATAAACGTTATTTTAATTTTTGCCATTCACATTTCATTCTGTCCCTCCTTTTGCATCCTTTCTTTAATGATTCTACTCCATCGCCGCCTCGAGTTCCCCTGATGGGGGAAGAGAGGCATGATATAAATCTAATAAATCTAATCTAATCATCATTTATTTGATATTAGTGTAACTCTTGTCCTGCAGCAAGTTGTCCTGTGGCAAGATGGCCATGGCAAGTTGTTCTGCATAGCAAGTTGGCTGTGGTGAATTAGACATGGTGAGCTGGCTGTGGTGAGTTGGCAACGATCAATTGTCAAAGACTCTGGGGAAGACTCTTTGAATGAATTACTAATTTCATTTCAGGGGCTGGTTTTTTTGAAGAGATTAAACAAAGAAGCTTTATATTACAACTGGAACTTTAAAAAGGACAATTTTCTTGGAGGTTCTGTCAAAGTTGCCCTTAATCAAAGCCCTTCACTTAACAAGCATCTTCTCAATCTGTGCAGTGCATGGGTGTGATCAAGACACAGCTATACTATGTATTACCCTCCCTTTTTTGTTTTGTAACAAAGGCAAATGAAAAACACACAAATATAGTTCCTTCTCCATTTGTTTTCTGTTTCTTTTTATTCATTGTGTAATTTTTGCATTAGATTCTCTGTCAATAATACAACATAACATGAATAGAAATACTGCAGGGGAGAGGAAAGTAGAAATTATCAGCAGAAACACAGAAAAGAACTATGAATGTTATATATCATGGTTGGTGACTATTAAAATGCTTGTTAAAAGAGGAATGTTTGTCTTATCTCTTTTAACTTTGCATGAGAAAAAGAAGCTAGGTTGCAGGCATTGAATGGAGCAAGACTAAATTGCTTGCTGAATTCAAAAGGGGAGCACAAGTTAAATGAATGACATGAAGGTAGTACAAGTGAAACTCGAAAAATTAGAATATCGTGCAAAAGTTCATTTATTTCAGTAATGCAACTTAAAAGGTGAAACTAATATGTGAGATAGACTCATTACATGCAAAGCAAGATAGTTAAAGCCGTGATTTGCCATAATTGTGATGATTATGGTTTACAGCTCATGAAAACTCCAAATCCACAATCTCAGAAAATTAGAATATTGTGAAAAGGTGCAATATTCTAGGCTCAAAGTGTCGCACTCTAATCAGCTAATTAAGCCATAACACCTGCAAAGGGTTCCTGAGCCTTTAAATGGTCTCTCAGTCTGGTTCAGTAGGAATTACAATCATGGGAAAGCCTGCTGACCTGACAGTTGTGCAGAAAACCATCACTGACACCCTCCACAAGGAGGGAAAGCCTCAAAAGGTAATTGCAAAAGAAGTTGGATATTCCCAAAGTGCTGTATCAAAGCACATTAATAGAAAGTTATGTGGAAGGGAAAAGTGTGGAAGAAAAAGATGCACAAGCAGCAGGGATGACTGCAGCCTGGATAGGATTGTCAGGAAATGGCCATTCAAAAGTGTTGGGGACTTTCACAAGGAGTGGACTGAGGCTGGAGTCAGTGCATCAAGAGCCACCACACACAGACGGATCCTGGACATGGGCTTCAAATGTCATATTCCTCTTGTCAAGCCACTCCTGAACAACAAACGTCAGAAGCGTCTTACCTGGGCTAAAGAAAAACAGACCTGGTCTGTTGCTCAGTGGTCCAAAGTCCTCTTTTCTGATGAGAGCAACTTTTGCATCTCATTTGGAAACCAAGGACCCAGAGTCTGGAGGAAGAATGGAGAGGCACACACTGCAAGATGCTTGAAGTCCAGTGTGAAGTTTCCATAGTCTTTGTTGATTTGGGGAGCCATGTCATCTGCTGGTGTTGGTCCACTGTGCTTCATTAAGTCCAGGGTCAACCCAGCCATCTACCAGGGGATTTTCAAGCACTTCATGTTTCCTTCCGCAGATGAGCTTTATGGGGATGCTGATTTCATTTGGCACCTGCCCACACTGCCAAAAGCACCAAAACCTGGTTCAATGACTGTGGGATTACTATGCTTGATTAGCCAGCAAACTCGCCTGACCTGAACCCCATAGAGAATCTATGGGGCATTGCCAAGAGAAAGATGAGAGACATGAGACTGAACCATGCAGAAGAGCTGAAGGCCGCTATTGAAGCATCCTGGTCTTCCATAACACCTCAGCAGTGCCACAGGCTGATAGCTTCCATGCCATGCCGCACTGAGGCAGTAATTGCTACAAAAGGGGCCCAAACCAAGTACTGAGTACATATGCATGCTTATTCTTTTCAGAGATCCGATATTGTTGTATGTACAATCCTTGTTTTATTGATTGCATGTAATATTCTAATTTTCTGAAATTGTGGATTTGGGGTTTTCATGAGCTGTAAGCCATAATCATCACAATTATGACAAATCATGGCTTGAACTATCTTGCGTTGCATGTAATGAGTCTATCTCATATATTAGTTTCACCTTTTAAGTTGCATTACGGAAATAAATGAACTTTTGCACGATATTCTAATTTTTTGAGTTTCACCTGTATGTATCAAAATTCAAATAAATATTAAATGAAATGAAATTAGCTTTAAGGATATGAGGAAATAAAATGAATGTTTCTTCATGCATATCCTTAAATCTGGGTCATGGGATAATTTTTGTCTAACTTATGTTATTGTTGTGGCTTAGCATTCAATTCCCTAGTTTACCTCATCAAGCTAGATAAAATATTCCAGCTCTTAAACTGCACAGGTTCCTCTTTAATATTCTGAAGTAGCTTCCCAATTCCAAAATCTTCAGTTTTAGATTTATTAATTGGAAGATTTGTCCTGGATTCAAACCTACATGAGATCCTGTAAGTGTTCTTTGAAACATATTCCCTTTAAAAATTGAATTTTTAAATTTTCCCTTTAAAAATGGGGAAATTTAAAAAAGGGAGCCAAGACCATCACCTTGAGAAAATGTTCTTGCTCTCTTCAGATACGTCTAAGAAAAAGATAAAAAATAAAAAGGATTGGGAATTATAGTAACCTCACTCTCTCTTTTTATTTTCTTAAAAGTCTAAAAATGTTAACATGTCATATGTATTAGAACTATACTGTTCATATCTTGCATTTCCAACCTCTCTGTGTTTGTAAATTGGAAGAAATTGAATAATGATAGAAAGAAATGTGCTAATTTGCAAGTGTTTTCTAAAGCCACTTTTAAACTTCTCTGTGTAGTTTTTGATCATTTGGGATAGAGCACTTCTGAATTTGTAGAGGAATGAGGGTTTTCTGATGAGAAATGAGAACTGTTATTTTGCTGATCAGCACAAATAGGCATTTTATCTTCTATGTGAAATTTTTAACTCCAAAATTCTGGAATTAAAAGAATAATTTTACCTGATCTTAACAGATTAAGGTATGGTTTTCTCTTTGCCTTTTCCCCCCTCCAGTGAGTTTTATGTTTGCTTTGTATACCATTATGCACTTTTTAAAAAATCAACACTATTTTATTTTTGCACTTAGTGTGATAATAAATGATATGTCACCTAAACAGAAGTGCCAAATAACAAGCTCATGCTAGGCTGAAATAATGGGATGTGGAAATAATGGGATGTAAAAAAAAATGATTATAATATCTTCCAACAATCCATCAATTGCTAATAGAATCTCACACTATATATTTATTTTTGATCCTATTTTTCCTCTTTTCTTGCACATACACTAAAATCCATCTCTCTAGCATTTCCCCCCATTTCTTGATTTAAAATCAAGATGCTGAATTAGGTGGATATTTTGTCTGAGTTTCAAGGATATGAACTTTAGAAAATAGATAATAGAATTTAAAATTTAGTTTTTCATGATGGAAGCATCTTAGCTAAGCTAATATATTTTATGGAATTTATGTGCCACCAGGGAGGTCTCCAAAAGTATTTGCACCACTGCAACGAACTGTAGCTTCCAAATAGTTTTCAAGGGTAGCCCCATGTGGAGTGTGGCAGATGGCAACAGGATGATTCCTAGTTTCAAGAGTAAGAATGGTGCCCATGTATTCAGAATTCAAAGCAAAGTGCATACTTAAAAAAAACCCTGAAATCTAAAGATCTATCTGAAGAACACTAACTTGTGAAATTATAATTATGATCACTTATTTTATTTATTTACTTATTTAATTGTGAACATTTATTTTATGGAAAGGCTAAGAAAAGAACATATTAAACATTTCCAGAAGTATGAGAGTTTTCAGAAGTCTTCTCCACAGGAGCCTCCACTCTTTCAAATGCTCTTCCACTAGTGCGTTCATTAGCCTTTTCTGGAGATAGTTAAAGCCATTTTATTTTAGTGTGCTATTGGCACTAGTGAGGTTGGCACCAGTTGTGGGATTCAAACAAATTTTTACTACTGGTTTTGTGGGTGTGGCTTGGTGGGCATGGAAGGGGAAGGATACTGTAAAATCTCCAGTCAGAGGTGGTATTTGCCAGTTCTCTGAACTACTCAAAATTTTCGCTACTGGTTCTCCAGAACTGGTCAGAACCTTCTGAATACCACCTCTGCTTGGCACTTATTAAATTCATTTGGAATTTCATTTGTTTTGTAATTTACTTTCATATTTGTATATCAAATAGAGTCTCTTAAAATTGGGGCTGGTTATATAATTTGATAAATAAGTATACAAACTGACAGAAGAAAAAGAATTATGTAATGAAAATGAACAACTACACAGAGAAATGAAATTCCTTCACTGTATATTTTACAAACAGGTAAATCAATAATTTCCAAATTCTTTTCTAGCTCTGTCTTCATGATTTTTCCAATCAGATTAGATGACACAGGGTAGACCAGTTGTTGTGCTTTATTCAGCACACCACATTTATTTAGGTCACAAAGATTTCTCTTAATTATTTCTCTTATTTCTCTTAATTAGTCTCTTTATTATCAGCATACTAAAACTCTCATTTTGTTTTTCACTTGTCGGATTGTACTATTGATCTGGTAGAAAATAAATATTAAAAAATGAAGACATTTTGCTTCTCATCCAAGAAGGGTCTTCAGTTCTTGTGATGAATTGAAGAAGCTTCTTGGATGAGAAGTGAAATGTCTTCAAGGAAAAACACAGAAAGTCCCATTGCCTTCGGAAACACACCTCTGGGACAACTATAATTTAGATGACTGAGAATCTCTATTGATATCTGAAAATGAAAACTCAGGCTCAAAAATCCATGCCTCATCAATTTCTCTCCTGGATATCAGAACAGGATTCACATGTTCCTTGCTTAAGTTTTCCTGCTTTTATTTAGGTGAAATAAAATTAAAACGAAGTTGATTCTAACAATCCCATATTCAGTGTTTGCTTGCAGACACATAAATTAATTTTTCTTTTTCCCTGCTCCCAGTATCCTAATGATTAGTGTTCTTTCTTTTCCAGTAATGTGTAAAGGCAATTGACTTTTGGAGCCCTTTGAAAATGAATCGGTTAATGTCACAAAGTGGCTTTCTGAAATTTCATCAGAAGTTGGATGGAATAAGGTATTTCTTTACTACAAGAAAAGAGACAGGCAGAATTGGATGCCTCCTTAAGAGAAACAACATATTATGGCCTTGGCTTCATACCAGATTTTCTGTGCCTTGTATTATCAATGTAAATTCTGAATGTTGTACAGTAAATGCTTTTTGCAAAAAGTGATCATGGCTTCTTTTACACAATGTGTACATATTGTATAAATAGATATATACATCACACATGTACCTATGTATATGTACCGATATATGTCTGTGTGCATATAAATATACACACAAACATATATACCAATGCCAAACATGCTAACTGATATGAGAGAAAGGAACAGAGAATTTGGATGTTTTCTGTAGTTTGCATAAAGTTGTATGGCTCCAAAGTCCTTTGAAAATGTACAGAATTACTGCAGATTGATTATTTATGAATAAAAACCCTTTTATTGATGGATTACAAATGACACATTAGTTTTATATGAAATGCTGACTTTAGTTTGCAAGATTTGCAATGAACACAAATCATGTGGTCTCCTCACTATATAAGATGCTGCAAGGGAAAGTTGGCTAATAGATGTATTCACAAAGCAGGGACACAATGTCTCAGTGGCTAAGACGCTGAGCCTGTCGATCAGAAAGGTCAGCAGTTTGGCAGTTCGAATCCCTAGCACTGTGTAACTGAGTGAGCTCCCATTACTTGTCCCAGCTTCTGCCAATCTAGCAGTTCGAAAGCATGTAAAAATGCAAGGAGAAAAATAGGGACCACTTTGGTGGGAAGGTAACAGTGTTCCGTGCGCCTTCGGCATTTAGTCATGATGGCCACATGACCACAGAGATGTCTTAGGACAGTGCTGGCTCTTCGGCTTTGTAACAGAGATGAGCACCGCCCCCTAGAGCTGGAAACGACTAGCACATATGTGTGAGGGAACTTTTACCTTTACCTTATTCACAAAGCCAGCCTGCATTTGTATAATTATTTTGCTCAATCTTATGATTCCAAGAAATGAATAAACTCTGCATCATGATTTAAATTCATCTGAAAGAGTAAAACATTAAAATCTTATTATGCATTATCTATAACCCTATCAAAATGTTAAGAAAATTGTAGAGTTATTCTAATAGGAACAGTTGCCGTGGTTTTGTCACCAATTTGGATTTGCAACACCAGAAGGCAAATTCACAATGATAATTCAGCCACTGTCAGCAGCTATTACATTTACTGGGGTTTATTTTGATCAGTTGGAGAACTGTGTTGAGCAAAACCATTTTTGATACAGATGGTGATCTCTTTTTTTAAACTACATTTATCCTTTAAGTGGCAGTACTGTATCTGGCCAACATTGGCAAGTCTCCCAAAATCTAAGTGGGGTCAGAGGTGACTTAATTTGGATAGAAAACTGCCAAGAAATAGATGGATGGCAAATTAGAAAATAACAAGATGATAGGAAACCACTTTCCAGAATGAATGAATGAATGAGTTAGATATTAGGAATCAAGTTCAACTCAATGAAACCTTAATCTCTTAGCGTTTTCATGGTATTTCTGAAAAAGATACTCAAATGGGGATTCCTAAAAATCTACATTCAACTTACATTGGCTGTAAAATTTGCAAAAATTAGCTATTCCTTTTCTTACTTCATTTAGTGTTTAAGCTACATTTAGTTCCTAAGGGATCTTAGATATTGGAAGCCTCTTTGAAGAGTGAATAAACTTAAGAGAGAATATTATTCAAGCACATCATATTTAGCAATGAACTTGTCTGTTTCACTGTAATTTGAGTCTGTATTTAACGGATAACAGATAATCAGAGTTGGAAGGGACCTTGTAGGTCATCTACTCCAACCCCCTGCCCAAGCGGGAGACCCTACACCATTTCTGACAAATGGCAGTCCAATCTCTTCTTGAAAGTCTCAAGTGATGGCACTTCCACAACTTCTGAGGGCAAGCTGTTCCATTGGTTGATTGTTCTCACTGTCAGAAAATTTCTTCTTATTTCCAAGTTAAATCTCTCCTTGTTCAGTTTCCATCCATTATTACTTGTCTGGCCTACAGATGCTTTATATTAGAAAATAGCTTGACTCCTTCCTCTCTGTGGCAGCCCCATCAAATATCATATCACCTTCATGTATTCGTAATTCAAGTTCACCCTGTTTGTTCCCCAGACTTTGTGCATTTGTATATAGGCACTTGAGATCTTTATGTCTGACACTGTGATTACTGTCTACATAACCTGTGTTGTGCCTGCCTGCCCCTACTTTCTTGCCACCTGTTTGATTAATGCACATGGTATGGCACTCACTATTAAATGCTTGGTTTTGGCTGACAGCAAGGTTGATAATCTTACCTGCACAAACATCTATTTTGCATGCACTGGTATCCTTATTAATTTTAGGTTGCTGGGGACAGAAATGTTCTGAATCCATTAATTCTCTGTCCCCGCTGTTCAGTTTAAATGTTTATCCAGGAAATCTGTGGATTTAATGCCAAGTAACTCAGTCCCTCTCTTTGATGGATGCAAACCATCTCTTTTGTATAGTTTTTCATTGGACCAGCTGCAGACATCATGACTAATAAAACCAAAGCCTTCCCTTTTACACCACTCCTTTAGCCACACATTAAACTCCGCTACATGCTGGCCTTTCCCTTTTTGTTCCTTGTATACTGGTAGAACCTCTGAAAAGATAAGCCTATAGCCCATATTACTGAGTTCATACTCCAAGCTCTGGAAGTCTTTCTGAACAGAAAGTACATCCTTCTGGGACAGATCATTTGTACTAAGATGTATAATAGCATCAACATCACAGTCCTTGCTGGCATTCTTGACTATCTTAAGAATACGCTTCTTGTCTCTGCTGGCAGTAGCACCTGGCAGATACCTGACCTCTTTCAAAACCTCAGTATCCTTTCCTAAATTTACATCCCTTACAATTGAGTCCCCAACCAGAAGGTGGCTTCTCTTTTTGGATGCCTTGCTCTTCTTGTGTGACTGGTGCGTAATAACTGATTCACACTTTCTCCTTTCCAAAGTAAGTTCTTCTTCTAGGACCATGATCCCTGGCTTACTTGAGTTATCATTATCAGAACTACCTTGACCTGTCACTTTAGTGTCCCTATTAAGGTCAGCAAGGGCTCTGTATCTGTTATGCTGGGACACAGCAAAAGCTTTGCGTTTATGGTCCACAGCTCTCACCCTGCCAGATCCCACGGTTGTCCATACCACCCTTTTCCTGTAAGATCTTTGTGGTAGTGGGGGCTGGTAGCACAGCAGCTCAATAGATGGCTGGATTGGGCACCTAATTTCTGCTTGGAGAGCACAGATTAGAGATTCTAGATAATCTGCCCATCTAGACTGTCCATCTAGACTGGTAATTTTTTTATAAAGAGGACACTATCCAAATTTGAAAAGAGTACTGCGAAAGACAGCTGTAAAACAAGTATTACACTGAACTAAGCCAGTCATTTTCAAATAAAATAAAATCACAATCTCAAGCCCACTAACTCTAAATGTATTATTGGTATTCTTGGTTTATGGTTATATGATTCAAACTGCCTCTCTCCTTTGTACTCACTCTCAACACTTTCAATAGAGAATTAAGACCTGTTGTAGAACTTGTGCATTTTCTCTCTCTCTCCCCCCTCCTTTCCTCCCTCCCTCCCTCGTTCCTTCCTTTCCCCTCTCTTTCCCTCACTCTCCCTCCCTCTTTTCTTCCCTCTCTCTTCTTTTCTTCCCTCTCTCTTCTTTTTTTCCCTCTCTCTTTTTCTCTCACTCTCTTCTCTCCTTTCTCTTCTCTGTTTCTTCTTTTAAAGTTACATTTTTGTGTGACTATTGAGATAAATTGTTTCCTTGGAATGGAGAAGCAGAGCTAAGGGCATCCCAACAGAAACTTAGCCATTTTCTCCAGGTTTCTTTAGAAAGCTTCATCAGCTAAATCCCATCCCCCAAATCTTTAGCTCTTTATATTGAGATCATAGCCCTTTTAAATATTCACTTTCACAGGGTTAAACTCCCCCACCAAGAACTATTTATTATTGTATGTTAGTTTAAACCAATTGCTGCCCTCCTGGTACATTGGGACTTATTCTGGGCAGAAAGATTCTTCAGCATTTTTCCTAGAGGTTTTCATTCATTTCTTGATGAAAAGGAATTCGATTCTGGAATTATTTCAAAGAGAAAGAGAAAAACTCATAAATTCATGTACTTTTTTAGTTTCAAAGTAGCTAATGGGTATATGTGAACTTCCTGTCCAGTTTATCCAATAATTTCTCTAGCAGTCTAAATTCTTCCTGCCTTTCCATTCATGACCAAGGACAAACTTCTGAAGAAATATTTTCTCAGGAGTCCTTTTCAACTTAGTGTTCTTACCACTAGCTGAGACTACAACTCCCTGAATTCCCAGCATGACCTACTGAGAGGGTGAACATAGCCACATCACTAGACTGTTTTTTTACATTTTTACAAATGCTAATTTCTGCAGCCAGATAGAACACATCACAATGCCCCAACAGAATCCAACAGCCATTTCCATTTCTGTAAAAACTAAAGTCAATCAATAAAAATAAGAATATCACATTAACAAATCTGAATATCCTAAGTAAGTATTTTAAGACACTTCATTAGACACACAGGAAAAGAAAGAGAGGCTGTTGCAAATCATAACCTATTCATCAATGTTCTTTTATTGTATACATTTTAGTTATCAGCCAAACTATCATATGCTAGATAACACAATGGCAGCACTTCATTATAAATGGGACATAATCATAACTGCTTTTGGAGAGCCATTGCAGTATTAATCATGATTAATTATGTTCGTATGGCAAGAATGTATAATATTGTGCCAAATTCACTTGTGGTTTAATGAACAGTCACTTTAGAAATTAGGCTACATATAAGAGAGTGTCAGAAAATTGTACATTAGAATGATATAATAGTTTGCTCAGGAATAAGTTACCAAATGAAATATCTACCTGCATGCTATCACTCAAGAAAAGTTTCATTTAATTGCAACAAGTATGAACATATTTTGAGTTTCTGCTTACTGATTACATAATAGCATGTAAATATATTTACACCATGCTTCCTTCCTTCCATGGAATTCCAAAGGAGGAACCTGTCTTCCAAACATGAATTACTTCAATCATTGCTGAGCTTTTAGAGCACACCTTCATCTTGTAATTTTTAGCATATTTACAATGTCACAAGGGAAACGAACATCCAGGATTAGCCTGAAATTTATTTATTTTGTAAAATGTATTGGCTGCCCATCTTACCTCAGGGTAATTCTGGGTGGCTTACAGTCATAAAAGAAAAAAGCTCTATAAGCTAAAAGACATAAGTAAGTTAATACAAAAAGCCAAATACTATGGTCCAAGTAAAGATGGGGAGAGTGGGAGTAGGATGCGTGGGTGGGGGGAGGTGAGATCTGTTGTTAATCAACCACTTCCACTGTGATGCTTCCCCATTGGAACCCTAAGCTAACTGAGAGCCAGGTCTTTAGGCTCTTACGGTCAGGAGGGTTGGCGCCAACTTCACTTTAGGGGGCAAGATGTTTGAGAGTGCAGGTGTGTCAGAAAGTAGAACTTTCTGGAGTTACTATGCAGTTTACAAATTAGTAGAGTTTGATGGGGTGATCAAACCTACCAATGACAGGGTGGCATTGAGCAACCCACTGTGATACTGTAGGACACACCCCTAAGTATAAAAGGGCTGTCAACTGTCATTTTCAATGTGAGAGAAAATGTGAGAAAGAAAAAGAGGAGATTCTAAGGAGATTGGAGATACTGAGAAGATCCAAGACTCTGAGGAGATATTAGGATCTGACAGACTGAGGTCTGTGTATGAGAAGATATAACAAAGAGATCTGAGAGAAGATCTATAACCTAAAGAGAAAGGGACTTTCTAAAGAGGTTAGCTATATCTAAGAAGAGGTTATGAGAGGAAGAACTGTGAATCTCTCATAGTGACTTCTAGTTCCTTGAAGGACTGTTTAAAAGGAATGAAAGAAGAAAAGACTCTGTAGATATTTAAGAATAATATATTTATTGATTGTTTCTGTTATAAATAAATCCGTTTTGATCTGACACAACTTGGCATTGCAATTTATTGAATGACTCTGTGAAATAGATATAGGTTTAAAGATCCAGGCCAAATTCAATTAATAATATTATTTAACAAGGTGCAACAGCATAGAAGGCCCTTTTCCTGGACGCCACCATTAGTGGTGTCAAACTCAAGGACCGCAGGCCAGATTTGGCCCATGAGCTGTTTAATTTTGGCCTGTGGCACAGGCATGGAAATCACAAAGGACTGGCCCATAGTGCCTGTGCTAGCAAAAATGGAACATCCGAGAGCTGCATGTGGCCCTCCCAGGCCCTGTTTTTGGCCTGGACAACTTTCTGCAGACCTCTGCTAGTGAAAATGGCACATGGGGAGCTGTGCATGCCCCCCTAGCTTTGTTTTTGCTGACAGAGGGCTTCAGGAGGCTATCCAGGCTGAAAACAGGGCCCGGGGGGCACGCATGCCCCTCTGGGCTCTGTTTTCACTGGCAGAGGGCTTCAAGAAGCTGTCCAAGACAAAAATGGAGCCGGGGGGGGGGTGCACATGCATTTCCAGTCTCTGTTTTCCACTGGCAGAGAGCTTCAGGAGGCTATCTAGGGAGGGGTGGGCTTCTGGGGTCTCGCAGGGGCTTGGGCGATCCCCTAGCTAAGACTCTGCAGGGATTGGCAAGCCTCCAAATCCACTCCTGCCTGGCCCCATCCCACTCCGCCCCATCCCACCCCACCCCACCTTATAGATAGCCTTTGCCAGCCCAGATCGCCTTCTTGTCGGCTCAGGAAGGAGGAGAATGGGGAGGAGCAGCCACCGCTGTCACCGGATGCAGGGAGGGAAGAGCTCCTGTGTTGCGCGGCTCTCTTGTCCTGCGCAGCGTGGCTCTCCTGTGCAGCTGCTTACTCAGTGGTGGCAGCGAGAGGAGGAGTCACCGCCCCTGCCGCCGCCGTGATCCGGTCCAGGACAGGAGAGTATTTTGCTTTTGTGTGTGTGCGTGTGTGTACACACGTGTGCCCAAGAAAGAGATGAGAGCGAGAAAAGTGGAGAAAAAAAGAGAGACAGAAATGAGAAAATGATGGAGGGGGAGACTGAGAGAGAGGAAAAAGAGAGAAACAATTGAAAGAGAAGGGAGAGAGAGAGGGAGAGAATGAGAAAGAGAAAAGAGGGGAAAAATGAGAGAGAGAAGGGGAGAGAACGGAAGAGAAAGAAAGAAAACTCTCTCAGACCTATGACGAATGCAATGGCAAACTAGATCTCTTGCCAAAAAGGCACAAATTGGAAAGCAAGTCTTATTTTTTTAAGGAAATAACAGATGGCAAAAAATGCATCTGAAAAGAAGATTATTTATAATTTTGGATAATGTATTATATTGTCATACTCAAAAGAAATCAAAATATGTATGCTATTGCTGTTAGTACAATCTTGCCAGCTTCTATCAACTTAAGAGTTCACTGAAAAGATTACAGAAAAGCCATTTCCCACTATAATTTTTATATGTGTCAAATCTACATCCCACATTGGTAGTTTAGCCTCTTGATAATAGCTCATTACAAACTTCCTTCAATGGCGAGCTTAACATAGCTGAAAAGCATTTATAGAATTCTGCATGTTGCCCATCTGGTCCTGGGGTTTTATAATTTTTCTGTCTTTCTATCACTTCTGTTAGTTCCCTCATTGTTATTTTTTCATTTAGTATATTTTTACATTTTTCTAGGATTTTGGGTAGGTTGGCTTCTTCCATACATTGTGTTATTTTTTCCATGGATTTTTTTTATATCATATAACTTTTCATAATATTGTTTAACTATTATCTCATTTTGGAATTGTATGCATCCCTGCTTCATCTTGCAGTTTATTTATCACCCTTTTCTCTCTTTTTTCATTTTATATGCCAACCATCTTCCTGGTTTATTTGCATTCTCAAAAAAAATTGTTTTGCCCTTTTAATTTGTTGGGCCATTTCTTCTGAGACTATTCAATCTGTGTTTAATTATCTCCATTTTTCTTTTAAATGTTTTCCTTTCTGGATGTCTTTGAAGTTCTGACTCCAATTTCTTAAATTCTTCTCTTAACATCATATCCTGTTGTTTTTTCTCTTTATTCTTTTTAGCCATATAGGTCAGTAGTGGGATTCAGAAATTTTTACTACCTGTTCTGTGGGCGTGGCTTGGTAGTCATGGCAGGGGAAGGGTACTGTAAAATTTCCATTCCCACTCCACCCCACTAACCTGCTTTCCAGCTCCATTCTCCTGTGCAGAGCAACAAAAGAAGATCCAGCCGATCAGTTGGGACTCGGGAGGCAGAGAATAGATGGAGGCGGGGCCAGTCAGAGGTGGTATTTGCCAGTTCTCTGAACTCCTCAAAATTTCTGCTACCGGTTCTCCAGAACTGGTCAGAACCTGCTGAATGCTACCTCTGATATAGGTTATAGCTAATCCTCTGAAATATGTTTTGGCTGTATCCCATACATTCTGGAGTGAGGTATCTTCTCTTTTATTTTCTTTAAAGAAAAATTCCATTTCCTTGCTGCAGATTCCGTAAATTCTCTTTTAATATGGATTCGCTTTGTTGCGAAGGTTGTTGAGAGCGTGTTGGCCAGACAGCTCCTGATGTTCCTAGAGGAAACTGATTATCTGGATCTGTCGTATCAATCGGGTTTCAGGCCCGGGTACAGCATGGAGACGGCATTGGTCGTGCTGGTGGATGATCTCTGGCGGGCTCGGGATAGAGGTTACTCCTCTGTCCTGGTCCTATTAGACCTCTCAGCGGCTTTTGATACCATCAACCATGATATCTTACTGCAACACCTCGAGGGGTTGGGAGTGGGAAACACTGTTTTATCATGGTTCTCCTACCTCTCGGGTCATTCGCAGTTAGTGTTGGCAGAGGGATTGAGGTCGACCCTGAGGCCCCTCACTTGTGGGTGCCCCAGGGGTTGGTCCTCTCTCCCCTTCTGTTCAACATCTATATGAAACCGCTGGGTGAGATCATCCGTGGTTTTGAGGTGAGGTATCATCAGTATGCTGATGATACCCAGCTTTTTTTTTCAAAAGTTTTATTGTTTTCCAAAAAACAAACAAGACAAACAAACATACAATACATAAACCAATATCAATTTCAAGTGTGTCAGTCGGTCACAAATCCCAGTGCCATCTCCTCATCATCCATACTCTCTATTACAAAGAAAGAAAGCTATAGTCGCTATTATTAATTCTCTATCATGTTATAATCTCTATATTGTATTTCCTATCAACAATTCTATTTATCTCCATTGTTCCATATGTCACCAAACTTTTTTATCTAACCATTGATAAAACATATTCCATATCTTATAAAACTGCTTTTCTTCTTGATCCCTAATTTCAAGTGTTAATCTACTCATTTCGGCACAGTCCAAAATCTTCTTAATCACTTCCTCCCATGCAGGTATCTTATCATTTCTCCAATTTTTGGCAAATACAATTCTAGCAGCTGTCAGTACATTAACAATCAAATATTTCAGTTCTTTACTAAGTGTCTCTGGTACAATTCCCAATAGGAATATCTCAAGTTTCAAGTCTATATGTTGTTGTGTCATTTTTTCCAACCACGTGTGGATTTTAGTCCAGTATCTTTTAGTATCAGCACAAGTCCACCACATGTGGTAGTAGGAGCCGGGTATCTGATGACATTTCCAACACTTATCCGATTTGTCCTTAAACATTCTTACATCCTTCTCGGGATAGGAGCCACCTGTAAAACATCTTATACAAATTTTCTTTATATGCAGTTGACATTGTTATTTTATAATTCTGATCCCATAGTGTTTGCCATCTCTCTAAATCTATCCCATAACCAAAATTTCCCCCCCAAGCAATCATTGTTTCCTTAACCTGCTCTTCTTCCATTCTAACTTCTAATAAATGACCATAAAGTTTTTAAATCACTTTTTCATTCGTACCCATCAAAATTTTATCTAATTCAGTTTGCTTTTTATAAATACCTTCAGTCCTGACATCCTCATCATATCTAGATTGTATTTGCAAATATGAAAACCAATTCATTTTTATTCCTTGTTCTTGTAATGTTTGCATTGATTTGAGTTCACCCTTTTCATTTAAAAACTCTCCATATCTAATTGTTTGTTCCTTCTTATATATTATTGGATATGAAAAAGCTTCAATAGTAGATACCAATAATGGAATTTGTATATAATGTTGTTTTCTAGTTTCTTCCCAATTTAAAAATAAAGCTTCTAACATAGTGTCTTCTAAAATATCCTTGTTTTTTTTTATTTATTTATTTATTTATTTATTTATTTATTTATTTATTTATTTATTTATTCGACTTGTATGCCACCCTACTCCCTAAGGACTCAGGGCTGCAACATTAAAACAGAGAAAAATTTACAATAAAATAGAATTAAACAACTAAACAAGCCAATGGAGTTAAAAAACCCAACCCCCCCGGTCATTCCAGGCTGGCCCGTTGAAACAACCAAGTCTTCAGGTCCCGGAAGGAGCGGAGGTCAGGGGCCAAACGGAGATCCACGGGAGCTGATTCCAAGGGCAGGTGCTCCCACAGAGAAGGCCCTAGCCCTGGGGACCGCCAGCCGACAATGTCTGACTGACGGCACCCCAAGGAGGCCCCTCCTATGAGAGCGAACAGGGCGATCGGAAAGTGATGCTGGCAGGAGGTGTTCCCGCAAGTACCCTGGACCCAAGCCATTAAGGGCTTTATAAGTTGTAACTAATACCTTGAAGGCGACCGGGAGGCAACCGGCAACCAATGCAAGCGCAGGAGGGTGTAACATGGGAGTATCGGGATACCCCCATCACAGCCCGCTGCTGCATTCTGCACCAGCTGAAGCCTCCGGACCGTCCGCAAGGGAAGCCCCATGTAGAGAGCATTGCAGTAGTCGATTCTAGAGGTGATGAGCGCATGAGTAACCGCTCAAGGGCATCTCGGTCCAAATAAGGGCTAAGCTGGCGAACCAGCCGAACCTGGGCAAAAGCCCCTGGCCACAGCTCCCACATGCTCCTCCAAACCGAGCTGTGAGTCCAGGAGGACACCCAGGTTTCTCGCCCTATCCATGGGGGCACACCTCCCCCATGACCAAAGATGGTACATCCAATAAAGACCGAGATGCTGGTAAGAACAGCCACTCCGTCTTGGTGGGGTTGAGCTGGAGCCTGTTACTACCCATCCAGACCTGCATCAGCCTCCAGGCACCGGGACATCACGGAGAGAGCATCACTGATCTGGTCTGGGGTGGAGATAAAGCTGGGTATCATCAGCATACTGATGATACCTCACCCCAAAACCTCGGATGATCTCACCCAGCGGTTTCATGTAGATATTGAACAGGAGAGCGAGAGGACAGACCCCTGAGGCACCCCACAAGTGAGGGGCCTCGGGCCAACCTCTGCCCCCTGCCAACACCGACTGAAGGCCCGAGAGGAAGGAGGAGAACCAACGCAAAACGGTGCCCCCACCCCAATCCTCTAAGCCGCTGCAGAAGGATACCATGGTCGATGGTATCGAAAGCCGCTGATAGATCTAAAGGACTAGGACAGAGGAAAACCCTGTCCCGAGCCCTCCAGAGATCATCCATCAGTGTGACCAATGCTGTCTCCGTGCTGTGACCGACCCTGAAGCCCGACTGATATGGATCTAAATACTCAGTTTCCTCCAGGAACAAGGGAAGCTGCTGAACCACCACGCTCAACAACCTTCGCTAAAAAGCAAGGTTGGAGACAGGACGATAGTTGTTCAAAACGCCGGGTCAAGGCAGGCTTTTGAGGAGGGGCCTCACCACCGCCTCTTTCAAGGCGGCAGGAAAGACTCCTCACTCAAAGAAGCATTAACAACTGCCTGGAGCCAGCGACGTAACCTCCCTGGAGGCATACACCAACCAGGAAGGACACGGGTCCAATAAACACGTGGTGGAAGACAGCCTCCGATGATCCTGTCCACCTCATCGAGGGAGACCAGGTCAAACTCAACCCAGATAGGTTCCACCAGACTCATCGCCACCCCATCATCAGACCACTGCCAATCAGAGTCCAAGCCAGCACGAGCGACCTTATCCGCCAGATGTAAGCTAAATTTCTGCTCTGCCCTGCAATGGGTCATCCCCCTCAATTGAAGGAGGGAGCGGGTCACCCAAACAGGGCAGCAGGGCAATCATCGGCAGATGCAATCAGAGCGAGAAGTAAACGCCGCCGCCCTGATTGCTTCCAGATAGGTCCTGATATAGGCTCGCAACTGGACACGGTCAATTCGGAGTGGCTGGCCCTCCATCTGCTCTCCAGGCGCCTTCTCCACGTTTCATCCCCGGAGCTCCTCGGAGAACCAGGGGCCCATCGGGCTCACGGTGGGGAAGAGGCCGCAAGGGGACAACCCGGTCGAAGGCCCGACGCCGCTGCCAGGCGGGCCAGCGCCTCGGCCGAGCTGTGGTCGAGGGAGGCGGGCAAGAACCCCAGCCGCCTGAAACCTTTCCGGGTCCATCAGGCGCCTGGGGCGGAACCATCGTGATAGGCTCCTCATCCCAGCAGCGAGGGACAGCCAATTGAAAGACCAGCCATAGGAGATAGTGATCTGTCCACAATAAAGGGAGGGTAGATGGAGAACCGTCCCCCAGATCACTACACCACTGCCCCGAGATAAAAATCAGGTCAAGTGTGTTCCCCCCCTCGTGGGTGGGTCCATGGATCACCTGGGTCAGGTTCATGGATGCCATGAACTCCTGAGCTAAACCCGACGCCCCCCCCAGCGACGGCAGGTTAAAGTCCCCCAGAACTATAAGCCTAGGGCACTCCACCGCCACCTCCGAGAGGGCGTCAAGCAGCCCAGGCAGGGCCGCCGCCACGCAGTTCCCTTATACCATAAGAAAGCATGCCATCCTAGTAACAAATCATGACGATACCCAGCTTTTTATCTCCACCCCAAACCTACCCAGTGATGCCCTCGACGTGATGTCCTGATGCCTGGAAGCGGTACGGATCTGGATGGGGAAAAACAGGCTTTGACTCAACCCGGCCAAGACCGAGTGGCTGTATGTACTGGCACCTCGGGTTGCCCAGGATGTTCCATCTTTGGTTATGGGGGGAGAGGTGTTACCCCCCCATAGAAGATGCATGACTCGGTTTGGAAGATCATGTAGGAGCTGTGGCCAGGGGGGCATTTGCTCAGGTTCACCTTGTGCGCCAGTTGTGCCCCTATCTGGACCAAGATGCCTTGCGTATGGTTACCCATGCGCTCGTTACCTCCCATATAGACTACTGCAATGCTCTCTACATGGGGCTGCCCTTGAGGACCACTCAGGGGCTTCAACTGGTACAAAATGCAGCCGTGCGGGTTGTGATGGGAGTATCCCAATACTCCCATATTACACCCCTCCTGTGTGAGCTGCATTGGTTGCTGGTTGCCCTCCGAGTGAGATTCAAGGTGCTGGTAATCACCTATAAATCCCTTCATGGCTTAGGTCCGGGGTATTTGCGGGAGCACCTACTGCCAGCAATGACTTCCCATCACCCTGTGCACTCCCACAGACAGGGCCTCCTCAGGGTACCGTCGGCCAGACACTGGCGACTGGCAACCCCCAGCAGGAGACCCTTCACTGTGGGTGCACCCACCCTTTGGAATCAGCTGCCCTTGGGGCTTCGGACGGCTCCTGACCTTCGATCCTTCTGTCGCGACCTGAAAACATGGCTTTTTCAACTGGCCGACCTGGACTGATGGGGTTTTCTTTTAATTTGTTTGTTGGTTTTAATTCTGAAATTGGGATTTATTTATTTAATAGTTTTTTAAACTATTAAAAATCCCATAAATAAATAAATAAATAAATAAATAAATAAATAAATAAATTCAAATTCTTTTTTACTCTTCTCCAAGTCAATTTTACTAGGTTATGATCAGCCAAACTCTAGGTTCTATCTCCACTATATTAGTACTTAATTCAACCTTTACTTCCCCCACCATCATTTTCTTGCAAAAAAAAAATGGAAAGAGGAATGCTTAACTAAGGGTGGTTATCAGCAGATAGCCAGAGCAGCAAAGATAAAGTCAGGAAAGCAAAGGCTAAGAATGAACAAAGACTTGCAACAAAAGTCAAAGATAATAAGAAAAAAATCAAGGAAAAGGTCCACTAAAGAGAGAAGATGGCAAGGAAGTAACAGGCAGTAGGGAGAAAGAAGTGGTCCTTAACTTGTTTTTTGCATCAGTCTTCACACAAAAAGAAATTATAGCCCAACGTACCAAAAAAATTACTCTAAAAGACAAACTAGAAATAAAAATTAAAATAAGCAAGAAAATTGTAAGAGAACACCTATCTTTAGTTTAATTAACTTTATTGTCATTGCACCTCGTACAACAGAATTAAACACCATCTTCAGCACACGTCATGACCATGACCATGAAAATAAACACAAACACACATCCTTCACCCTCCACACATTGAACCGAAAACCCCTGACACTGCACCAATACTGCACTATACAACAGAATTCAAAAGAGCTACTGCCCTGGAGTAGAAGCAGTTTTTCAGCCTATTTGTCCTTGTTTTTATTATTCTGTACCCTCTGCCAGATGGTAATAGTTCAAAAAAAGGGTTCCCAGGATGAGATGAACCAGTGTTAAGAATAAGGGCTGAAGAGGTATGATTACCTAATCTGACCCTCTGTGAGTGGCCAGACAGGAAATCCATAATCCAAAGGCAGATTGAATAAGAAATGCCAAGGTCCAGAAGTTTAGACACTGGTCTATGTGGAAGAATTGTGTTAAATGCAGAACTAAAATCTACAAAAAGCATCCTCACATAGTTCCCCCCCCCTGCTGTTCTAGATGAGTCAGAGCAGTGTGAAGAGTGATGGCTATAGCGTCCTCTGCAGATCTATTTCTTCTGTATGCAAACTGGGGTTTATCAAATGCATGCAGAAGACCAGAAATGATGTGCTGGCAGACCAATTTCTCAAAGCACTTCATGATGATAGGAGTGAGTGCCACTGGTCTGTAATCATTGAGGTTATTGATGGGGAACTTCTTTGGCAGCTGAACAGTGGTGGAAGCCTTCAAACAAGATGGAATAGTGGACTGGGATAAAGACGGATTGAAGATCCTGGTAAAGACTCCAGCCAGCTGATCAGCACAGTCTTTAAGCACTCGGCCAGAGATACCGTCAGGACTGGCAACCTTTCTATGGTCCACAGCCCTCAGAATGCTCCTCACCTCCTGTTCCTCCACAAAGAGGTGGGGGCTACATTTGGCTGGTGGTTGTATTTTAGCTGTCTCTGTTGTCTCCACTTCACTTCTTACAGATAGATACAGATTAACAGAGTTAATCAGGTATTGATGTTAGGCTGATTGGTCTGTAGTTTCCTGGGTCTGTCCCTCCCCCCTTTTTTTGAAGATGAGAAGCACATCAGCTCTTTTCCAGCCCTCTGGTGGTTCCCCGCCCCTCCAGGATTTTTGGAAGATGTGGTACAGTGGTTCTGAGATGACTTTTGTCATCTCCTTTAGAACTCTGGGAAGTAATCCACCAGGTCTCGGTGATTTGTATTCAAGAACCGACAGGTGTTTTCTTACTATTTTTTTTTACTTATTTTAACTTTTATTTCTAGTTTGTCTTTTATTGTTATTTTTTTTGGTAGGTTGGGCTATAGTTTCTTTTTGCGTGAAGACTGATGCAAAGAATGAATTAAGCAGCTCTGCTTTCTCTCTGTTGCCTGTAATTTCCTTGCCATCTTCTCTCTTTAGTAGATAGACTGTTTCCTTGATATTTTCCTTGTTATGTACATGTTGGAAGAAACTTTTTTTATTGTCTTTGACTTTTGTTGCAAGTTTTTATTCATTCTGAACCTTTGCTTTCCTGACTTCGTCTTTGCAGATTCTGGCTAGCTGCTGGTATTTTGCCTTAGTTGTGTGTCCCTTTTTCCATTTTTTGTACTTATCCTTTTTGTCTTTCAATTTGTCAGAGAGATCTTTGTGTAGCCATGCTGGTTTCTTCTTGGATTTCCTATTTTTCTTTCTCAGTGGTATTGTGCTGGTCTGGGCTTTTATGATCATACTTTTCAGAGTTTCCCAAGATTCTTGAGTTGCTTTCCCCTTTAGGATTTTCATCCAAGGAATCTTTCCCAAGTTCTCTCTGAGTTTATTAAAATCATCTCTTTTAAAATCTAAGACTCTGATGTCATTATGTTCTATTGCTTGTGTTTGTGTTGAATTCTATGTTGAATTCTAGTATGACATGTCGCTTTCACCCAAGGTTCCTGCAATTTTAACTCCCTCTATCATTTCTTCTCTGTAAAAATTAAGTCCAGTATGGCTGTCCCTCTAGTTTCCTCCTCTACCTTTTGGACAACAAAGTTGTCAGCTAAGTTGGTTAGGAACTTATTTGATTTCTCACTTGGTGCAGAATTAGTCTTCCAATTGATGTCAGGGTAATTGAAGTCTCCCATTACTATTATAGTGTGGTTCCTACACATATTTGTTAGTTGGTTAGCAAAAATGACATCTTCTTTTTCTTGCTTGATTGGGTGGCCTATAGTATATAGCTATGGTCATATCATTCTTTTTTCTTTTATATTGATGCATATGTATTCTAGGAGGTTTTCATCTTTAGTTTCATGCATTTCTGTAGCAATATAGTGGTCCTTTGGTCAAAGTATTGAGATTTAATAGCTGACCAGCTGTTGTAAGGCTGATGCAATGAGGATGAAACAACATGGTTGTATGTATGTATGTATGTATGTATGTATGTATATATGTATGTATATAGCCATGACAGGGCATACCTCTCGCTCCTTGTGTTCTGTCTCCATTGTAGTTATCCATGCAGAGTAAAGAAGACTGATTGCTTGCCGGGTATTTGCCTACAACATGTATGTATGTATGTATGTATGTATGTGTGTGCCAAGAAGAAGGGGCTAAATTCTAAATTTGATAGGAAGGGGAAACTTTTAAAATTTTTAATTGATTGTCTTAAGGGGTTAGGGAAGGGGATAAATGGGTCTTTGTCCAACCCGGTTAGTGGGGGGGGCGGGTGGACTCCAGGGCCTGAGGTGGGGGCCACGATTCCCAGGGTGGTTGGTGTTGGCAGGAAACGGAGAGGCATAGGGCCATATCATGTGTTGGGAGCACGCACCCGCCATCTTTGTGCGGTTGCTCGCTCCGACCCTATGGCCTCCTCCCAGGGGGGCATGGGAAATGGGACCCCTGGGCTTAGGCTGGTGTATTTTAATGCCAGGTCCTGGCTAATAAGTCCACCCTCCTCCGTGAGGTAATTGAGGAGGAGGCTGCGGACCTGGCCTGCATCACCGAGACCTGGTTGGGCCCAGAGGGCGTGTCCCTCTGGTAGATTTGTGCCCTCCAGGTTTTGGGTTTTGCACGCCTCGGGCCCAGGGAAGGGGTGGTGGGGTGGCCGTGGTTATTCGGGAGACCTTGTTTCCAAGGGAGGTCACTGTTCCAGAGATAGGTGGGAGTGAGACACTCCTCCTGAGGTGGGGCCCAATGGTCAGGTGGGCTTGCTGCTCATACCTTTCACCCAGCTATGTGACAGCTGCCCTACCTGGGCTTCTCGATGTTCTCTCGGGGTGGCGGTGGAGTTCCGGGCTTATAGTCCTGGGGACTTCAATCTGCCCTCCCTGGGGTGCGCGGGTTTAGCCCAGGAATTCATGGCTTCTATGGAGGCCATGGGCCTGACCCACTAATTCAGGGCCCACCCATGAGGGGGAACACTCTTGACCTAATTTTTGTCTCTGAACAGTGGCGTAGTGACAGAGGGCAGGCCATTTTACGGCTGTGCCCGCTCCATGGTCTGATCACTATCTCCACGGCTGGTCTTCCAACAGGCTGCCCCCACTGCTGGGATGAGGAACCGCTTAGATGGTTCCGCCCAGGCCTTATGGACCGGGCGGTTCTCGGAGCTGGGGTTTCTTCCCTCTTCTCTTGCCCACAGCTCTGTTGAGGACCTGGCGGCTGCTTGGCAGCAGGCGCTTCAGAGGCTCTCGACAGGGTTGTCCCCATGCGACCCCTCACACGCCGTGGATCCCGGATGGCTCCTTGGTACTCGGAGGAGCTCCGGGAGATGAAACGCCGCCGGAGGGGCTTAGAGAGCAGGTGGAGGTCCACCCGCTCCCAGTCCGACGAGCCCAGCTAAGAGCCTATATTAGGACTTACCTGGTAGCTGTGAGGCGGCGAGAAGGTCTTATCTCCGCCTCATAGCGTCCGCAATCGCCCAGCCGCCCTGTTTCGGGTAACCCGCTCTCTCCTTCGTGTAGGGAGGGGGCGGACCCGCTGCGGGCAGGGCTGAGGAGTTTGGTCAACATCTGTCGGATAAGATCGCCGGATTCGAGCGGGTTGCCTCTGATTTGCAGTGGTCTGAGGAACGGGATGCAGGCAGTCTGGCCAGTGCGATCTGGGATGAGTTCGATTCTGTTTCGAGGATGAAGTGGACGGGATTATGCGCGTCTGAGTTCCACCACATGTTTGTTGGACCCGTGCCCTTCCTGGCTGGCTTATGCCGCCAGGGAGGTCACTGCTGGCTGGCTCGGGCAGTTGTCACGCTTCATTAAGGGAGGGTCTTTCCCACTGCCTTGAAGGCGGTGGTGAGACCCTTCTGAAGAAGCCTGCCCTGGACCCTACCGTGTTAGACAACTTTCGTCCAGTCTCCAACCTTCGTTTTAGCGAAGGTTGTTGAGAGTGTGGTGGCTCAGCAGTTTCCGCTTTTCCTGGATGAAGCTGACTACCTGGATCCAGATCAATCGGGCTTCCGGCCTGGTTTCAGCACGGAGACGGCATTGGTGGCACTGATGGATGATCTCTGGAGGGCTCGGGACAGGGGTTTTCCTCTGTCCTGGTCCTATTAGACCTCTCAGCGGCTTTGATACCATCGACCATGGTATCCTCCTCGCGCACCTCGGGGTTGGGTATAGGGGCACTGTGCTTGGTGGTTCACCTCCTACCTCTCGGGCGTCGCAGTCGGTGTTGGCGGGGGCAGAGGTCTACCTGAGGGTGCTCTCTGTGGGGTCCCTCAGGGTCGGTCCTCTCCCCTGCTATTTAACATCTACATGAAGCCGCTGGGTGAGATCATCCGTGGTTTTGGGGTGAGTTTCCATCAGTACGCTGATGATACTCAGCTGTACATTTCCACCCAACCAGATCGGTGATGCCCTCTCCCTGATGACCCAGTGTCTGGATGTACGGATTTGGATGACGGAAACATGCTTCGTCTCAACCCGGCCAAGACTGAGTGGCTGTGCGCGGCATCTCGGCCCAGTTTGGAGTGTCCATCTTTGGCCATAGGGGAGTGGTATTACCCCTGTGGATAGAGGCGGCGGAATCTGGGGTCCTCTCCTGGATGCTTTCGGCTCCGGTTGGAGGAGCAGGTGGGGGGCGTCGCCAGGGGGCCTTTGCCTTCGTCTGGTTAGCCAGCTGCGCCCTTTCTCTGACCGAGATGCCCTCGCGCGGTTACTCATGCCCTTGTTACCTCAGACTTCGACTACTGCAGCTCTCTATTTAGGACTGCCCTTGCATACCATCCGGTGCAGCTGGTGCAGAATCTCTTGGCCTGGGTGGTGATGGAGTTTCCCGGTTCTCCCATGTTACCCCCCTCCTGCGCTGCCTTCATTGGCTACCAGTTGCGCTCGAGTGAGATCAGGTTTTATTAACATTCAAAGTCCTTCATGACATGGGTCCCCAATATTTAAGGAAGCGGCTCCTGCCGACATCAAATGCCAACTGCCGCCCTGTCGCATTTATGAGCAAGGACCTTGAGGTCCCATCGGCTGGCCAATGCCGGCTGGCGGTCCCCGGCAGCAGAGCCTATTCTATAAGCGACTGAACCTCTGGAACCAACTTCCCCTGGAGCTCCGTCTGGCCCCTGACCTCCGCACCTTCGCCATGACTGAAGACCTGGTTGTTTAACAATCCGGGTTGTGATTTTCTGGGGCAGGGATGGTTTTATGGGATAGTTTTAAGGGATTTTATGGGTGTACTGTAATTGTAATGGGGCTTATTTTAGTTTAATTTGCTTTTAAATTATTTATTGTTGTTGTTGTTTTATTTATGCTTCGCCCAGTCTTGAGGAGATGAGGCGGCATATAATCCCATTAATAAATAAATAAATAAATAAATAAATATTATTATTGGCAATAACCATGTATGTCTTGGTGTATTGGTGCTTATCCACCATGTGTAAGATTGAAGTATCTTGGCTTTGTACAAAGCGAAGACATAGCCTGAAAGATGGCCCGAGTGGGATCTCGTCGGCGTCCTGAATACTCTCTCAATCTTACACGGACAAGACCGAGCTTTTGAATCCCATATATATATATATATATATATATATATATATATATATGTGTGTGTGTGTGTGTGTGTGTGTGTGTGTGTGTATGCATATGCACACACATACCACCTACCTATATATATATATATATATATATATATATTTTTTTTAAATTTTTTCACGGGTAAAGGTATGTAGGTCTTGGTGTATTCGGGTCTTGTCCGTGTAAGAGAGAATACCTGGCAACGCGTTCGGCAATCTCATCCGTCATCTTCAGGCTGGTGTCTTCAGCTTCGTTCTCCTGGGAGAGTGTGTGATCGTGGCTGTTTTTCCCTTTTAAACTCTAGAGTTGGCTGTGTTGTTACTTCTTGATTGGTTTGTGGAGTTGATGTATGCAGATTGGATGGCTTTTCCTGAGACCCTGTGTGGCTGAGGTGCTGGCTGTGTGTCTCTCAGCCTTTTGTGTTGCGACCTGGGTAATGGGCTGTGTGATGACCTTCTGAGTTCTATTGTTGTGACATCCTGGGTGTGGTGCTGTAATCTCCTGGGTCGTTGTCTGTGCTGCAACCTCCTGATGTTTTGTGTTGTGATCTCCTGAGTTCTGTGATGTAGTATCCTGGGTGGAAGGCTGTGATGTGGCATTCTGGGCCTTGGTTTGGCTCTCGAGTTTGAGGTCTGGCTATGTGTTTATAGCGTGTGTCAGTTTGCTTAGTTTGGGGGTTGGAGGGGGTGTAGCAGCTGGTGTTGCAGCCATGGTCTGGTTTCTGGATGGTGGTTGCCTTTCATCTGTGGCGTGGCTTGGGTTTGAGTCTGGTGAAGGAGATGGTGGTGGCATCATGTGTTATTTTGGGTCGGTGTTGGTTTTTGTGGCTGGGACTCGTTTGTTGATTAGGGCTAGTTTCCAGATGTCTGGTAGGTGGGAAGTATCATCCGTTTATTCATGTTATGGGGTGTTTCTCTATTTCGATGGCTTCCCTAATTATTCTCTTGTTGAAGTGTTCAGTATTGGAGATAAGTTTGGATCCCTCAAAATCAATTTCATGTCCTGTGGCTTTAAGGTGCTGGAAAAGGGAGGAAGTTTTTCTTCTTTTCTGACTGCGTTCTTGTGTTCTGCGTCGTGCATTTATTCTCCTGTTGGTTTGTCCAATGTATGTGGCTGGGCAAATTTTGCATGGTATTTTATAAACTCCTTGGTTTTCTAGCTGGATCTTGTCTTTGGGGTTTCTTAAGATGTTGGCTATTTTTTGGTCAGTGCCAAAGGCTGTCCTGATATTGTGTTTGTGGAGAATTTTGCTGATTTTATCTGTGGTGCCTTTGATGTAAGGAGGAGAGGCGATGCCATTGTCCTGTTCTGTGTCTTGGTTTTTTGGGGAGTCTCCCTTAGGATTAGGTTGGTGATTGTGCTTCTTTGGAATCCATTGGACATTATCGTTAGTGAGGTGTGTAATTCTGTTCTCAAGTGGTCTTTGTCAGCTAAGCGTTTGGTTCTGGAGATGAGGGTCTTGGCTTCTGAGTTGATCTGTGCAGGGTGGTGATGGGATTGTGCATTTAAGTAGCGGTTAGTGTGTCTTTTCTGGTAGATGGTGTGTCCTAGGGAGCGTTGGGTTTTTGTAAATTAGGGCGTCCAGGAACGGAAGTTGATTGTTGGTTTCTGTTTCCATGGTAAATTGTATTTTGGGGTGTAGGCTGTTGAGATGTGTGAGGAAGTTGTCCAGTTTTTTCTTTCCGTGTGGCCAAATTACAAAGTGTCATCTATATCGCCAGAGTTTGGGTTTGTATTGGTTGTCTAGAGCATTGGTTTCAAAATGTTCCATGTATAGGTTAGCGATGATGGGTGAGAGGGTGATCCCATAGGTGCTCCTTCTATCTGTTTATATCTTTGTCCATTGTGGAA
>CM019156.1:13923632-14066075 GCA_009733165.1 Naja naja | reverse complement strand
ATGAGATCCCACTTGCCATCTTCAGGCTGCAGGTTCTCGGCTTTGTGCTTTTGCCTGTGTGCCAGCAAAGAAGGATCTGAGCTGCCTTCTCTATGTAAATACTGGAGGGGAGGTGTGTGTGTGCTGGCCTGTTGTGCTAAGGTTGGTTGGCTGTGTTGTTGGCTGTGTTGTCGCTTCTGATTGTCATTGATGAGTTGGTGTTTGCTGATTGGTTGAATGTGTTGTTGGCTGTTTTGCTTCCTGATTGGTTGGATTGAGTTGATGTTTGCTGATTGGTTGGCTTTGTCCTGAGACCCTGTGTGGCTGAGGTGTGGCTGTGTCCTTCAGCCTTTTCTGTAGCTACCTGGGTAGGCTGTGTGATGACCTTCTGAGTTCTATTGTTGTGACATCCTGGGTGTGGTGCTGTAATCTCCTGGGTCGCTTGTCTGTGTTGCAACCTCCTGATGTTTTGTGTTGTAATCTCCTGAGTTCCTGTGATGTAGTATCCTGGAATGTGATGTGGACATTCTGGCCTTGGTTTGGCTCCCAAGTTTGAGGTCTGGCTATGTGTTTATAGCGCAGGTCAGTTTGCTTAGTTTGGGGTTGAGGGGATGTAGCAGCTGGTGTTGCAGCCATGGTCTGGTTTCTGGATGGTGGTTGCCTTTCATCTGTATGGGCTTGGGTTTGAGTCTGGTGAAGGAGATTGGTGGTGGCATCATGTGTTATTTTGGGTCCGTGTTGGTTTTGTGGCTGGGACTCGTTTGTTGATTAGGGCTAGTTTCCAGATGTCTGGTAGGTGGGAAGTATCATCCCGCTTATTCATGTTATGGTGTTTCTATTTCGATGGCTTCCCTAATTATTCTCTTGTTGAAGTGTTCAGTATGGAGATAAGTTTGATCCCTCAAAATCAATTTCATGTCCTGTGGCTTTAAGGTGCTGGAAAAGGGAGGAAGTTTTTTTCTTTTCTGACTGCTCTTGTGTTCTCTCATGCGCAGCATTTATTCTCCTGTTGGTTTGTCCAATGTATGTGGCTGGGCAAATTTTGCATGGTATTTTATAAACTCCTTGGTTTTCTAGCTGGATCTTGTCTTTGGGGTTTCTTAAGATGTTGGCTATTTTTTGGTCAGTGCCAAAGGCTGTCCTGATATTGTGTTTGTGGAGAATTTTGCTGATTTTATCTGTGGTGCCTTTGATGTAAGGGGGGAGGGCGATGCCATTGTCCTGTTCTGTGTCTTGGTTTTGGGGAGTCTCTCTCGGATTTAGGTTGGTGATTGTGCTTCTTGGAATCCATTGGACATTAATACGTTAGTGAGGGTGTGTAATTCTGTTCTCAAGTGGTCTTTGTCAGCTAGGCGCTTGGTTCTGGAGATGAGGGTCTTGCTACGGAGTTGATCTGTGCAGGGTGGTGATGGGATTGTGCATTTAAGTAGCGTGTTAGTGTGTGTCTTTTTCTGGTAGATGGTGTGTCCTAGGGAGCCGTTGGTTTTTGTAAATTAGGACGCCCAGGAACGGAAGTTGATTGTTGGTTTCTGTTTCCATGGTAAATTGTATTTGGGGTGTAGGCTGTTGAGATGTGTGAGGAAGTTGTCCAGTTTTTCTTTCCGTGGTGCCAAATTACAAAAGTGTCATCTACATATCTAAGCCAGAGTTTGGGTTTGTATTCTGATTTGTCTAGAGCATTGGTTTCAAAATGTTCCATGTATAGGTTAGTGATGATGGTGAGAGGTGATCCCATAGGTGCTCCTTCTATCTGTTTTATCTTTGTCCATTGTGGATGAAGCACGTGTTGGAAAGGCAATGGTTGGTCAGATCTAGGATGTGCTTAGGGGGTGTATTTGTTTTGGATAGCTGTCAAGGCTTCTTTTAATAGGTACTTGAGTGAAGAGGATATGACATCAAGCTCACAAGTAGGTCGCTGGGTTGTAGGTTTTGTTTCTTTATTGTTTCTATGAAGTGGAAAGAATTTTGTAATGCAGGAGGTGATGGATTCTGTGTAGGGCTGGAGTTGTTTGGCGAAAGAAATTTGGGAGAAATTGAAGAGATCCAACAAAGAATCATCCCCAGAGAAAATCATCTAGATGTCCAAGCTCTAGGGCTTCCCCAAGATACACAAGGAAGATGTGGGAACACCACTAGATCCATAAGTCAGTCCATAGGCTCACCCTAAGGAATCTTGTTAAATTTTCAATTAACAATCCTAGCCCTACACAGAATCCATCACCTCACACTTACAAAATTCTTTCCACTTCATAGAACATAAAGAATAAACCTACAACCCAGCGACCTACTTGTGAGCTTTGATGTCATATCCCTCTTCACTGTAAGTACCTACAAAGAAGCTTCCTTGACAGCTATCCAAACAATACAATATATATATTCGTAGATTTTCACGGGTAAAGGTATGTAGGTCTTGGTGTATTTGGGTCTTGTCCCATGTAAGATTGAGAATATCTTGCTTGCTGACGAGATCCCACTTGCCATCTTCAGGCTGGTGTCTTCGCTTTGTGCTTGTGCCAGCAAAGCGTGATCTGAGCTGCCTTCTCTATAAATACTGGAGGGGAGGTGTGGTGTGCTGGCTCTGTTGTAAGCAGGTTGGTTGGCTGTGTTGTTGGCTGTGTTGTCGCTTCTTGATTGGTTGATGGAGTTGGTGTTTGCTGATTGGTTGGCTGTGTTGTTGGCTGTGTTGTTGCTTCTTGATTGGTTGATGGAGTTGATGTTTGCTGATTGGTTGGCTTTGTCGTAAGAGCCTGTGTGGCTGAGGTAGTGGCTGTGTGTCCTTCAGCCTTTTCTGTTGTAGCTACCTGGGTAGTGGGCTGTGTGATGACCTTCTGAGTTTTATTGTTGTGACATCCTGGGTCTTGTGCTGTAATCTCTTGGGTCGTTGTCTGTGTTGCAACCTCCTGAGGTTTTGTGTTGTAATCTCCTGAGTTCCATGATGTACTATCCTGGGTGGAAGGCTGTGATGTGACATTCCGGGCCTTGGTTTGGCTCCAAGTTTGAGGTCTGGCTATGTGTTTATAGCGTGTGTCAGTTTGCTTAGTTTGGGGGTTGGAGGGGGGTGTAGCAGCTGGTGTTGCAGCCATGGTCTGGTTTCTGGATGGTGGTTGCCTTTCATGTGTGGCGTGGGCTTGGGTTTGAGTCTGGTGAAGGAGATTGGTGGTGGCATCATGTGTTATTTTGGGTCCGTGTTGGTTTTGTGGCTGGGACTCGCTTGTTGATTAGGGCTAGTTTCCAGATGTCTGGTAGGCGGGAAGTATCATCCCGCTTATTCATGTTATGGTGTTTCTCTATTTCGATGGCTTCCCTAATTATTCTCTTGTTGAAGTGTTCAGTATTGGAGATAAGTTTGGATCCCTCAAAATCAATTTCATGTCCTGTGGCTTTAAGGTGCTGGAAAAGGAGGAAGTTTTTCTTCTTTTCTGACTGCGTTTGTGTTCTGCATGCGTGCATTTATTCTCCTGTTGGTTTGTCCAATGTATGTGGCTGGGCAAATTTTGCATGGTATTTTATAAACTCCTTGGTTTTCTAGCTGGATCTTGTCTTTGGGGTTTCTTAAGATGTTGGCTATTTTTTGGTCAGTGCCAAAGGCTGTCCTGATATTGTGTTTGTGGAGAATTTTGCTGATTTTATCTGTGGTGCCTTTGATGTAAGGGAGGAGGCGATGCCATTGTCCTGTTCTGTGTCTTGGTTTTGGGGAGTCTCCCGGATTAGGTTGGTGATAGTGCTTCTTTGGAATCCATTGGACATTAATACGTTAGTGAGGGTGTGTAATTCTGTTCTCAAGTGGTCTTTGTCAGCTAGGCATTTGGTTCTGGAGATGAGGGTCTTGGCTACGGAGTTGATCTGTGCAGGGTGGTGATGGGATTGTGCATTTAAGTAGCGGTTAGTGTGTGTCTTTTTCTGGTAGATGGTGTGTCCTAGGGAGCCGTTGGTTTTTGTAAATTAGGACGTCCAGGAACGGAAGTTGATTGTTGGTTTCTGTTTCCATGGTAAATTGTATTTTGGGGTGTAGGCTGTTGAGATGTGTGAGGAAGTTGTCCAGTTTTTCTTTCCTGTGTGGCCAAATTGAAAGTGTCATCTACATATCTAAGCCAGAGTTTGGGTTTGTATTCGGATTTGTCTAGAGCATTGGTTTCAAAATGTTCCATGTATAGGTTAGATGAGGTGAGAGGGGTGATCCCATAGGTGCTCCTTCTATCTGTTTATATCTTTGTCCATTGTGGATGAAGTATGTGTTGGAAAGGCAATGGTTGGTCAGATCTAGGATGTGCTTAGGGGGGTTGTATTTGTTTTGGATAGCTGTCAAGGCTTCTTTAATAGGTACTTGAGTGAAGAGGGATATGACATCAAAGCTCACAAGTAGGTCGCTGGGTTGTAGGTTTTGTTTCTTTATTGTTTCTATGAAGTGGAAAGAATTTTGTACGTGTGAGGTGATGGATTCTGTGTAGGGCTGGAGTTGTTTGGCGAGAAATTTGGAGAAATTTGAAGAGATCCAACAAAGAATCATCCCCAGAGAAAAATCATCTAGATGCCCTAAGCTCTATGGCCTCCCCAAGATACACAAAGAAGGAACACCACTCAGACCCATAGTCAGCTCCATAGGCTCACCTCTACAGAATCTTGCCAAATTTCTCACCAAACAACTCCAGCACTGGTCTGGCTATGTGTTTATAGCGTGTGTCAGTTTGCTTAGTTTGGGGGTTGGAGGGGGGTGTAGCAGCTGGTGTAGCAGCCATGGTCTGGTTTCTGGATGGTGGTTGCCTTTCATCTGTGGCGTGGGCTTGGGTTTGAGTCTGGTGAAGGAGATTGGTGGTGGCATCATGTGTTATTTTGGGTCCGGTGTTGGTTTTTGTGGCTGGGACTCGTTTGTTGATTAGGGCTAGTTTCCAGATGTCTGCTACACCCCCCTCCAACCCCCAAACTAAGCAAACTGACACACGCTATAAACACATAGCCAGACCTCAAACTCGAGCCAAACCAAGGCCCAGAATGCCACATCACAGCCTTCCACCCAGGATACTACATCACAGAACTCAGGAGATCACAACACAAAACATCAGGAGGTTGCAGCACAGACAACGACCCAGGAGATTACAGCACCACACCCAGGACATCACAACAATAGAACTCAGAAGGTCATCACACAGCCCATTACCCAGGTCGTTACAACACAAAAGGCTGAGAGACACACAGCCAGCACCTCAGCCACACAGGGTCTCAGGAAAAAGTCATCCAATCTGCATACATCAGCTCCACAAACCAATCAAAAAGTAACAACACATCCAACTCTAGAGTTTAAAAGGGAAAAACAGCCACGATCACACACTTCTCCCAGGAGAACGAAGCTGAAGACACCAGCCTGAAGATGATGGATGAGATTTCACAAACGCTTGCCAAGGTATTCTCAATCATACACGGGACAAGACCCGAATACACCAAGACCTACATATATAATATAATATATATATCTGTCTTGTATATAAACCACTGTTAAAAGACAAAGCCTCTGTGTGCTGTGTTTTGCTCCTGGGTTGTCTCACAATAATGATCATGCTGCAAACACTCTGACACCTTTATATACAGTGCAACTCCACCTTCTCTTTTATGGGATCTGTTGTTTTTTGAAGAGTTTGTATCCTTCTATCAATGTGTTCCAGTCATGGGTTTCTGTTATCCCAACTATATCATATCTACCTTCATGTATTAATAGTTCAAATTCACCTTGTTTCCCCCCCGCCAGACTTTGTGTATTTGTATATTTGAGATCTTTATGTCTGACTCTGGGTATGCTTCCTATGTCTCCTTTTTGGTGATTGTGTTTATCTTCCTTCTCATCCCTCCTTACTTCATTATTTGACTTGCTTTCTAGGGGTTTTTGCTTGGAATTAGGTCCTGGAGATCCTAATGATTGGTCACCCTCCCCCCTCAGTTTTAGTTTAAAGCCCTCCTAATAAGTTGAGCCAGTCATTTTCTGAAAACATTCTTCCCAGTCTTTATGAGGTGCAACCCATCCCTTGCCGGAAGTCCATCATGGAGATAGTACAGTTCATGGTCCAAGAATCCAAAGTTTTTTTGGTGACACCAACCCTTTAGCCAATGGTTCACTTCTAGAATTCTGTGTTCTCTTACCGGATGTTGTCCTTTTGTTGGCAGTATAGATGAAAAAAACTATTTGTGCATCTAAGTCCTTGACTTTCTTGCCTAGATGCTCATAATCACCCAATACTGTTTTCAAGTCCTTTTTTGTGTCATTCATCCCTACATATAGTAGGAAAAAAGGGTAGTAATTTGTGGGTTTTATTATTTTGGTTAGGTTCTCAGAGATCTGACCTTGACAAATATAAATCACCAGGACCTGACAGATTATATCCCAGAGTTCTGAAGGAGCTGGTAGATGTTATCTCAGAGTTATTGTACCATATTTTTTAAAAAATCCTGGAGCACTGGGAAAGTACCTAAGAATTGGAATGTGGATGTGGTTCCCATCTTCAAGAAAGAAAGAAAAAAGATCCAGGAAACTACAGATCGACCAATCTAACATCAATAACTGGGAAAGTTCTGGAAAAGATAATAATAATAAAAATAACATCTGTAAGCAGCTAGAAGCAAATAAAGTTATAACTAGAAGATGCACAACTTCACTTCAGATTGTCAATTTAACTGGCTCTTGTAAACTAGACTGAAATGGTCAGATAACATGCTGACCACTTCAGGGGTGCCACAAGGTTCCATCTTAGACCCAGTACTCTTCAATATTTTCATAAATGACTTAGATGAGGGAATAGAAATTTGCAGATGATGCTAAGTGGCATGAATAGCTAACACCCTAGAAGATAGGCTCTTCATCTGGATCTTGACAGACTTGGACACTGGGTCCTATCTAACAAAATGAAATTCAGTGTAGAGAAAAGTAAAGTCTTACATTTAGGCAAGAAAAACCAAAAGTACACATATAGACTGGGTGAAACCAGGCTTATTAGCAATAACTGTGAGAGTGATCTTGGAGTCTTAGAGGACAACCAGTTAAATATGAGCTAGCAGTGTGCAGTGGCAGCCAAAAAAGCCAACACAATGCTAAATTGTATTAACAGAGGGATACAATCAACATCAAGTGAGGTGCTAATATCACACCTAGAATACTGCATCCAGTTTTGGTCACCACAATATAAAAAAGATGTTGAGACTAGAAAAAGTGCAGAGAAGAGCAACCAGGATGATTAGGGAATGAGACTGAAACATACGAAGAATGGTTATAGCAACTGGGCATGACTAGTCTAGTGAAGAGAAGGACCAGGGGAGACATGATAGCAGTGTTGCAATATCTGAGGGCTGCCACAGAGAGGAAGAGGTCAAGCTATTTTCCAAGGCACCTGAAGGCCAGACAAGGAATAAAGGATGGAAACTGAACAAGGAGACATTCAAACTAGAAATAAGGAGAAATTTTCTGACAGTGAGAATAATCAACCAATGGAACAGCTTGCTTTCAGAAATTGTGGGAGCTTCATCACTGGAGGCTTTGAAGAAGAGATTGGACTGCCGTTTTTCAGAAATGGTGTAGGGTCTCCTGCTTGGGTGAGGGGTTGGACAAGATGATCTACAAGGTCCCTTCCAATTCTGTTAATCTGTTAACATCTTGACAGGCAACCACCAGAACATATTGTTAACCTGGACTACTGCAATCACTTTTGGTCACCATACTACAAAAATGATATTGAGACCTTGGAAAAAATTCAGAGAAGAGCAACTAACAAAGAGGGAAGCAATCTGGAATTATTATTATTATTTTTTTATTGGACTTATATACCGCCCCATCTCCGAAGACTCGGGGCGGCTCACAGCTAAAACATACAAATACAATAAATAATTAAAAAGAATTAAACAAATATAAAGTCCAATAAGACTAGATTAAAATAATTTAAAAACTATCCCATACCCCCCGTGAGGTAGTCACAGCCCGGTTTGGTCAAATAGCCAGGTCTTCAATTCGCGGCAGAAGGTGCGGAGGTCAGGGGCCAGACGGAGGTCTAGAGGGAGCTGGTTCCATAAGTCAGGGACCGCCACGGAATAGGCTCGCCGCCGGGGGCCGCCAGCCGACATTGGCTTGCCGACGGACCCGAGAGCCCCTGCCTGTGTGCCCGTACAGGGCGGTTGGCACTCGATATCGGCAGGAGACAAACTTCCTAAAAGTGAGGACAATTAAGCAGTGGACTAGCTTTCCTTCAGAAATCGTGGGCACTCCCATCACTGGAGGTTTTTAAGAAGACACTAAACAGCCACTTATCAGAAATACTATACTGTGACTGTAGAGCTGGTCTGTTGGCTCAGCTCTGAAAGCAGCCCATAGACTAGTGTTGCCAAGTGTCTTTTTCAGCAATGCCAGAACCCCCACCTGCAAAATTGATGAATTAGACCTGCAGATGGCAGAAAGCAGGTTTCACCACAAAAACTGTGTGATGGTTGTAACAGAGACCTGGCTACACCCAGCTATACCCAATGCAGCAGTGGAGTTGACAAGCCGAATCATTTATTGCTCTGATAGAAATGCTGACTCCGGTAAGCAAGGGAGGTGGACTCTGTATCTATTTACACAGTGACTAGTGTGTTAACAGCAGAGTAGTTTATACATATTGCTTCCCAGATGTGGAACTGATGATTGTCGCATGTAGACCATTTTATCTGCCTAGAGAAATCACTGTGATAATTATTATAGCTGTTTATATTCCACCTGATGCCAATGTCAGCACGGCACTTTCTAAGCTATATGACGTCATCTCCAGGCAGCAGCAAACTCACCCAGAGGGTGCTTTTGTTGTGGCTGGGGACTTCAATCAAGCCTGTTTAAAGACAGTTCTCCCTAAGTTTGTGCAGTACATGTAATTCTCCATCAGAGGGAGGAACACTTTAGACCATGTGTACTCTAACCTGAAACAGGCATATATACCCAACCTGGGTACATCTTTCACTTCTGTCATGCCCGAAGTATGTCCCTCTCAGGAAAAGAACTCAGCCAGTCATGAAAACAGTTAAAATCTGGCCAGAGGGTGCTCTCAGTCAGCTGCAGGACTCTTTTGAAACCACTGAGTGGAGTGTATTTGAACATTAAGACCTGCATGAATACACTGATGCCGTACTCTCTTACATCAAAGTATGCAGTGACAGTGTAACAATGGACAAGTGCATCAGAGTCTATGGGAATTTTAAACCCTGGATGACTGCCAAGGTATGGACACTTCTGAGAGCCCGGGATTCTGCCTTTAAGGCAGGGGACAGATATATATATAGAGAGAGGCCAGGGCAAACCTTAGAAGAGGCATTAAGATGGCAAAACAACAATACAAATATAAGGTGGAGAACCACCTAGCACATAACAACCTGAAGCAAGTGTGGCAGGGACTGTAGCACCTAACTAATTATAGGGGCAACATGAGGAACACGGTCAATGCTGATGCCTTGTTGGTAGAGGAGTTGAACACCTTCTTCACCTGCTATGAGGTGAAAAGACCAGACCCAGTAGCCTCTGTCTACCAGCCTTCTGATTCCCAGCCACTCACCCTATACGAACATCAAGTTAGAGCTGCACTGAAGACTGTGAATCCCAGTAAAACTACAGGTCCAGATGGGGTGCTGGGGATAGTGGTAAAAACTTGTGCTGATCAATTTGCAGGGGTCCTGACAAAGATCTTTAACATCTCCCTGCAAACGGGCTGTGTTCCAACATTCTTGAAAACAGCCACTATTGTCCCAGTCCCCAAGAAAACAGCAATTAATTGTCTAAATCAGTGGTCACCAACCAGTGGGCTGGGGACCACTGGTGGTTCACGAGAAAATTTTGGTGGTCCGCAGAGAAATGTCACCCCCTAAAGCAATTAATCCAGGCTGCACGGGAACACAAGACTGCACCGCCCACATGGCCCGCAGGAACACAAGGCTTCCGTCACTTGCATTGTGAACAACACAAGGTAATGAGGGGAGGGGGAAAGGGCGGAGGGGGGGAACTTGCCCCACTCACCCCACGTACCTCTCCTGGCCGCCGGGCTGCTTCTTTCCACTTCTTTCTTCTGCTTTTGGCTGCATGCAAGGAAAGCAGCAAAAGCCTTTCTTTCTCTCCCCCAAACTCCACCAGAAATGAGTCTTTGGTACCCTGCAAGGCATCCTGCTCCAAGAAGCTGCACCGGTGTGACAAGTCTCATGAAGACTCATTTCTGGCAGAGTTTGGGGCACAGAAAAAAAGACTTCTGCTGCTTCTGCTGCTTTCCTTGCATGGAGCCAAAAGTCTCTCTCTCTCTTTCTCTCTCTTCCCCTGAGAACGAAGCTGGAGTCGGTATCCTGCAATCCCAAATAAAGAATGATTGATTGGTAGGAAAATGGGGTGGGGGATTTTCCTGCAGACTTTTTTGGGGATTTTCCCAGCATCTCTGTTTCATGGGATTTAAAATTATGAGTTTGGTGGTCCCTGAGGTCCAAAAAGTTGGTGACCCCTGGTCTAAATGACTACAGACCTATCACATTAATGTCAGTAGTGATGAAATGCTTTGAAAGACTGGTTCTCCAACACCTTAGGACATGCCTCCCACAAGACTTTGACAAACATAAGTTTGCCTACAGGGGGAACAGGTCGACCAATGACGCCATAGCTACTGCCTTACATTCTGTAGCAAGCCATCTGGAGAAACCCAGAAACTATGTCAGGATGCTTTTCATTGACTACAGCTCTGCCTTCAATACTATCCTGCTGAGCATCCTTATCGAAACACTGACTGACTTGGAATTTCCCTCTTCCATCTGCGACTGGATCAAAGACTTCCTGAGGGACTGACCACAAACAGTGAGGGCTGGATCTGTCACATCCACCTCCCTGAAGCTTAGCACTGGCTCCCCACAGGGCTGTGTGATCAGTCTCTACCTGTACTCACTCTACACACATGATTGTGTATCATCTGACCCATCCACTGTGATCATTAAGTTCACAGATGATATTACTGTATTGGTCTCATTACAGGTGGAGATGAAACAGCATACAGTGGGGAGGTTCAAAAATTATCCTCATGGTGTCTAGAAACCAACCTGCACCTAAACATCAGCAAGACAAAGGACTGTGTTAGACTTCCAGAAGAAGAGAGAGGAACCCGCCCCACTTTACATTGAGGGAGGCTGTGTGGAGAGAGTTTCCTCTTTTAAATTCCTGGGAGTCAACCTCAGCAAAGATCTCACCTGAAAAATCAACACAACTCAGGTGGCCAGAAAGGCCCAACAGAGACTCCATTTCCTTATGGTCTTGTGAAAGAATAAAGTGGAACAACGACTGATGACCTTTTACCGGTCCACAATAGAAAGAATCCTCACATATTGCATTATGGTGTGGTATGCTGGCTTGACAGCCGCAGATAGAAAGACATTACAGAGGGTGGTGAGCACAGCACAAAACACAGTGGGCTGTTCCCTGATACCACTAGATGACATCGCTAGGGCTCACTGCCTTAGAAGTGTGAGGAAAATCGTCAGGGATGACTCACACCCCAGTCAGCACTTTTTCACTCTCCTACCATCAGGTAGGAGATATAAAAGCATAGCCAGCCACACCAACAGGCTGAAGAACAGTTTCTATCCATGGGCTGTCAGACTTCTGAATGGAAAATAACTTCATGTCAACATAGTATGACAGGCCTGCGGGGCCGGCACGTTGTGCAACAAGGTCACATAGGGTAATAAGATTGGGTCTGGGTTAGGGACTTCTGTCCTCACTGTGAGTTGTGTGTATGTGGGGGGGGGGTGCACGAAGGGAGGCTCAGCCAATCTCATTGTACACATGTTGTAGTCTGACAATAAAGGTAATTAACTATAGGTTCCTGCTTGAGTAGAGGACTGGACTAGAAAACCTTCAAGGTCCCTGCTATTCTACTCTACTCTACTCTACTCTACTCTACTCTACTCTACTCTACTCTACTCTATTGTAAGCTGCCTGTCCTCATCTGTGTGAGTTCAGTCACACAATTTTTTTCAGCCTTGCTCATTATTCTACTACATTTTAATGATGCTTACAGGTTGTTCAGGATTAATGAGGCAAATGTCCCCAGTCATAATACTGTTTAAGAACATATTGCTAATGCTAATTTTCATAATTTAATTGGCATTAATCTTTCTTTAAAAAGACAGGTGAGATGATTAATAGCTATATTAGCCCTTAAACTATAAAAGCAGCCCCATGTGTATTTTGACACCATGGTTCATAATGAACTAGGATGTTATCTGCTACTTAAGTTAACTTAAGGTTAAGAAAGATTTTTCCCCCTTCATTTGGGCCATCAGGAGCAGAACCTCCGAGGCAACCTTGATGGATTGAAACTCATCTGAGGATTTGAAAGGAAGGGATCTTTTATTCCTGAGCAGATACATAGCTTTCAAGTAAGGAAGGAACAAGACAAAAGTGTAGACCATGACTATGTTTATGCAAACTAGAAATTAATGAATAAAAATGGATTATGTGTGTTTATTTTAATCCAAAACTCCACGTGATCCTGCAATTAAAAACGAACACCATGTTATTCACATACAGGTTCAGATACTCCTCAATTTATGTCTGCTCACTTAGCAAACTTTTGAAGTTATAAAGGACCCTCCCCAAAAATGTTATTTACAACCTTGAGTCTGATGGCCAGCCTCCTACATTCATTTGACCACATTTTGGGTGCTCAACAGCCAGCCTGCATTTACAACTTTTGACAGCATCCCATATTCACATGACCACAATTCATTTTTTGCGGAAAACTGGCATTTAAGATGTCTTGCTCTCAAGTCACGTTTCCAACTAATTTTACCATCTGAAATATGTATTACCTAATTCTTGCTTCTGCTGAACTTCCTAACTACCCTAGTTTTGCTACTGAGGGCTGTGATTGCAGAAATAAGGTCTAATTTATAGGTAAGGGAAACCTGCTGCTCATTTTTGTGGATCTTAACACCTTCCAAAGTTGCACTGTAGCAGTTCTTATCTAAGGAAGGTCAATGAACCTATTAACATCTAGGTATGAGAGTATGTGTGTGTCACTCGTTCTCCAAATCCTTCTGAGGAGCACAGATAAAAGGCTAAAAACATCCTTGTCACTGTCATGCTCTTTTACCTCTTCCTCCTATCAGCAAAACAGTGACAACAGATTAAAAAAATAACAGGGATTTAGCTTTAAAAAGAATTCTATTCCTAAATTCTGCAACGACTTTCTCGGTATCTTGGTATCTCAGTGTTTTATGTGTTATCTGTTTGCATTATGTACCCTCTGAACAGAAAAAAAAAATCTTACCTGAATGGTTCCCCCTTCTCCACCTTGAGCTGACAATGATTCTGATAGACAATTGAGCTGGTATGAAAAAGCCTTTTTTCCCTTCTTGCAGATTAAAGTTTGCATCCATTCAGTCAGTCTGAAAAAAAGAGTGTGAGAATGCCAGTAGCCAGTCAATTTGGCAGCTTCTGTCAACCTTGTCAGTTGCCAAGACAGTTTCTGAAACCATACACTTAAAATGCCCAGCTAAATCAATGCCAAGCTTTTTGTATTCCCCAGGGCTGCTAACAATGAAATTCTACTGTTACCGTTGTGGGTGACAAAGATCTTAAGAAGGGGTCTCCCAGTTTGGTATCAGCTAGTAAATCAGTGACATGAGATGAAGAGGGGAAAAGGGCAAATAGATACATGTTAGAAGTTTTTGTTACAGCCAGGGCTTCTTTCCACCATAGATTGTTGAATAAATTACAATTGGCTGGGTTCCCTGAATATGTTAACAATGCTTGAGTTTACACAAAATGTAAACCATGGATTTTAGTCTGGCAAATAAAAATGCCTACTTCTACAATGAGCCAAGTCCCAACCAAGCCGATCACAATATGGCTTAAGCAATATTGATTTTGTACTTTATCCAATATTGAATTTGTACTCTTCAGGATTGAGGCAGGTTATAAGCATGAATAGCACAGTACTTGAACAAGGAAACAAACCAGCTTCAAAGGCTTTGCTTATACTTGTGTCATTGATCATTGTAAAGGGGAGGAATTCTCCTTCCAGCAGCCTGGTCAGAGCAGTTGCTGATTAGTTCACTTTTGTATTTGTAATGGAATCCAAATCCCTATAAGGGACAGCGTGCATTCTGGAGAATACCATTAGCAGTAGCACTTAGATATATATACTGCTTCATATTGCTTTACAGCACTCTAAACCCTAACAAGCTGGGTTCTCCTTTTACTGATCTCAGAAGGATGGAAGGCTGAGTCAACCTTAAGCAAGTCAGGATCAAACTCCTAGCAGTGAGCAGAGTTAGCACTGCCATGGCTCAAGAAGCAAGACGCAACTCAGTTCTGATAGTTTGTGTGAGAGACAGAGGGTGAACGCAGCTTCTCCCTAATTGTTCCCAGAGCATATGCTCCATGTAGGTGTTACTTTGCTTTTATTTGACAAGATTATATCAATAGGTGAGGAAGAATAAAGAAATCTGTTTGTAAGAATCACAATGTGTCTTTCTTGAATTTTGGAGCCTGACATTATTCTCTTGCTGAAAACAAAGGAAGGCTTTCTATTTGAGAAAACATAGTATTTATAAGAATATTTAATACTGTAATATTATACAGCCTTCCAGAATAATCCTTTAGAAGTGGTAATAAACAATGGGCACAGTTCTATATATAGAAGTTGAAGTATAATAATACTGGACTATAATGGGCAGCAATGCTCAACATCTTTATATTCTGATTTGTCTTCATATCCTAGAGATCTAGAGGATGAACATTAGCATATTTAGACTATTGCTCACTTAATTTTTTAACTCAATGTATCATTTGTTAAATTAATGGCCAAGTCATTTTTTAAAATCTTCCAGATGCCTCCAGCTTTCAGGCAGTATTGAATGTTAACTACTGATGGCTTTAAAAAATAATAAAGAAATGGGAGGGGTGTTTAACAAGGGAATAGCTTTTCTCCTATTTTAATGAAAAATCTTGTAAGAAAGGTCAGTAAAGTATAAGAAATCAATCATTCATAAGCCACCTTAGATTCATGCTAAAATATTTATGAACAATAAACTCAGCCTGACAAGACAAAGTTCAGCTCACAGGCCTCTTATGACAACATGCCCAGGTTCTTTAAGAGTTAGTGTGTAATTATCAGATTAATGGGGAACTGATGGAGATGTGTCCAGTTTTATTGCAAAAGTCTGCAAACAGCAAGTAAGTAACATGACTGAACAGAACATGAAGCTAAATAAAATAATTATCCAATTTAATCCTCTCTAACATACCTGACAGATTTAACTAGAAACAAGTAAATAATTTTAATGTTCACTCCTCCTCCTCTCCACACACACAATACTACAACACTCCCACTAGGGTGCCTCCTTGTTGTGTCTTAATATTACAGAAACAGACTGATAGGTTACCCAAGTGAAAAATATACTTAATTACAAGATTAATGCTTGATTATCTTTTTCTCTCTTGGTGTCAATTAAAAGGGTTGGGGAAAAAGTGGTAATTGTTTCATACCACAACATAAAGATGTAGTAGTTTAGTTGACTTCTTCATATGCGAAAAATAAGTATGAATAAACCATGCAAGGGTAGAATAAATCTGGCTGAATTCTTGGTGATTATTTGATGGGAAGGATGCTAGTATACTGCATAGTGGAAATCCTGGCTTGATCACGGTTTTCCATCCAGTGGAAGAGTTTTGCATCTAGAGGTTGGTGTCATGATTCCGAGTAATGAACCCAATCAAACTTAGAGGCTTAAATCAGGCTCTGTTGTGGTTAGCCAGCAGCAGGTGCAGATGGCTGAGGAGAGTGATGATTCTGATGAGGGGCCAGGACCATCAGGGAGTGGACTGCTGCCTTCAGGGATTGTGGGGGCTGGCAGCAGTGATGAGGAGGTTCCTGAGGAGCCTGTGCCAAGTGCGCATGAGTGCAGGATGATTCATAGAAGAGAACAGCTGGAGCAGCACAGGCAACTCGGGAATAAGAATGCAATGTAATGGACCCTCCCTCCAGGGAATATAAGCCTGGTTTCAAAAGGTTTTTGCCTTTGCAGAAAGCAAAAACGTTCTAAGGACTCAGCATTCTGTATGGAGACTGGCTTATCTGAAGAATTCTGTCAAAGCTTTTCTGGTTGGACTAATTGGCTGCAAGCCATCTTTTATCTACAAAGAAGTTATTTGTAGATTAAAGTTGAGAATGTTTGAGTTGCTGCGTCTTGAGATTTTCTTGCTGGTAACAGGGTTGGGTCAGAACAGTTTGCTTTCTGCCACAAACGAAACTTATTTTACTGTGAGATGGAATAGCTTCAAGCAGAGAATGCTCTGTTGCAACAACAGCTGGCTTTCTTCAGGTAGGTCAGCTCCAGGCTCTTGCTGTTCCACCTCCTTCTCCCCCTCCTTGAAGAAGATGCCCGATTGCTGTGCCGGACAAGTTTGACTGCAACCAAGCTATGTTCCCAGCATTTTTGGAACAGTGCCAGCTATTCATTAGCTTGAGAGCAGAGGACTTCCCCACTGACTGGGATAAGGTGGGTTTTGTAATTAGCCTGCTCTCTGGCTCTGCAGCACACTGGGCCACATCCTTGCTGGTGCAAGATAGTGCTCTGTTGAATGACTTCCAGGGGTTTTGTGAACATCTGAGGGTAATGTATGAGGACCCTATTAAGACTCAGACTGCTGCTCATCATTTGAAAGACTTGCAGCAGGGACAGCAATCCTTGCAGGAGTACGTCAGCGAGTTGCGGCTGCTTAGCCAGGATTTGGCTTGGAATGAGGCAGCACTTATGGACACGTTCTAAAATGGGCTGGCGGATCAGTTGCAGGATGAGGTGGTGCAAGTGGACTGTCCTGCAACCCTCAATGAATTGATTTGCCTGTGCTTGAGGATCGATGCCCACCTGCAGAGGTGGAACCATTGCTGTGCTTCCTGAGCACCTCCTGTGGTCCCTGTTGTGCATGAGACCTTGTTTCCACAGGAGGAGCCCATGGATCCCAGGAGCCACCAAACCCCACTTATCTGTGACGGAGTGCAGCAGATGGCGTGTCGAGGGTTGTGTCTCTACTGCGGGGAACCTGGACATCTGGCTACTTCATGCCCCAAGAAGCAACAAGGGGTGTCGGCCCCAAGGCCTGCTCCTCACGTTCAGCAAACTCAGTCTGTTCCTGTAACTGCTCCCCGAACCCAGAAATTCTTGTCAGGAAACAGGCAGAGCCCTATCTAAGGGAGACCTTGGGTTGGGCGTGCACATGACTTGAATCACGTCCTGCAGATGTGGATTCTGGACCCCCTCAGCATTTGATCCTGGCAACCCAAGTGTTCCTGACCAATAGTTCCCAAGGGATTCCGGTGCATGCTCTGGTGGATTCCGGTGCCACCACAAACTTCATGGACGTGGCCTTCACAGAAAAGTATGCAATCCCCCAGTGCTCTGTAGAACATCGATGGCTGGGTGTTTGTGTCTGGGCCTATCAAGGCTGCCACCAAGCCCTTGCACCTGACTATCGGCGCGCATGAGGAGGCGATCCAGTTTTACCTCACTTCTGGATTGCATCTCCCTATGGTTTTAGGTTTGGCGTGGCTTCGGACTGATGACCCCCAAATCTATTGGTCCCAGAACATGATCACATTCCTGAGCCTGCAGTGCATGGACCACACCCATCACGTCTGCGCATGGCAGGTGATGAATCCACCCAAGGTATCTGTGCCTTTGGAACTCCAGGATTTTGAAGATGTATTTAGTGAGCAGGAGGCAGACCAATTGCCCCCGCACTGGCCTTATGATTGCTCCATTGACTTAGTGCCAGACGCGCCCCTTCCCATGGGCTGTTTATATTCCATGTCATATCTGGAATTGGCCGCGTTGCGGGACTTCTTGGACAAAAACATGGCTCGGGGTTTTATTTGGCCCTCGTCATCACCATTGTCTGCTCCGGTTCTGTTCGTAAAGAAAAAGGCAGATGACTTGCGCCTGTGCTGTGACTACTGTCAGTTGAACACCATCACAGTGCACAATCGGTATCCCCTGACTTTGATTCCGGAACTGATGGAGCGGCTCCAGGAGGCTACCATGTTCATGAAGTTGGACCTGCACGAGGTGTACAATTTGGTGTGGATTCAGCCCAGAGATGAGTGGAAGACAGCGTTCGGAACCCGATATGGGCATTTTGAATATACGGTCATGAATTTGGGTTGGCCAATGCCCCTGCCATCTTCCAGCATTTTATGAATGACATCTTCCGGGATCTTCTTGATCAGTTTGTGGTGGTTTACCTCGATGACATTTTGATCTACTCTAAATTGAGGGACAGCTACCTGCACCACTTGCGCCTGGTTCTGCAATGGCTCCGGGAGAACCACTTTTATGCTAAGTTGGAGAAGTGCCAGTTCTTCCAGTCTACCATCGAGTTCCTAGGACACTGCATCTCTCTGGAAGGCATTTCCATGGAGCCGGGTAAGGTCGAGTTGTTGCTTAGTTGGCAACATCACTGGCGAGTGAAGGAAGTCCAGAGACTCCTCAGGTTTGCCAACTATTATCAGACTTTCATCCCCAGTTTCACTTCCTTGACTGCGCCTCTCACTCGGCTCCTCCAGAAAAAGGTTCCATTCTGGTGGGGTGTTTCTGGACAGTAGGCATTCCAGGCTTTGAAGCAGGCCTTTATGACTGAGCCGATCTTGAAGCACGCCGATCCACATAGTCCATTCATAGTGGAGACAGATGCATCAGATGTGGCAGTTGATGCGGTGCTCCTCCAGGCTCAAGCCCAGGTGGTACCCTTTTCCCTTGCACTTCTTTTTCCAGGAAGCTCAATCCTGCTGAGTGTAATTATACCACCTGGGAGAAGGAGCCACTGGCCATGAAGACAGCGTTTGAGGCCTGGAGGCACCATTTTGAGGGGGCGTGGCATCAAGAAGTCCAGACAGACCATAAGAATTTGGAGCATTTAAAGACTGCACAGAAGTTAAATCAGCGCCAAATCCAGTGGTCTCTTTTCTTTGCCCGGTTTAACTTCCATGTTACTTATGTTCCAAGTGGTCATAACCAATGGGCAGACACACTCTCCCAGAAGCCTGAGTACCTGTGTCCAGAGGATCAAATCCCACTCCAGATGGTGCTGCCCGTAGAATCATTCTCCACTGTGCAGGAGCCAGTGGATTTACGGGCACAGATTCGGGAGGCACAGTGGCACAATGCTTGGGTGGATCAGTGGAGGCAAGAAGTAGGATCCAACTCATTGTGGTTGTTTGAGGAGGAACTCTTGCACTACCACAACAAACTCTATGTCCCAGCAGAGCCGCTCCAGGGACTTATCTTTTTTTTTAAGTTTTTTATTTTAAGACAAACATACAAACAAGACATACAAAACATAAAAACCATCTTCCATATATACATACAGTGTGCCATTTGGTTACAAATCCTTTGTGTTATCCTTTCATAGTCATCACTCACAATTTATCAAAACAAAATCTCATATTATCAATAAGACATTCTTATATATTTATCTATTATTATTTATCAATTATTTATATATATATTATTTATATATTATATTATTTATATCCAGGGACTTATCTTGTTGCAGTGCCATGACAACCCTGAGGCAGGGCACTTCAGCCTGTTCAAGACATTGCACCTTGTGTCTCGGACTTTCTGGTGACTCCGATTACAACACGACATGCAGTCCTATGTAATGTCTTGCGTGCGATGCTGGCAGACTAAGTCAGCGACAGGGCTAGCCCGGGACTGCTTCAGCCTTTGCCCACACCGGAAAGACCTTGGGGTGCCCTATCAATGGATTTCCTGACAGATTTGCCCCCTCATCGGGATTCACCACGGTGTTTGTGGTGGTTGACAGGCTAACCAAAACACTTCATTCTGTGTTGGGGCTTACCCACAGCTTGCACCACAGCCCACATGTTTGTCCAGCACATCTTCTGGCTACATGGACTCCCAGATCTGGTAGTGTCGGACCAAGGGATGCAGTTTACTGCCCAATTCTGGAAAGGACTGATGATGGCTTTAGGTGTTCAGATCTGTTTGCGTTTTCTCACCATCCAGAAATTGACGGCGGGACAGAGAAAGTGATCAGAATCCTGGAGCAATACCTGCGCTGCTTGTCAATCAGCAACAGGATAATTGGGCGGACTACTTAGTGGTTGTTGAGTTTGCGTTCAATAACTCTCAACATATCTCCACACAAACCACCCTGTTCCTTGTCAATGTGGGTTATCACCCTCGGTTCTTCCCCTTGACACCACTCGACTCGCCTGTTCAAGAGGCAAAAGATTTCTTGTCAGAATTACAGGCAGTTCACGAATTGGTGCGACGGTATTTGGAGAAAGCTAAGGCAGACTATAAGTAAGTTGCAGACCACTCTCGGAGAGTGACACTGCCATTGGCTGTGGGGGATCAGGTGTGGTTGTCTACTCAGCATCTTCTATTAGACCGGCCAGTGAGGAAGCTTGACCATCGGTACCTTGACCCGTTCCCTATAGAGGCTGTGATCAACCCAGTCGCCCATCATCTGAAGTTGCCTCGCTCGCTACAGGTTCATCCAGTCTTTCATTGCTCCCCTTTGGTTCCCAAATGGCCGGCCTGTCCACTCTGCCAACCTGACCCTTCCCCGCCAGCACCATGTGATGGAGATAGTTCGTCGGAGTACTCGAGACTCTCGGTGGTTGAAAGGGTGATTTCAGTACCTGGTTGAATGGAAAGGGTACGGACCGGGGGCATTTATGTGGGAGGATGTGACTTCCATCCATGCTCCGGATTTGGTGAAAGCTTTTCACACTCAATTCCCATCTCGGCTGCATCCGGACCGGCAGACCTGGGGGAATGGCCCTGCGGTGAGGGATAGTGTTGTGGTTAGCCAGCAGCAGGTGCAGATGGCTGAGGAGAGCGATGATTCTGATGAGGAGCCAGGACCATCAGGGAGTGGAGTGCTGCCTTCAGGGATTGTGGGGTCTGGCAGCAGTGATGAGGAAGTTCCTGAGGAGCCCGTGCAAAGTGTGCGTGAGCACAGGATGATTTGTAGAAGAGAACAGCTGGAGCAGCACAGGCAACTCAGGAGTAAGGATGCAACGTAATGGCCCCTCCCTCCAGGGTATATAAGCCTGGTTTCAAAAGGTTTTTGCCTTGTGTGTGGAGACTCCGGCTTATCTGAAGAATTCTGTCAAGGCTTTTCTAGTTGGACTAATTGGCTGCAAGCCATCTTTTATCTACAAAGAAGTTATTTGTAGATTAAAGCTGACAAGGTTTGAGTTGCTGTGTTTGTTTGAGATTTTCTTGCTGGTAACAGGGTTGGGTCAGAACAGGCTCAAAAGACCTTTTATTGAGTACATCATATTGGCATATAGAAAGGTGAAGCTAGTAAGTTCCACACTTTAGGGTAGTTAAAAGAATAGAAACTTCCCATCCCCTCAGGTGTCCTAGGTCACAATCAATCAGTCCAGTAGCAGCTTCCCCCTTGGTCTCAGCAGATGTTTGTTGCCATGATCTTGGTTCTTACAACATCTGATTGATGTTTTATCTAGTGGATTAAGGCACCACATTCCAATAACTTATGACACACACACCCTTCCCCAAGAGTGGCAACTGAGAAATGAAATGAAAGTAAGCATGGCTTCTGCCGAAGTTGTTTTGAAAGTTGACAGTTGGAATGTGTGAAGATTGCTCCCCAGAATCACATACAGTATGTGATCAATAGCACTCTGACAATAAGGCTCATGCCTATTGATTAAAATAGATTCCATCCAGATTCGTGATGGGTGCATTATTTTTTATATTTTATATCCAGTAGTACTCAGCTTTGTGATATGCAAGCCAGAATGAATTTTGCCCAAGATTTGTTCTTCTTTAGATGCAGATGAAATTGGTATTCATTTCAGAAGCTTTTACAAGGCAATTTGGAGGTCTCTTCTATATTTTTCTGTTTAAAAGCCTGATGTGCTTATAATAGTTGCAATCTATGAAGAAAGTCACATGGTTATTCTAGGGAGCGTAAGAAAAAGGAACCATGTTCTTCATAAAATCAACAGTGATATAGATATGCCAAGTAGTAGAAGCAGAACCTTAAGAATTGTGGGGTAGGACCTTTTTAAAATAAAGGTAGTATCAGGGTTCCAGTTAACACACCCAATGGAATCAAAACTCCAAGGCAGGCATACCCCTCAAAGTACAGATTTATTAGGCATGTCATATTGGCACATCTAGGGAAAACCCGACTCTGAAGGACCTGAGGTTTTCCCCGTCCAAATCAAACCCCAAAGTTTTTCCCCACAGGTCACACGTCCATTACATAGTCCAACCAGGTCACAGCCACCATCCTGGCTGGCTTTGGTCCACACCTCTCCAACACATGGTAGAGCATCCTTGGCTCCCATGGGAAAGAATATTGTTTTGGCTATACATCCCCAGCAATTCAAGGTTTTAGTAACAACATATAAAGTCCTACATGGCTTGGGTCCGGGGTACTTGCAGGAACGTCTCCTGCTGGCATCTCATTCGGATCGCCTTGTATGCTCCCACAGACAAGGCCTCCTTGGGATACCGTCGGCCAGACACTGTCGGCTGGCGGTGCCCAGGGGTAGGGCCTTCTCTGTGGGGGCACCCACCCTGTGGAATCAACTCCCCTTAGACCTTCGTTTGGCTCCTGATCCCCGCTCCTTCCACTGTGACCTAAAGACTTGGTTATTTCAGCAGGCCGGCCTGGACTGAAACAAGAGGGGAGGGGGGTTTCTTTTAAATAATTTTAATGGTTTTAATAGTTTTAATGTTTAATATTAGGCTTGTACTGTTTAATTATTTTTTAGTTAATTTATTGTATTGTATTTTATTCTGTGAGCTGCCCTGAGTCCTTGAGAGGGCGGCATACAAGTCTAATTAATAATAATAATAATAATAATAATAATAATAATAATAATAATAATCTCTATCTCCCCCCCTTAGGTTGTCACAGCTCCAACCGGCCTTGCTGTGGCAGCCGTGAAGATGCTCTCAAAATGTCTCCAGCTTAAAAAATGGCTTCAAGGCTGACAGGTGATGTCCCTCTCACTCATCTCTTCCTTGGTGCAATCTGTTGAATTTCTATAGAGTATTTATTTATTTAACAACAACAACAAATAATCTATCATGCCAAGGACAATTCACACATTCAGAAAACTAAAGAGGCTTCTCATAAGCTTCTGGCTCTTCTGTGAAAATACCCATGTATTTGAAGAACACATGAACCATGTGTTTGTTTATTTCATCTATCAGACAGGGTAGATAAGGTAAGGTCCATAATAACAGAAGTTTTGTATAATAATTTATGGTGATCTCTTTTATACGGTTTTGGGTTCAAATATGTGGAGCACCAATTTTTGTGTTGCAGTACACAAAGTTTGGTTGGGATTTTATTATTCTAGTTGGATTTTAAATGTATTGCATCTTTTTCTAGCTTTAATTGACTTTTGTATACCACCAAGAATTGCATTAGGTGGCCAGATAAATGTTATTAACTGTTAATCATTTTTATAAAATTGTTATAGATGTTATAAAATATATTCATATTCTCAGTTCTAGAAACTGGACTGAGTAACTGTCATGCCCCTGGTGGAGACTGACTCTGAGGAAGAGGAGGAACAGCCAACAGGGAGTGGGAGTGTGGCTCCAGAGGTGGTGGAGGAGGCTGGGGAAGGGCAGAGGCTGGCTGAGCAATCAGAAGAGGATCCAGGCCCATCCCCTATCCATCCCAGGGCATGCAGGGAGGAGAGGATCAGGGAAAAGCAGGGTCTACTCGGGAGGAGAGGACCATGATCCTCCTCAGGGCTTACAGATGGGAGCTATGTATATAAGTTTGTAACTGCGTATTCAGAATTGCTGGAGTCAAAGTTACTGTTTCCTTTGAATGAAGTTTATATTTGTTGGCGTGCTTCCCAAGGACTTTCCCCGGTTATCTGCTTGGAACGTATGATTACTTATCTTGGTTTGATTTCGGAACTCTCACCACTATGGTTTGTTCTTGTTTTCCTTTTGCCTCATTATTTATTTTTGGAACTTTAAACTGTGACTAATAATACAGTTAAGTTGAAGGCATTGCTGGACTTTAATTCATGTTTTGGGTTTTGGGTTATTTTGAGAGCCTACGGGTCATCACAGTAACACTGTTGCATTCACAATTGTTAATAGGAGGTAGGTAATATATTTCTTTAGAATTTAATGGCTGACATCACTGAAGTGCTTTTGAATGGAGCAGCAAGTTAATATGCAGTGATAGGTCATATCATTTGAACTTTCCTGCACTTCTAATGTTTTTGATCAAGCAGTAGAAAGAAAAACATTTAACAATTAACAACAGATATCTAGAACCACTAATACCCCAAGGCTATATTTCACAATATTCCTGCTAAAGTTTAGTGGCAAAAATAATCCACCAGACTGATTGCTGGGTATCAATGTATCAATGAATGATCTGGAACTGTAGGGGATTAATTCTAGGGGTCTTATTGCATTTGACACACAAATGCCTATTGAATTAAAATCCATTGGGCTGTTTGGCTTTCTTCTTTCTCTCCCCTTTCTTGAAAAATAACAAGCTGTACCTTTTCACCCTGTATCAGAACATTTATTTTCAGATGAATAAATAGGCATACAATGTATCTCCTGCTTACTCGTGCATAAAATTTCATTTGCAGAGTTGTTGCCTATTCCAGTTTTTATACCATGACAAGGAAATTGTTGTTTGCTGAAGTCTTGATTGTTATGATGTCCTGATTTCACACAGAGAATATTTATATATTGCTATAGAACAGTGATGGCTAACCTTTTTGGGCTCCTGTGCCAAAAATTGCACACGCACCCAGAAGGCAATGTGTGCGGCTCCCCCATGCCCCCTGAGCATGTGCACATGATTCCCCCCGCCACCCTGCACTGCACATGTGCCTGCCTCCCAGCTGAGTTTCGGCCTGTTGAGGCTTTTTCCGGCTTCCCAGAGGCTCAAGGGAAGCCTCTGCAGCCTTTGGAGGCCCCAAAATTGACCTGTTTCATCACTTCCAGTATTTCTGGAAATACCTGGAGTGACAAAATGTACCTATTTTTCAGCCTCCAAAGGCTGCAGAGGCTTCCCTCGAACCTCTGGGAGGTCGAAAAAGGCCTCAATGGGCCAAAAATCAGTTGGGAGGCACGCACATGAGCAATGCAGGTAAGTTTGACTGGGGCTCTCATGCCCGCACAAATGGCTGTGCGTGCCACCTGTGGCACGTGTGCCATAGGTTCACCATCATGGTCATAGAACCTATACTATTTAAGATTATCTAATTTCAAAGGAAAACAAGAAATAAATTGGATGAGCAAGATTAATATCAACTTTTTATTTCCCATTGGTATTGAGGCTGATTGCTAGAGTCAGGAAGGGAGGAAGGAAGGAAGGAAGGAAGGGCTTTTTAGCCCATTATGCAATACAATATTATGTTTTTATTGCATTTTTAACAAGCTAGAATGCAAAGTAATCACCGTAATAAGAAGCCCCAGGCTAATCTGGTCAATTAAAATGAAGTCTGTGCGAAGTTGAGCTTAATATTTGGATGAGAGACTTCCAGTGGTGAGGCATGGATGAACAGAGGTGCTGAAGACTGCTCTTGGTTCTTCTCACCTCTTCTTGCTGTTGGAACGATCCCATAGGGGTGCACGAATCCCAGAGAAAAGCGTGCTGGTGTGGGGAAAATCGAGCTGCAGTAAGGGGAAGGCGACTGCCACTGCAGCGAAGATAAATCCTCTAGAGCCTGACGAGCAAGAGACCGCCGTTCTGCTAATGGCAGCCCCGAAGTCCGATCTGCCACTGATGAGAGGAAGCAAGTGAGTGAAAGTCTGTGGGGAACTAGAGTGAAAGGTGCAGGCGAAGAAGTTTGTGACAGTGAGTGCTGTGGGATCACAGAAGGCTGTTGAAAGAATCTGATCGGAGCCCTAAAGGGAAGTGGCTAACAAACAGCGGTGAGGCGGAGTGAAAGTGAAAGGGCTTGACTGATAAAAAATAAGGACAGTAACAAACTAAGCAAAGAAGACAGGAAGGTCGGTGAGGTTTGTTACATTGTTATTAATGGAAGGAATCTACCCACTAGAAGGTTTGGGAGATACAGGACATTTCTACTTTGAAAGACTGTATTAAACTTGAGAGGAGAAGAAGATTGGAGCAGGGGAAGCAACCGGAGATAACGAGGTGCAAAAGGAGATATTTAGAAACCTTTCAGAAACCTTTAAAAGTCCTTTGGCTGCTGATCCAAGGGTGTACTGGTTTAATTGAACGGTTCACTTTTAGTGAAGTAATACAGAAAAACTGAACTTTAAGACGAAAAAAGAACTGGATATAACTGAGTGAGCGAGACTCTCGGAGGACATTGTTATTACTCAGCAATTTTCTATTTCTGGTACATCTGGACTGCAAGCATGTAACTACAGAGACTGAAAGTTAAATAGCTACTCTAAGATTTTCTTCCCTCTTTCTCTTTTTCTACTTACCTTTTTCTTCTCTGGTGTTTTGATTAGTTCATGCTTCTCTCACACTTTTTTTCCCTTTCATATAGTGTTATATAAGAATATATGTGTGTGTGTGTGGTAGAAAAGGAAATTGATTGTTGCAATAGTGATGTAATTGCCTGATCTAGCTGATTTATCAATAATATTGATAGCTACATTCTTATTAATTATATATATAGATAAGATAAGGGAAATAATAATTTTAAGCATTAATTAATTAAGAGTTACAATTAATTCTTATATATTAATAGTTGTACTTACTGGGTTGACTATTTTAAATATCTAATTGATTTATTTTGTTGATATTGCACTGTTGCTTATATTTAAGAATATTTTTTTTAAAAAATTGCTTATTAGGATTATTTTGAACTTCCGCATAGAGACTCAGTAATTCCTCAAAGAGTACTTTTATTGGAAATATCACATTGGCACATATCTGGTGAAAACTGACTCTGAAAACTCCCTCTGTTTCCAATTAATTAAAAGTAAAAGATTTTCTACTTTCTCAAAACAATCTGTCACATGGTCCAATCATGGTGTGGTCTGGCAACCAGGTAGTATCACTCTGCCTTCCTTCGACCAGGTGTGAGAATGTCCTTGGTTCCAAAGAGAAAGTATTTTGTTTTGGCTACAAGATCCCCTCTATCTCAAATCCCTCCTCCCTATCCCTCAGCTCCAGTATGACAAATCTGAAGCTGTCAAAATGGCTTCGGTCAGGCCAGCTTCAGGGTTGACAATAGCACATTGTTTCTTAACAGTACTCTTGACAATTATGGGAACTAAGTTCAACAAGGACATGTACGTTAAGATGACAAACAGATATGCTTAACTTCTCCTATACGTTATAGACATTTAATTATCCAATCCAAAAACCAAAAAGAGGTGGTTGTGTGGATTAGAATAATGGAAAAATAGAACTAAAATTAAATGTAAAGAACACCAAACTAAAAGAACAAGTAGAACAGTCACCCTTAGAATTGACAGTGAAAATATCAAAGTTGTAGATAATTTCTTTCTTTTAGGATCAACCACAAACAATACAGGAAAAAACTGTCAAGAAATATGCCATTGACTTGGTAGAGTAGCTGTGAAGACCTTGGAAAACATTTTAAAAGCTTGAAAAAATTCTAATGCTAGGAAAGTTGGAAGGAAAGAGAAGAAGAGGATGACCAGCAGTAAGCTGGATGCCCTCAATTATAGTAGCAATGAGCACTCCCACTGGGAGTGATGAAAGAATAGGCTAAGCCTAGGGACAGATCATCATGGAGAAAATCTGTCTTTTGTAGTTGCTAGGATTTGAAAATGATTTTATGACATATAATCAACCAATCCTATAAAGTGGTGATTACTTCAGTCTGTTCTCCTCCACTGTCATATTGCTGATGATATTATCTATACTTTTTAGAAGCCAATTTTAAAAATTAATATGCAGCTTTCTTGAAAAGGCTGATGCTTGCACCAAAATTATTTCAGAGGACACTTTTGAAGGCAAAAGTGATTTTGGGGAATAGGTCCGGGCAAATTAACCATTGCAATTATAGCAAGTCAACAATTAAAGGGAAACGGCTCTGCCTGGTGGTGCCTTATCATTCAAACTTTTTGTGAAAGCAGCAAGTAAGAGACTCAGCACTTCTGCTGTATGACAATTAATTCAAGTGTCTGAACTTCAAAAGCCATGTTAAGTGGCAATGTTTGGGGTCATTAGTTTTAACAATATCAGTGTGCTCTATTTCATTTACCATAATTAGTGTACTTATTATTATTTAGCATACTTCACCTACAAATAATTCCCTTGGCTCTCAATAGGCAGAACAGAAATAAATGGTTTTCCCTTCCCATTTTGCTCAAGCAAGTATTTATAACAATGATGTGTAATCAATCTAAATGTGAAAGCGAGGGCTGGGATCAGGCTTGGAAGCTGAACAATCATTAATTTACATATACATATATGTTTCTCAACTTCTCTTGTTCTTTGTGAGTGAACAGCTAGTGCCAGGCAAAAACATCCAGAAGAGAGATTTAAAGAGAATCTTTTTCTGCCCCATCACTTCAACAACTAGAGGCACAAATATTTATTATTCTGAGATTTTGTTATGGCGGTATTATTTTAGTGCTATAATGAATTGAAGAATGTTAATACCACTTTGAGTTCTACTGTGGATGTTTCTTCTGTTGCTTTCAAATAAATGAACAGATTGTACATTTCTGGAGCATGTACTTGCTCTTAAAGCAACAAAAATAATGATTCAAATTCATATATTAATTTCTTGCAGGAGATCATGGTTTAATGGAAAGGAGCATCTCCATTCTATCCTCTCCAGAACAGCCTTGTGATGTAAATTGGATTGATAGAAAGTCACTAGATCATTCATGATCTGGTCTAGATATGGATCTGTAATTGTGCAGAAGCAATATTGCATACAGTTCATTTTGGTTTAGTTTCAATTCTGCTAATCTAACAATCTACACAGATTTGTTCATTTGATGTACACAGGAAGGCTTTTAAAAAAAATAATTAAAAAGAACTTATATCAAAAACATATAGTGAATCATACAGTGGTACCTCAGTACTCATCATTAATTGGTTCCAGGAGGTGTGATGAGTATGAAAAATGATGAGTACCAAACAACTTTTTCCCATAAGGAATAATATACAGGTGAAACTTGAAAAATTAGAATATAGTGCAAAAGTTCATTTATTTCCGTAATGCAACTTAAAAGATGAAACTAATATATGAGATAGACTCATTACATGCAAAACAAGATAGTTCAAGCCATGATTTGTCATAATTGTGATGATTACGGCTTACAGCTCATGAAAATCCCCAATCCCCAATCCCCAATCTCAGAAAATTAGAATATTACATGCAATCAACAAAACAAGGATTGTACATAGAACAATATCAGACCTCTGAAAAGTATAAGCATGCATATGTACTCAGTACTTGGTATGGGCCCCTTTTGCAGCAATTACTGCCTCAATGCAGCATGGTATGGAAGCTATCAGCCTGTGGCACTGCTGAGGTGTTATGGAAGACCAGGATGCTTCAATAGCGGCCTTCAGCTCTTCTGCATTGTTTGGTCTCATGTCTCTCATCTTTCTCTTGGCGATGCTCCATAGATTCTCTATGGGGTTCAGGTCAGGCAAGTTTGCTGGCCAATCAAGCCCAGTAATCCCACGGTCATGGAACCAGGTTTTGGTGCTTTTGGCAGTGTGGGCAGGTGCCAAGTCCTGCTGGAAAATGAAGTCAGCATCCCCATAAAGCTCGTCTGCAGAAAGAAACATGAAGTGCTCCAAAATCTCCTGGTAGACGGCTGCGTTGACCCTGGATTTAATGAAGCACAGTGGACCAACACCAAATAAACACAGACTGTGGAAACTTCACACTGGACTTCAAGCATCTTGCAGTCTGTGCCTCTCCATTCTTCCTCCAGACTCTGGGTCCTTGGTTTCCAAATGAGATGCAAAAGTTGCTCTCATCAGAAAAGAGGACTTTGGACCACTGAGCAACAGACCAGGTCTGTTTTTCTTTAGCCCTGGTAAGACGCTTCTGACGACATTTGAAGTCCATGTCCAGGATCCATCTGTGTGTGGTGGCTCTTGATGCGCTGACTCCAGCCTCAGTCCACTCCTTGTGAAAGTCCCCAACACTTTTCAATGGCCTTTTCCTGACAATCCTCTCCAGGATGCGGTCATCCCATCTGCTTGTGCACCTTTTTCTTCCATATTTTTCCCTTCCACATAACTTTCTATTAATGTGCTTTGATACAGCACTTTGGGAACATCCAACTTCTTTTGCAAGTACCTTTTGAGGCTTTCCCTCCTTATGGAGGGTGTCAATGATGGTTTTCTGCACAACTGTGAGGTCAGCAGTCTTCCCCATTATTGTGATTCCTACTAAACCAGACTGAGAGACCATTTAAAGGCTCAGGAACCCTTTGCAGGTGTTATAGCTTAATTAGCTGATTAGAGTGGGACACTTTGAGCCTAGAATATTGCACCTTTACACAATATTCTAATTTTCTGAGATTGTGGATTTGGGGTTTTCATGAGCTGTAAGCCATAATCATCACAATTTTGGCAAATCACAGCTTGACCTATCTTGTTTTGCATGTAATGAGTCTATCTGATATATTAGTTTCACCTTTTAAGTTGCATTATGGAAATAAATGAACTTTTGCATGATATTCTAATTTTTCAGGTTTTACCTGTAGTGAGTCACAAGGCAGCTTACACTGACAAGTTCTAGCTTGTGCATCAAATACCAAACGAACAATGAGTACATGTCAAAATGCATTGAGTAGCAGATTCAATGAGTTTCAAAGCAGCAGAGTACAAGATACCACTGTATAGCAAAGAACATCAAGAAACTTTACATTTAAAAAAAATATGTTTTTAAGAGAACTGATTAACTACAGCATAGTAACTTATATTAAAAAACAGAACTTTCACTGGGAAATGAAGTAAATGGAGTGTTTTTGCAGTAAACTGTACATGAATTAGTGTGGATTTGTATCAATATGTACCTTCCTATCTGTTATGTCTCAGGTTTGTTTTTTAAAGGAAGCAATATGTAATTTAAGTGCTTTGCAATCCTTTTTTCAATTTAGTCTAATAGAGCTAAACAATTTTGTGTTAGAAGATATTTACTGAAGCAGTTGCACTTTGTACAATTTGCTGCATATTGTCATATTATAGGCAACTATTCACATCCATTTTGTCATATGGTTACTTAAGTTCTTTATTTATTTATTCTTTATTTTTAAAAAGGTTGTTTAGTTGCATTATTATTGCTAATTAAATTAAACAGTTTTACAGATGAGATCCAACAATGTAATAATAATTTAAAAACATGGCCAATGTTCTCATTAATATGCAGTGTAAGGAAACATCTACCTTTAGATAGTTGTACTTTAGGTATCTCTCTTATAGGAAGCTTTTAAAAATTAGGTGAGTTTAATAAAGATTGAGAAACTAAGAACTGAACACATTTTAGAGGGGATTTTAGTGGTTCATTCTGTAAGAACCATTATGCACAAAAACTAGAGGCAAGAGCAAATAGGATTTTTCATGAAATTACAGAATATATGATATTCCAGTGAATTAACAGGCTATCACATTTGTTCATAAGTGCACTAATAATTTAATTAGGGATAACATCCACTAAATTTACCGAAACTTAATTCCGAGCATCTTTCATCCAATATCCCATTCAAGGGAAATTAAAATTAAGCAGGAATGAACCAGTTCCCTCATATTAACCACTTCCTGGATTTTCATGAAACTTGACTATTTTCTCATGGAAATATAGGCTACAGGTAGGATCTGAGAGGTGATGCTATTGATAATTAGAACTGTAGGCAAGAATAACATCAAACCTTGGAAGGAAGATAGTTTAAGACTCTTGTGTGTTATTTAATATAATCAATTGATTGGTTGCTTGATTATGTACCTAACATTTTTTCAACTTGTAGTGATCATGTAGTTTCATCAAGATAATATTGTATATTCCTAGTCTTTTCTTTCAAGTCTGCCATTAGTGTACTCAATGCCACCGTAACTGAGTCCATCACTTTGCTGCTGGTTATGCTCTTCTTCTCTTTCCTTCCACTTTTCCAAGAATGACAGCCACCTCCAGACAGCTAGGTCTTCACATATGTCAAAAGTAGGATAATTTGAGGCTGGTCCAGAGGTGGTATTCAGCAGGTTCTGACCAGTTCTGGAGAACTGGTAGAGGAAATTTTGAGTAGTTTAGAGAACCGGTAGTGGAAATTTTGAGCAGTTCGGAGAATCAGCAAATATCACCTCTGACTGGCCCTGCCCCCATCTATTCTCTGCCTGCCGAGTCCCAGCTGATCGGCTGGGTCTTCTTTTGTTGCCCTGCACAAAAGAACAGAGCTGGAAAGCAGGTTAATGGGGTGGGATGAGGTAGGAACGGAGATTTTACAGTATCCTTCCTCTGGAGTGGGGTGGGAATGGAGATTTTACAGTATCCTTCCCCTGCCATGCCTACCAAGCCATGCCCACCAAGCCACACCATGCCCACAGAACCGGTAGTAAAAAATTTTGAATCCCACCACTGGGCTTGTCATTTGTGCCTCGAGTGAGAATCCTGGTTGAGTTGTTTAATGATCCATTGCTTTGTTTTCTTGACTGTCCACAATATTCTCAGAAGTCTTCTCCAATACAAAATTGAAAAGCACCAATACTCTTTCCATCCTGCTTCTGTAAAGTGCAACTTTGGCTTCCATAGAGTGTCACATGGAATACCATGCTTCCATGGTTCTCATTTTTGTAAGTTTAGATGTCAACTCTGAAGCGAACTTGACTGAAGCCATCTTGTGCTGCCGCATAGTTGCCATGAAGCCTGAGAGGGGGAAGGGGGGGGAAAGTAGATAGCCTGGCTAACTGCCAAAACAAAAAGTGGAAACCAAGATCATCATAACAGATGGCTGTTGAAGGAGGAGAGGAGTGACCAAGCAGCCTGCCAGCTATATTCATTGGACAATGTGACTGGTGAGATCTGGGAAAGGGGGCTTTTGCTCTTTTAATTAGGCGAAACTATGGGAACTTTTAGAGTTGGTTTTCATCGGCTGTGCCGATATAATATATCCAATAAACATGTTCTTTGAGGAATCTACCTGCCTCAGGGTTCTACTTTCAGTGGATGTGTTACTTGGAACGTTGACATTAGACACATCATAGCATTTGAACATCTTTTCCAATATGTACCTTTGTAACTGCTCTGCCAGGTGCTTTTCTGTGGTATTTTTCTTGACTGCTTCTTCCTTTACTGTTGCTGGTTGAAGATATTTTCTTGATCAACTTTGAGGCTGGTTGATCTACCTGTTGTCATTAGTTAGATCTTCTTTATGTTTAATTTTAGACCAATTTTTTCATGGTGCTCCTTGATTTTGATATTTTTGTCTATTAGAATAATAGCAATAGCAATAGCACTTAGACATATGTACCACTTTACAGCCCTCTCTAAGTGGTTTACAGAGTCAGCATATTGCCCCCAACAATCTGGATCCTCATTTTACTGAACTTGGAAGGATGGAAGGCTGAGTCAACCATAAGCTAGTCAGGATCGAACTCCTGGAGTGAGCAGCGACAACCTGTAGTACTATGCCACCATGACTATAATATTATAATCATAATCCAGATTATTATTGTTTTATTCTCCAATTTTAAAATCATGCCCATCTTTTTCCAATCCAATTTCCTTTTATATCTACCTATATCTATATCTGTGTCATCTATATCTACATATATCTCAATTAATCATCTATCTATCTGTCTGTCTTTCCCTCTATCTATCTCTAGCTATCATTTATTTTTTGAATATAGTTTTTATTGTTTACATATAAATATATTGAATACAGTGTAATTGGCCATGGCATTCCAATGCCATAAAACAGAAGTAAAAACAAAATAACATATATGCAAATTTATATATAAAAATTTTTGTACAAAAATTGCTGACCATCATATGCCAATTCTTCTATCATTCTAATACTTACATTCCTCTATCAATAATACAATGTCTCTTTCCAAGTCCTCCTCAATTGATTCTTTTGTCTTCCAACTTCTACCTTGAGTTTTTAACCATTGATAAAACCTATTCCATGTTAAATAGTATTATGCATCTCCTTTAACTTTTATTTTTAGTGTTAGTCTGTCCATTTCTGCACAGTCTAGTATCTTCCTTATCATCTCATACTCTTACAGGGTGTTTTCGTTCTTCCGCTGCTGCGCATATACAATTCTTGCTGCAGTCAAAACATGTAATATTAAATATACTGTCTCTTTTGTCAAGGCTTGGAAAAAAAACCCTTTTGCCAGGGAGTAAATCTTCCAAAACATCCCTGCTAATTAGAGGTGATAGACGGTGCTTTTCTTTGCTGTAAACAGTGATAAAATTAAACCCAGAAAATAATCTAAGAAACATTTTTATTTATAAAATAAGAAAACCTAATGAAGCTCCATACCGGCAGCTCTCATACAGGCATATAGAAAAAGAAAAAATACAAAGGAAGTTACAAAGGAAGTGACGTATAAACTTTTTACACATGCGCAGTAAACTCAGACATCACAAGACTTTCTTATCTCATTACTATGGAGACAAGATAATAAATGCTGCTGGCTAGCAAACACCTGCTTGCTATAATATTAGCTTAGGAGCTTGACAGACAAACCAAAAAAAATGCAGTGACACCTTTGTCATAATCCTCTGATGTGATACCTAGTAAAAAGAATTCTGGTTTGAAATCTATATGTTGTTTGATCATTTTTTTCTAGCCACACTTGGAAAATGGGCTGTCAAAAATCCTTTGTAACTTTAAAGTGCCTTTAAACATCCGGATCCAAATAAACCTTTTGTAGTCCAGGCTGATGCCAGTGATGTGGCTGTAGCAGCTGTGCTACTTCAGAAGAACTCTCAAAACAAACTGATGCCTTGTGCTTATGTGTCAAAAAAATTGACTGACACAGAATGTAGGTGGGCAGTTTGGGAGCCTTGGGCTTTTCCTGTATGATGGGCACTACTATCTTGAAGGCATTTCCTGGAGGGAGTTACAGAGCCTTTCGAGGTGTGGACTGATCACAAAAACCTCGAGGCTCTAAAGACCCCTCGAAAGCTTTCCCCCAAACAAGTTCACTGGGCTCAATACTATAAATGCTTTAACTTCAGGTACATTCCAGGGGGAAAAACCTATTGGCTGATGCCTTGTCCAGAAAACCCCAATTTGACAGCTGATGAGAGGAAATAGTGACTGCTGTGATCTCCGAAGCCTAGCTGGCAGCCCAAGAAACCACTAGAGCGCAAGCCAAGCGCCGTTCTGACCTCTCTGATGACAAGATGACAGCAGATTTAATAGCTGCATTGTCAACCGATGCATGGTTTAAAGAAAACCAAGTGGATTTGACTTTGTGGTATGGGTTGGCTTGGAAAGGAAGTAAATTATATGTACCCTCCAGCATAAGACTAATGGTGTTAAAACAGAGTCACGACTCTTGGCTAGGTGGTCATTTTGGATTTCTAAAAACACTCCATCTGGTGAAGAGACAGTTTTGGTGGCCAAAGATGAAAACCAATGTATGTAAGATGCTGCTCGGTTTATGCTACCATGAAAAACAGACCAGGGAAGCTGCCTGGGACAACCCATAGCCAAACCAACAAAACCCTGGGAAATCACAATGGACTTTATTGTTGAACTCTCAAACAGTGATGGAAATACAGTGATTTGGACTGTCATCGGTTTATTCTCTAAGCAAGCCCATTTCACCACTTGCAATAGACTGCCTTTGGTGAAAAAGCTGGCCAAACTTTTCATGAAACATATTTACTGACTTCATGGCTTTCTGCAGTGAATAATTTCAGATTGCAGAGTCCAGTTCACTGCTAAGTTCTGGAGAGAGTTCCTAAAGTCCATTGGATCATCCCAGGGCTTAGCTCTGCTTTCCATTTGGCTACCAATGGATCTTCATGCGAACGCCATGATGGAACAATACATTAGATGTTATGTAAATTATCAAGAGGAAAATTGGGTGGACTTGTTACCATTTGCAGGAGTAGCATATAATAACACTTTACACAGTAGTGCTGGGTTGACACCTTTTCAGATAACTACTGGCATGGAGTTTGTTCCTATGCCTGAGTTACCTAGAGAACCACCCACCTCCAAGTCCCTAATGGAATGGATGGACATGTTAAAGAAAGGGTGGGACAATACAAAGAAAGCCTTAGCAGAAGTGGCTGAGGAATATAAAAAACAAGCAAACACCGATCTCTCCAACCACCTTTTCGAGTGGGAGACAAAGTATATTTATCAACTAAATACTTAAGATTGAAATTACCTAGTAAGAAACTTGAACCAAAATTCATTGGCCCTTTTCCTATAGTGAAAGTAATTAACCTTGTTACTGTTCAGCTTAACCTCCCTCAAATACTAGGGAAAATGTATCCAGTATTCCACAGCAGTCTATTAAAGCCAGCTAGAGGTTCTACTTTAAGACCTATACCTGTTGCTCCTCCCAAGCCTGTGGTAGTACAGGGTGAAACACATTATGAAGTAAAAAAGATTCTTGATTGCAGAGGGGTTGCTTACTGTTATGTATGTAGGTTTGAATGTTATTGGTTTATTTGAATTGTTCTTGTAAAATGTTAAATGGTATTGGTTTAAATAGTGCGGGAAGAAACCCTGCACTCCCATTGGCTGGCAACTACGGCTGCTGGCTATAAGAAGCAGCCGTAGCCCAGCCAACTCGGGTCCATTCGAGCTGTAGTCACTGAATAAACTCTTCACTGAAGCTCTTCGCGTCTGACTCTTCATGCAAACTTAACACTGGCGACAAAGGTGGGATTGCCCTGAAGAAGAGACAACACGGAAGGCGAACAGAAGAGCGAGATGGCTGCGCTGAACACCCCCCCAGCCCTGTTCGATCTGGCGGCGGAAGACTGGGAATCGTATGCGGATCACTTCCAGATGTACCTGGAAGGAAACAACCTCGCCGATATTCCTGAGAGATGGAAGAGGGCAGTATTTCTTATGCACTGCGGTCCGGCAGTCTTCAAGATGGTGAAGGCGTTGGCAGGAGCTGCAGAACTGAAGGTAATGGAATGGTCTGATTTGGAAAAGCTTTTAAGAGACCATTACGCCCCGCAAGTATCGTGCCTCATTAAGAGACATGAGTTTTACCGTCGGGATCAAGGGGAAAGCGAGAATGTTAATGACTTCATGGCAAGTTTAAGGGACATTGGGGGTGCTTGTGACTTTACCAACTTAGAAGAGGCCATGCGTGATCGGTTTGTTTTAGGCCTCAAAGATAAGGTCTTACAAAGCAAACTGTTAATGAAACCTAAGATCATGTTTAAAGAGGCCATTGAAGAAGCTGTTTCAGCGGAAGCCACCAAGTCCTCAGCAGCGGCCATGAAAAAGATTAACAAGGCCTCAAGCCAGGCCTCAAGCCATTCTGATGTGGAAAAATCCACAACAACCCATTCTTGAACAAATAGACTCTGATTCAGATTGCAGTGAGGTGGAGGAAGGGATTTTTAGACTCAGAATGGAGAAGAAAAGGAAAGACCCTGGGAGAAAGAGGCAAGAATTTTATTGCAGAGGCTGTGGGGGGGGCCATCCCCGCACTGAATGCAAGTTCTTAGACACCATCTGCCTACGTTGTGAGAAAAGGGGTCACCTAGCCAGAGTCTGCAAATCATCCAGAACTCCACCTAGTAGGAAGAAATTTCCTGAACAGGATTTTATTTATTTATTTATTATTTCGACTTATATGCCGCCCCCTCTCCTGAAGGACTCGGGGCGGCATAAGCGCAACAACTTCATTGAAAAGATGGGGCGCAATTCAGAAGCAAATGGGAAGAATGAAACTCACCAAACAATCACCATTGGTCATTCTTCACCCTTGAGAAGCAGAAAAGTACACGTGAAGGTGTTCATTGAAGGAAGGCCTTGCCAAATGGAAGTGGACTCAGGCTCTTATTTATCTATGGTGTCATGGGACACTATTCAGAGGCTACTTCCCAACATTCAGAAGAAACATTTCCAGAAGCAAGCACTGACTCTTAAAGACTACCAAGGGAACAAGATTCCAGTAGTTGGAGCAAGAGATTTCAATGTGCAGTTTAAAGGCCACACCAAACATTTGCCTCTGACCATCGTGGACAAGGATCGCCCAAGCTTGCTGGGACTTGAGTGGTTCAAGCCACTAGGTATCGAGGTGACTGGCATCAATCCGTGAGCAACTCTGAATGGGAGGAGGCCTTGAAGTCTGAGTTTCCAGAGGTCTTCAGCGAAGGACTGGGCAAGTATATGGGGACCCCTATCACTTTCAACCTAGATCCCAAGGTGCCCCCAATTCGTTTAAAGCCCAGGAGGGTTCCATTTGCTTTAAAGGAAAAATTGATGCACAATTAGACAAATTAATTGCTCAAGGGGTTTTAGAGCCCACTGATCACTCCAGATGGGAAACACCCATAGTCACACCAGTCAAGGCTGATGGGTCAGTAAGAATTTGTGGAGACTATAAGGGGACACTGAACCATGCGCTGCAGCAGAGCGCATATCCAGTTCCAGTTGTGCATCATCTGTTACATTCACTTGGCGGGGGTACAGTCTTTGCCAAATTGGACTTGGCCCAGGCATATCAACAACTAACAGTTGATGATGCCACTGCAGAGGCCCAAACCATTATGACTCACAGAGGTGCCTTCAAATGTAAAAGGTTACAATTTGGAGTAAGCGTGGCACCAGGCATTTTTCAAAGTCTTATGGAAAGAATGCTGTAAGGACTGCCAGGGGTAGTGCCTTACTTTGATGATGTGTTAATCTCTGCTGAAAATGACACTCAGCTTCAAGAAAGACTCAGAGAAGTCCTTACCAGATTCAGAAAAGCGAGGTTAAGAGTCAAGGAAGAAAAATGCACACTTAAAACAGACAGGGTTGAGTTCCTGGGCTACATGATTGACAAGCATGGCATCCACCCTACTGATGCCAAGGTTAAAGCAATCAAAGAAGCCCCTAAACCTAAATGCAAAACAGATTTGCAAGCCTTCCTTGGACTCATTAACTTTTATCACATGTTTCTACCTCAAAAGGCAACCATTGCTGAACCTTTGCACAGATTGCTTGATAAGAAGGCTGTTTGGATCTGGGGGAGGAAGGAACAATCAGCATTTAACAGTATTAAGAGACTAATCACATCTGATGCTGTATTGATACAGTTCTCTGAGAATTTACCTGTTGTACTGACTTGTGATGCATCCCCTTTTGGAGTGGGGGGGGGGGTGTTTGAGTCACAGGCTTCCCAGCGGGAGGGAAGCCCCTATTGCATTTTACTCTCGCACTTTGACCAAAGCAGAGAGGAATTATAGCCAACTGGACAAAGAGGCATTGGCAGTTGTTGCAGCTGTCAAGAAATTTCATGAATATCTGTATGGCAGGACATTTACCATTGTTACAGATCACAAACCTTTGTTAGGCATTGTGGCAGGAGACAAAGCTACACCTACTATCCTGTCACCAAGAATGCTGAGGTGGACTGAATTTCTTGCAGCTTATTCATACAAACTGATTCACAGGCCTGGCAAGGACATTGGACATGCTGATGCACTGAGTCGTTGCCCACTGCCTTGCCACAAGGAGGACTTTGAACCTGAAACACACACCTTTTTCTTAGAAACTGTTGCTAAGCTTCCAGTTCATGCTGCTGAAATTGCCAGAGAGACTGCCAAAGACACTGTGTTGGCTCCTGTTATAGGCTGGATTAAGAAAGGTTGGCCTCTTCAAGATCTACCTCACCTTGCCCAACCTTTTAAGTCCAGGCAAACTGAATTATCTGTATTAAGAGGATGTATTTTGTGGGGTAACAGGGTGGTTATTCCTGCAAAACTGCAAAGAGAGGTTTTGGAAATGTTACATGAGGGTCATCCTGGTATTGTAAGGATGAAGGGATTGGCCAGGAGTTATGTATGGTGTCCAGGTATTGACAAAATGGTTGAAAACTGGGTTGCATCTTGTCCCAATTGCCAGGTAGTCAGGCCTGCCCCACCTCACGCCCCACACAGGAATGGGAATGTCCTAGGGGCCCGTGGTCTAGGATCCACATTGATTTCGCAGGTCCTACTAGAGGGCACACTTTTCTTGTTATAGTAGATGCATATTCCAAATGGCTCGAGGTATTTCCCATGACATCCACCACAACTGATGCTGTCATCAAGCAGCTCAGAAAACTGTTTGTAACCCATGGGTTACCTGATGTTCTTGTCTCTGACAATGGCCCTCAATTTACATCTAACATTTTTGAATCCTTTCTAGCACAACAGGGTATCAGACATGCCTTACTGCCCCTGGGCACCCTTCGGCTAATGGCCGGCTGAACGCATGGTACGTTTTACCAAAGAGAAGCTCCAGCAACTGGGTCCTGGGGACATCACTGATAAGCTTGAAAAACTTCTTAGTGTCCAGCACATCACTCCTAGCCCATCTACTAACTTATCCCCAGCAGAGTTGTTGATGATGGGTAGGAAACTTAGGTCTTCCCTTGACCGCCTTCATCCCACTTACGCACCCAACGCACCACTGGATTCCACTTCCAAAGTTCGTACATTCAGTGTGGGTGATTCTGTGTATGCTAAGAACCTTATAGGTGAGCCTTTGTGGATTCCTACTGCAATAACTCAAATCACTGGCCCTCGTTCTTACAGGGTACAAACAGAGGATGGACTCCTCTGGAGCAGGCACATTGATCAACTCAGATCCAGGTTCCCTCTGGAACATCGCCCCTGTCTCTCTCTGGTTCCCTCACCTGATGTCACTTCTAGGGGAAGGGAGGAACAGGAGGAAAATCAGCAAGCAAGAATGAACCCCATGTGTAACGAGCCATTACGACAGGAACCATCCCAAAACCTGTCACAATGCCAAGATCCATCCTTAGAAGTGGAAGATTGCACATCACTACCTGACTTGGGTGCTGACACTGGAATTGAGATGGGTTGGGAGGAGAGACCAGATTCTAACAGTCTAACAGGGTCTCCTTTCACAGGAAGTCCCAACAGGGAAATGTCAGCAGACACATTTCCTCTCTTACTGGGTGAGAACGTTAAAACTTCTGAACCACGAAGGTCTCAACGTACACATAAGAGCCCCACCTATTTAAAAGAATACATTAGATAGGTTGGGGTTTGGTATGGACTGAACCTAGTGGGGAGGGGTGTTATGTATGTAGGTTTGAATGTTATTGGTTTATTTGAATTGTTCTTGTAAAATGGTATTGGTTTAAATAGTGCGGGAAGAAACCCTGCACTCCCATTGGCTGGCAACTATGGCTGCTGGCTATAAGAAGCAGCCGTAGCCCAGCCAACTCGGGTCCATTTTAGCTGTAGTCACTGAATCTTTACTGAAGCTCCTCGCGTTTGACTCTTCATGCAAACTTAACACTTACAATATTTGGTTCACTGGAAGGGGTACCCTTTGTCAGAAGCGACTTGGGTGAAAATTGGAATGTCAAAGCTGATAGTCTAGTTAAACAATTTCATGATAACTTTCCTGACAAACCAAAAGATCCTCCTGGAGGAGGGAGAGGGGGCTAAAGTGGTTTGATTGGACAATGCATTAACCCCTTATTGTGTTTTGTCTATTTTATTTTCCAGGACATGGTTTTTTCTTTGGGGGGGGATGCCTGTCAGCTTTGGAAGCCATATTAGTACCAGAAGCTTCCATGCTGCCACATTCCTGTGCCTGGGAAAGTAGGAGGGGGGAATGGTAGAGTGTTGGTAGTTAGACATAATAGCATTCTTCTCTTCAGTCAAGGTCATGCTATTCCTGCACCTGGAGGAGGAATGGTTGAAGGGATGTCTCTACCTGGGGTGGATGGTGATTGGGCCATGTGATGGACTGATGGGTTTAGGGGTTGGTTTTGGACTTTTGAATTACTAAGGGAAAACCCGGAACTCTCAGATTCTGCTTTTCCCAGAGGTACAAGTATACTACTCTAAATAAAAGGAAACTTTGAGAAGATGCCTGTCTTGTAGTTTTTAATTTGAGTTTTCTGGAACACTGATAGCAGATACGTCCACCGCTCTTGTTCCACCCCTTGGTTTTCTAATTCTAATCTAGTTTTCAGTTCACCATTATCATTTAATGTATTTTTATAAGAAACATTTTTCCCATATTTATAGCATTTGGATGTATCAGTGCTTCTAGAGTGGAGAGCCGGACTGGTATTTTCATGTAGTTTTGTTGCTAAATTTTATCCCACACTGATAACAATGTGTTCCTTACAAAATGTCTTTGGAAATATCAGTGTACCACATTTCTCCTGTACCAAAGAAATGCATGCCACCCTAGTTGAAAGTCATGACCCTCCAATACCAATAGTCTTCTATGCTTCAAAGTTATCCACTCTTTCATCCACGTTAAGTATAGCTGCTTGGTGGTATAATTCCCAGTCTGGTAGTCCAAAGCCTCCGTTCCCTTTTGACTCTTGCAGTAGTTTCAATTTTATTCTCAGTTTTTTCCCTTGCCAAATAAATTTTGACACTATTTTATTCAATTCATCAAAATATCTTTTCTCTAATTTTATTGGTATTGTTTGGAATAAGAAAAGCATCTTTGGCAATATTTTTTTTAATTACATTTATATGCCGCCCTTCTCCGAAGACTCAGGGCGGCTTACAATTTTTTGAGATACAACCCAGTGTGCTCAGCAATAGCCTTCATTCCATTGTATATGCCTGCTTATTACTAAGCGGCATTTTTACAAAGTCAGCTTATTGCCCCCAACAATCTTGGGTCCTCAATTTACCTACCCCGAGAGGATGGAAGGCTGAGTCAACCTTGAGCCTGGTGGGATTCGAGCCTACAATAATTGTAGACAGCTGGATCTTAAGTGCAGGCATTTAACAGCCTGAGCCACCAAGGCTCAGGCTGTTAAATAAAGATGTTCATCTTTATTGTGGCTATTCTACCCATCATAGAAAGTTGCAGGTTTTCTCATCTCTTTGAATCCAACTTAATTTGGTGTATTACTTTTGTATAGTTCTCCTCTTTGATTGTTGTACATCTTGCTGATAGGTAGATTCCTAAGTATTCACTTTTTTCACTATCTGCATACCCATTTCCCCACATCCCTCTGTTTGTTTGTGAGGTTTTTTGCTATCATTTTGGTTTTTTCCTTATTTATCTTTAATCCCACAACTTCTCCGTACTCCTCTAATTTATCTATGAGTCTTGGGCCTGATTCTAATGGCTCTTCTAAAATGAAAACTAGATCATCTGCAAATGCTTGCAGTGTATATTTTTCTCTTTCAATTTCCATTCCTTTGATTTGCTCGCCTTGCCTGATGTTTTTAGTTAGTACTTACAGTGTTAAGATAAATAACAATGGAGATAATGGACAGCCTTGCCTTGTACCTTTTCTTATTGAAAAATTTTCAGTTACCTCACTATTCATGATCACTTTAGCTTTCTGATTTGTATATATTGCCTTGAATATATTTAAAAATTTATCTCCAAAGTCCATATATCTTAGTTCATGTAACATGAATTGCCAGTTCACATTATCGAACACCTTTTGAGCATCTAGGAACAACAATGCCTATTGCTTTTCATTATGTGCTTTGTAGTATTCCAATGTATCTAATATTACTCTCATATTATTTCTTATCTGCCTTTTAGGTAAAAAATAATTTTGATAAGGGTGTATGAACTCCTTCAAGAATCTCTTCAATATCTTCAATTACTCCAACAAGGGAAAATTATTACTTATGAGGACATTTTAAATGATAGAGGAGAATTATGATCAAGACAAGATTCGAAGGACCAAGGCATAGATATAGAATGGTGGGCTTATTTACAACTCCAATCGAGACATGGAAAAGATATGAAAGAGTGGGGAATTAGCAGGCACAAAACAAAATTAGATGAAGTACTATTGCGAACTGATGAGAAATTGATAAAAAAAATTATAAAGTTCTATTGGAATGTAAATTGGTGGTGGAGGCTGTTAAACACCTAGCACTTAGCTCCAGCTGCCTGCAATTAGTGCAGGCTCGAATCTCACTAGGCTCAAGGTTGACTCCCCCTTCCATCCTCCCGGTGTAGGTAAATTGAGGACCCAAGATTGTTGGGGGCAATAAGCTGACTTTGTATAAAAATAGTACATATTTACATTCTATATACTATGTATATAGAATGTAAATATGTACTATTTTTATATATGACTTAGCAATGTAAGACAACTATGTGGGTTAGGAGGATTGCACCATGTTCATTGTTTTTAATGTTCTTTTCTTTTTTGTGTTTGTCTAATAAAAACTTATAAAAAAATAAAGTTCAATTTATCCCATTGTAAAAAAAAGAATCTCTTCAATCTTTCTGCTACTATTGAGGTAAATATTTTATAGTTGGTATTCAGTAGAGATATTGGTCTATAATATTTATTTGCGTTAAACCTGCATCTTCTTTTGGTATCAAGGTGATGTTAGCTTCCACCCATGATGGTAGTATCTTCACTTCAGATAAATCTGCATTGTATACCTCTAATAATGATTGGCCCAGGATATCGTGTAGCTCTTTGTATATTTCTGCTGGTAGCCCACCTGGGCCTAGTGTCTTGGGGTTTTTTTTGTTTGTTTGTAGTTAGTAGTGTAATATTACCAGAGAAAAAGCTACATAGGATTAGGTTAACAACTCTTAATGCCTTTTCGGCTATGTAGTTACAGTGGGCTCTAGCACTTAGATCATTAGAGATGAGTATTCCAAGGTCCTTGATGGAGTTTGGATCATCAACAAGGTCTTGACTATTCAGCTTGTATTTTATTTTTTTTTTTTGCCAATATGTAAGACAGAGCATTTATTTGTTGAGATTTGAAGTTGCCATTTGTTTGACCATTCAGATACATAGTCGAGGTCTTTTTGAAGGGTAGCAGTATTGTCTGTGGTGTTGAATAGCTTTACATCATCAGCAAAGAAAACACAGCTGCTCATAATATGACCACAGAGGTCATTTATGTAGAGTATAAAGAGAGTTGGTCCTAGAACATTGCCTTGGGAGACACCACTGTTGACAGGTACAGCATTTGATAGGACGCTCCCAATTTTGACCATTTGTTGTCTGTTTGACAGAAATGCTTCTATCCAGTTGTGCAGTTGTCCAGAGATGCCATAAGATCTTAGTTTTAGTAGTAGTTTGTCATGTACCACTGAATCAAATGCTTTACAGAAGTCAATGTAGATTGTGTCTATTGCTTTGCCCTGATTGAGTTGTGTAGTCCATGTTTTTGCAGTGTAAGAGTTGCAGATTACAGGATAGTTTTTTTCTGAAACCAAATTGTTTATTTGAGAGTAGGTTGTTTGTCTCTAAGTGGAGGATAATGGATTGGTTAATAATTGATTCCATGACTTTACAGGTCACACAGCATAAAGAGATTGGTCTGTAATTTTCAACTAGACTGGGGTCTCCCTTTTTGAAGATGGGGATGACTGTGGCTTGTGACCATAGGTTTGGCAAGGAGCTGGTCCTGAAAGATTTTTCAAAGATTATACTTAAAGGTTTGGTTATGGCAGTGGATAGCTTTTTAAAGAAGTAGGCACATATTCCATCCGGTCCAGTAGATAGAGATGGTTTTAGGTTGCGTAGTGCTTTTTCAACAATGTCTTCTGTAAAATTGATATGTATTAGATCATTGTAGTTGTCTGTGGTTCGACTAGGAAATACTGGGCATGATCCATTGCTGTTTACAAATACTGAGCCAAAGAATGTGTTAAAGAGGTTGGCTTTGATGGTGTCATCGTTACAGTCTTTACCATTAGATCCTTTCAGGGGTGGGATGGATCTTGAGTCTTTTAGTTTGTTGTTTACAAAATTGTAGAAAGCACGGGTGGAATTGGTGCGTAGAAGGTTTTCCTCTTGTTTAATATGCTAATTGGTGCATTCATATTTGATCAAATGTTTGATTTGGCTGAATTGTTTCTTTGATATATAACACCACTTCTCTCTTCTTTTGCTGGGATAATGACACAAATAGTTTCCCCAATTTGGGATACTCCAGTAGTTGTTTGTATTTTTCTTTTATATGGACTTTTTGTAGTGATATGTCAAGACTTAATCTTTGTAATTTGTTGATGGTTTTCTTCCTTTCCATGGGTGAGTTCAATCCTTTGATATTTAGTGATAATATCTTAAGTTCTTTTTGCATTGTTCTATTTATATCTAGGTCTTATACTCCTGGTTGCTCTTATTTCTCTTGGTTCTTTAGGTCTTGTTCCATTATTCTCTATTCGGTCCTTTTTCTCTTTCCTTTTGCTGCAGTTCCTTTTTTTTCCTATGGCAGGCATTCTTTGATCTCCATCTTCTAATGCTACCCTCTCCTCCAGTTCCTCTTTGGTATCAAAATACTAGTTGTAGAACTCTGTTGCTTTATCCAGTGAGTCCAATCTATATCTCTTTTCACGCCATGTGACCAGTATTCCTTCCGGAGTCAGCCATGTGAAGTTAACACTATACCTGATCAACAACATAATTAAAAATTGGTACTGCTTCCTCAGTTCTCTAACTCTTCTCAGGACTTGTTTCAGAACTTTATAGTGTATTGGCTCATCTCTTGCCTTATTAAGCACTTTGTCCCTCTTCAATTTCTTCACAAATCTTACATGTACCTTCTTTGATAGTTTGTGCCTCCTTGTGTAATTCGTGTGGATTTTATATATTTTATCGATTTCAATCAGCAATTCTTCTTTCTCTGTTTCTGATGCCTTTGCCAGTAACTTCCCTACTGCCTTGAAAGAGGCGATGGTGAGACCCCTTCTCAAGAAGCCTGCCTTGGACCCAGCCAATTTAAACAACTTTCGTCCTGTCTCCAACTTTCGCTTTCTAGAGAAGGTAGTTGAGAGCGTGATGGCTCAACAGCTCCCGGCTTTCCTGGAGGAAACTGAGTACCTAGATCCGTTTCAATCGGGCTTCAGGACCGGTTACAGCACGGAGATGGTGTTGGTCGCGCTGATTGATGATCTCTGGAGGGCTCGGGACAGGGGATGTTTCTCTGTCCTAGTCCTATTAGATCTCTCGGTGGCTTTTGATACCATTGACCATGTATCTTTTTGCAGCGCCTTCAGGAGCTGGGAGTGGGAGGCACTGTTTTACAATGGTTCTCCTCCTTCCTCTCGGGGCGCATGCAGTCGGTGTTGATGGGTGGGCAGAGGTCGACCCCGAGGCCCCTCACTTGTGGGTTTCCTCAGGAGTCAGTGCTCTCTCCCCTCCTGTTCAACATCTAAATGAAGCCGCTGGGCGAGATCATCCGTGGTTTCGGGGTGAGGTATCATCAATATGCTGATGATACTCAGATTTACATCTCTATCCCGGACCACCTCAGTGATGCCCTCCCCATGCTGTCCCGGTGCCTGGAGGTGGCGAGGATCTGGATGGGGAGGAACAGGCTCCAGCTCAATCCAGACAAGACTGAGTGGCTGTGCAAACCGGCATCTCGGATCCAAGAAATTCCATCCTTGGTCATGGGGGGAGAGGTGTTGCCCCGCGTGGATAGGGCATGCAACTTGGGTGTCCTCCTGGATGTATGGCTCAATATGGAGGAGCAGGTGGGAGCCGTTGCCAGGGGGGCCTTTGCCCAGGTTCGCCTGGTGCTCCAGTTGCGCCCCTACTTGGACCAAGATTCCCTATGCATGGTCACTCATGCGCTCATGGCCTCCCGTCTCGACTACTACAATGCTCTCTACCTGAGGCTGCCCTTGCAGACTATGCGGAGGCTTCAACTGGTGCAAAATGCGGCCACGCGGGTGGTGATGGGAGCGGCCCAATTCTCCCATGTGACATCTCTCCTGTGCGGTTTGCATTGGTTGCCAGTTGCCCTCCATGTAAGATTCAAGGTGCTGGTGTTAACCTATAAAGCCCTGAATGGCTTGGGTCCAGAGTACTTGCAGGAGCACCTTCTACCAGCACCAAGGTCCAATTGCCCAGTATGCTCCCATAGGCAGGCCCTCCTGGGGGTGCCATCAGCCAGGCAATGTCAGTTGGTGGTCCCCCAGGGGAGGGCCTTCTCTGTGGGGGTGCCCACCCTTTGGAACCAAGTACCCCTGGAGCTATGTCTGGCCCCTGACCTGCACTCCTTCTGCTGTGATCTAAAGACCTGGCTGTTTTCACAGGCTGGCCTGGATTGAACGGGGTTGGGGTTTTTAATTTTTGGGATATTTTAATATTTTAGAGTTATTTGGATTGGGCAAATTTTGGAATAAGTTTTATACTGTGTATATGTTTCTATGTAAGCTGCTCCGAGTCCCCCCAGAGATGGGGCAGCATATAAATCCAAATATAAATATATATATATAAAAAAAACTCTGCCATAACATCTGGTAAGTCTTCCCCATTCTCCTCTTCCATATTCTGGAATCTTAAATAATGTGCTGCTTTTTCTGTCTCTAGGGATATTACTGTGGTTTCTAACTCTTTATTTGCCTGGATCAGCCTATCGTTTATTTCATCTACTCTTTTTTCTTCTTTCTTCATCCTCTCTTCTATTTCTTATATTTTCTGTTCATTTTTGTAATCAGTTGCTGGAAATTTTCAATTTTTCCATCCATATTTTGTATCTTGTCTTTTAATTCTCCTGTATCACTTCTCACTTCTCCCATTTCCCTCTTCATTTCATCATGGTTTTTTGTCATAATCTTCTACATCAATTGGAGCATGGCCTGCAATTTCTTAAATGGGTTTGATCTCTCCATCTGTATCATGTCTTCTATCGACCTCTGATTGGATGAACCTGATGTAGCCAATGATGATGTGGAGGCAGGTTTTCTCCCTAACCCTATCTTAAGTAAGTTTGAAGTGCTTGTCATGGTCAGCAATTTGGTCAGCTTTTTTAGTGTCCAACACCTTCAATCACCTTTAACACATATATAACCTTCCAGCATCCCAGATCTCACTTTACCAATAGATATAAAAAAGAAAAATCCACTTCTGTTCTCCTTTTACTCCATTCTTTTGTAACCCACAATGCCCTACATAAAATTAGAAGGGAGATGATGATGATTATTATTATTATTAATAATAACAATAACAGTAATAGTAGTAGTAGTAGTAATGGTAATGAGACCAGGATAAGAAGAGAAATTGGTAATCCAAAAGGGACCGTTATGTTTGTCCTTAATGTTCTGCTTTATCTGTCCTCTTATATTGTGGGTCCATAAAGAATATTTGTAATCCTCAAGTCCTGTTAGGTCACCAACCTCTAGTAGATCAGTATTCCAAACAAGTGAAGACAGCTTTAATCCACCTTTTTCATTATCGACCACAAATCAGCCAGAATTATAAAATGTCCAAGAAGTGAGAGGGGAAAAATCCACTATCCTTCCCTTTTATGCCCACTTTGGCCAGTAGATGTCCTCCTTGCTCCTTCTCTCCAGAGATTCACTCCCATCCTTCTCTCTGGAGCCCCCCTTTCTTCTTAAATCAGGATAGGAATGTCACTCACTTTGGTAGGAGTTGGAGACAGGTCTGTATCCAGGTCCAATCCACTGCTTCCTTCCACTTTCTCACCACTTGCTCTGACCAGCTGTCATCACTTTGGTTTTGCCATTGATGACTGTCTTCTTCTCCACCTTCTTTCAAGAAGGATTTCTCCTGACTGGTGAAGTGGATTACCATCCACTTGAGATCTGTAGAGAGCCCTTCCTCTCCTGTTGCCCCTACAGGGCAGCTTTGGCTCCTACGAGCCCCTCGGATGGACAAAAACTGGCTGTGCTATGCAGAGTTCCCACTCACACACTCATTCATGATGACACCAGCTGGTTCCTCTCTAGCTATCATTTACTTGAGAAGGAGAAAAATATATATGCACATATTTTAAAAATGTTTTTCCAGTGCTAGATTATGAGATGTCTGTTTTCTACATCTGGTTCCACATATGAATGGAGTCAACTGTAGGTTCCTAAACCAGATTATATAGTTTCTGTTAAATAACCAGTGTTTATGGTAAGTACAATGGAATGAACTCCTGTATAGCATTTCCACCACTGGTAGCAACTTTGCCTCTCAATCCTACTATTTCACTCTGCAGGAAAAAAAAAAGGACAGGAGAATTGAATATTGTCTATTTCAGAAGTTTGGCTTCCTATTGTGTGTAAGGTAATCCAATTGCTTAAGAAGATGGGATACTGGGTTTATTTATTTTTCACTTCTACATGATAGCAATCTCTTGTTCATTTAGTGCGTAGAGCAAATGTGTCCAAAACCAAAATGGAATTATAAATACAGTTGGTGAAATTTCATGTCACAACTTCATGCTTGTATCTCCTTTCTAATTATTCTGGAGTGGAATAATTCACTAAGGCTCATATATAGAGTAAATGTCACTCAAAGGTTATATGACATTTAAAACCTCCAGGAAATATACACTGAATTTCAATGATGTGCTTTGTTTTGAAAAGGGAAAAAGTCATCCTGCACTAACTTTCCTGGTATTTGCTACTTGTTTAGAAACAGTGCCCTAGGCTAGCCCTACATCTTGAATATGAAGTGGAAAATATGTTCTGGAAAGTTGAACTCATTCTTGCATTGTTACCTTAATTTGGCCTCCAAGAGGTGGTAATAATAAAATATGAAAACAAGGTAAATCAAATAAACTGCTGAAAAAGAAGAAAAATCATTTTCCAGTCCTTCAGCTACAGTTTGCTGGGATGGAGCAATACCTAACAGTAGAGCAAATTTTTGAGCTGACAGACGAAAGATGGCCAATAGCCAGAATCTCTAGTTGCAAGGTTCATATAGAAGGTAATAAGAAAGACCTCTACATTGCATAGAACTTCAAAATAGATCTTTTCTTCACTGAATCTTCAATCACTTACCCATTGAAATGAAGTTTGGAAGCATATTATTCTTCTGCATGGAACAGCTCCATTGGATCAATAAAAGGAACTTTCCGACATGCACAACGAAGCACAAACATTCCAGTTATTGAATTGAAGCTGCCAACTTTGGTGAATTGGTCCACTTTGAAGCTTTATTGAGGTAGAACAATTGACTTACCAGAAGCAAAGCACCTCATTAAAGCAGATCATGGCTGATCTGCACGGGCTTACTCTACTGCAAGTTCTGGGGAACCACAGCTAATCAAAGGGAGCTGGATAAATCAATATTCTGACTTTATAAAGCAGTTGAAAATGTTCAGGCAGCCACCAGCTTGAATAAAAGAAAGTTTCAAGAATACTGATTTTGTCATCAACTCTTTTCAACCCAATACTTAAAAAGGTTATTCAACAAACTACTTTTTCTCTGAAAGCAGCTGTTTTACAAAACCAGCAAGCTGTGGCTTTGTTATTGTTATAGACATTCTAAGTCTTCTAAGTTTTTATAAAGTCCTATTTTTTAAAAAAAATTCTTCATAATGCGATCCCCGGGAGAGTTAACTTTTCCCTACTTTCTGTCTCTCCACTCCACTCTTTTAGTATATAGGGGCTCTTGTGACTGTTGTAATGACATGTGAGTAAGAAATATACGGGGAATGGCAAAGGGTAAAAGAAGTCAGCAATTCATTGACCACAATTTTTCATAAGTTTGTACAGAACTAAAGACATATCCAATTATTGTAGGAAGCAATTAGTTTTAGCCACAATACTTTGTTGATTTGTCTCTCCTTCCCTCCTTTTTCTCTCTCTTTATTCCTCCCTCCCCTCCCCCTTTCCCTCACCTCTTTTCCTCTCTCCCTCTCTCTTTCTCTCCCTCATTCCCTCTCTTCTCTTCCTCTCTCCTTCTCTTTCTTGTGGCTCATAAAGCCCTCTCCAAATGTTAATAGCAAGAGAGACAAAACTCAGCAGTGTGGTTTCTCATGTTGATGTGAGAAACAAATTGATACTGATTCTGGGTAACATCCAAGCTCATCTGACAATGGATCCCCTTGGGGAGAACTCTTCTCCATTTCCTCTTGTTATGGATCTGGCCCAATGCTTTGAGCACTAGCAAGAAAGAACTGTAATAGAAAATTAGTAATTGTTATAGTACACCAGAAATATTGCTGTGAGAAGGCAACCTCCACCAGACTAATACCAGTCACAGATGTTGCTTTATTTTGTCAATTGGCTCTTTACTCTTTAAGTGATTTTATACATAGTCTTCTTTAATGTGCTTTAAAATTTTAGCTGCATTTTAATTCTTGTTAGCCAGCTTGAATGCCTTCTAAATAAAACATCCATTAATACCTACATTTGCCTTTTCAGCCTTATGAAATGAAAGACAATCATTCATAGAATGGAAATAAGGGTCACAGAGCACCTAGGAAGCATGGCTTACTAAAAGGCTGGGCTCTGAGCTTACCAAAGAACTTCCCAAAATACCTCCACCAACATTGGCAAGCCACCAGAAGATAAACTGAGAGAAAACCCCATTCCTTATTAACATTGATGATGGTTACCTAGTTTGGGTAATGAAATATCTGCAAGAAAACAACCAAGCTCAGAGAGTACCAAGGACCCATCAGGACTTACTAGATATATATTTCAAGTTTGCTCATTTTATATTTATCACATCCCTCTTGCATCCTATGCTCATTTGCACATATATAAACATGCCCGTGGTAGAGATTGTATGTCCTGGAGGCAAAGCTCCAATGGCAATAATGGAAAGTTCTTAGTAATCTTAGAATTTAATTCTGAAATGCTTATGCATCCCAAAACAGCCTCTGAGACATTACAGCTACAGAAGAGTAAGGAAGACCTTGTTCCTAGTGATACTTTCAGATTCACATAATGACTTGATTTCTGGTTTTGTTGAAGTTAGGGAGGATAACATATTTAGCTCATTAAGATTTGTCATTGAATATACTGAATTCTTGTCTATCCATTACAGATAACAATATGGATACATACAATATGCATTAGTGCTTGCATATTTCTCAAATTCTTCTATAACTGTCTGGTTTGGTTCTGCAACCCAATTGGACAGACACAGACTTCAGAGGATAATTAGGATTGCAGAAAAACCAACTTGCCTTCCATTGAGGACCTGTATACTGCACAAGTCAAAAAGAGGGCTGTGAAAATATTTACAGACCCCTCACATCCTGGACATAAACTGTTTCAACTCCTACCCTCAAAACGATGCTATAGAGCACTGCACACCAGAACAACTAGACACAAGAACAGTTTTTCCCCAAATGCCATCACTCTGCTAAACAAATAATTCCCTCAACACTGTCCAACTATTTACAAAGTCTGCATTACTATTATTATTAATCGTCTCACAGTTCCTATCATCCATCTTCTCCCACTTGTGACTGTATGACTGTAACTTTGTTGATTGTATCATTACAATTTATATTGTCTGTTTCCTAGTATGATTTGATTGCTTATTTGTATCCTATGACTATCATTAAATGTTGTACCTTGTGATTCTTTTTTTTATGTACACTGACAGCATATGCACCAAGACAAATTCCTTGTGTGTCTAATCACACTTGGCCAATAAAGAATTCATTCATTCATTCATTCATTCATTCATTTATTCATTCATTCATAGTTATTCACAACTTCAAACAACCATGAAATGTTAGGCGAATAGAATAAAATGGATACTAGAGGAAAATATGGACATGAATCTTACTATGGAAAAGTTGATTTCAGAAAGGGTGAATATTATGAATATTGTTCAAGGAAAATAGGCATGAATGAAGATTTCCCCCACAATTCATTAGGCATAAAGACAGGCTAAACTAAATTTGGTTGATAAGGGATAAATGTGGAGAAAATATCAGGTGTGTCCGACTGAAATATATGTATATATTTAATGTCAACTTAATTGACATAAGTCATGAGTATCTGTTACCTGAGTAATTTACACAGATGAAGGACTTAGACTTGTTTTACAGGCAGGGGTGGCATTCAAATTTTTTAACAACCGGTTCTGTGGGCATGGCTTAGTTGGTGGGTGTGGCTTGGTGGGCATGTGACTGGGTGGGCATGGCCAACTCGATGTCTCTCACATTGAGGGGTGCTTTTCCTTGCAACTGTGGAATCTGGGAATCGCAACAGTCGTAAGTGTGAAAAACCATCATAACTCACTTTTTTCAATGCCATTGTAACTTTGAATGGTCACTAAATAAACTGTTGTAAGTCAAGGATTACCTGCAGAAAAATACAAAAAGCTTCTTTGCTTGCAAAAAGCTGCCCTAAATATCAATCATTAGATTAAAAATACCTGCAAATGGAATTACAAATCAGGCAGGGTGCCAGAGCACCTTGAGGAATTAAAATAGTTAAAATGCAATGATAACTATCAGCAGCCAACTCTTGCTCATAAAGTGAAACCCAGAGGTCATTTAAGCTTTCCAGAAAGAGCATACCCAGGAAAAGCAATCCTAAGAACCATTTGCACCACTTAAAGATACCAGCTGGTCTCAGTCACCTCACAAGATATTCTAAGGAAATCATCCTGATTTAAGGAAAGGTCACATGCCCCCCAGAAAGGCAGTAAAAAAATCAGTGCCAAGCTTGCATCCTGCCTTTTGGAAATACACCCCAAAAGGACAGTGCCAGATACCACTAAAGGAGTGAAGGAAGACCGCCTCCCCAGATAGAGAAAGAAACCATGAAGCAGGAAAAAATTCAAACACAATACAAATAATTAAATCACAACAGTAGTTGTTGCTTGTTAACCCAATTACCAGAACAAATAGACATAGGAAGTAGCCAGATTTCTCAACCCAGTTTATTTTCAGGAACAGAGATTAACCTTTTTCCTTCCAAAGCTGAATAGGGAAAAATATCCCATCAATAAACACAGGATTTAATGTCAGCAAGGACAGAATTAAACTTCACCAAAAACCAGTTTTAGACCAAAATTCAGAAAGGGTTTGTAAACTCATGTTTGAATGTCAATCTTTCTAGCTAGCCAAGAAGCCTTGCTGAATGTCACTCATCTTAGTTACTTGTCATTAAATGCTCCTTTCCAGTTGTTCAATTATTTCTTCAAAGTGCTGATTGTTGCATGTGGCTGGAAGTATATCCAGGGGAGTATCTCCCCCCAACAGCAGTGTAAAAAGCTTAAAATAACCCTTCCCCTTTAAGAAAGTGAAAAAAAACCTCCTTCGGAGACAGTAAGTCTAGGCATACTGCCAAGACTGTAATAAGGGTGGAAAGAAACAAAAGGAGATTTCTTCTAGCTACCGGTTCTCCAAACTGCTTAGAAAGTTAACAAGGGGTTCTATAGAACCAGTCAGAACTGGTAGAATCCCACCCCTGTTTACAGATATCAGCATCCACTGGATCTTTGCAATTGGCATCAATTGCAATTGACATGCTTTCCAAGAGAAGTCAGAGAAGTCAATGCGCATGCCCGAACGTGATGGCTGCTCTACCCTAGCGCTCTGAGGAGGGGATGTTGGCTTTGTGTCTGGAGGGGGTGGTATCTGACTTGCGGAGCCCCCCCGACCTGTCTCCAGCGCCGGAAGATTCGGAGGTTGGGCTGCTGCTTTTTGGGCTGAGTGTGTCGGCTAGCCACGGTGATTTGGCGGCGAATCCGGAGACGGCCTTTTCCCTCGTTCTTCCAGGCCATGGATTTGGGCGTGCATCATGATGAGGCGGCGCTGGGAGCAGCAGTTGAGGCAGCGGTAGCCGCGATACAGCCGCGGGCTCTGTGGACACTGAGGGGGATTAACAGTGGTGAGAGCAGCGGGGAGGCCAGCGCTGACGGCGGCGGTGGTGGGGATGAGCAGCGGATCAGCTGGCAGCCTTGTTGAACTCGGAGGTGGACGTTGGCCTGAGTTTGCTGCTGACCTGGTCACCCACCACCCTGCTTGTGGCTGCCAGAATGCCCTGGGAGCCGTTCCCTCTCCGCCCCCCCACCATCTTTTGAAGTTGTATGACTTTGCCCAACCATGGTTTTTATCTATGCTGGCTGCAGGGTTGGGGGGCTGTGCCCATCGACTGCGCCCATTGGCTTCAGTTTTTTATCGGTTGAGCTTTCCCCCACCTATACTCGGCTACTGGTGCGAGGGACCTGGATGCACCCAACCACTGCAGTGGGAGTGCAGTGTGGTGGGTACACCCCCTTTTTTGTCCTTGCCTATTACTTCAGCTGTCGTGACTGGTCTGCTGGGGTACCCGCGGTGAGATCGTGGTGTTGGCCCTATTCGTGGCTCTTGCCATCAGCCTCAGGGTTACAGTGAGAGGGTAACCCGGACTCGAACTTGGACCTCCCGCCACGGACGGATGTCAGGACATAGCCAAGTTTTTAACATCCTTTAACATCTTTATATACCTGGACATTATATTTTATGCCATCTGCCGTATATCCCTTTTTAAATTTCCCCCTTCCTGTATTGTTGTGGAATTTTACGTGTTTTTATACTGTTTTTTGGTTTAATTATATTTTTAGATAAATTGGGTGAGTGGTGTGAGTGAGTGTACTGAGTGAGAGAGTGTTTTCGGGGTTAAGACTCCCACTGGCTGGAGACGGTGGTTGACAGTAGTGTGGGATGGGCTGCAACCACGGAGGAGCTTAAGGGACGGCCGATTCCAGTGGTGACTTGGAGAGGCAGATATGGTGGGAGCTGTGGGGTTAGCCATCATCGGGGAATGCGTGCTCGCCAGTTGGTGGCTGTATCGTGTTCCGACCCCTTGAGCTCTTCTTGGGGACCCACTGGCCAGGGAAGACCAGGCTCTGGGCTCCGGCTGTTGCTTTTAAATGCCAGGTCAGTGGTAAATAGAGCTCCTCTAATCCAGGATTTAATGCTGGAGGAGAGGGCTGACCTGGCATGTATCACTGAGACCTGGTTGGGGCCGGAGGGGGGGGTTCCCCTCATTGAGATGTGCCCCTCCAGGTTTCAAGTGGTGCACCAGTCGCGACCCCAGGGCAGGGCGGGGGAGTGGCAGTAATTGCTCATCGGGAATTATGTCCACTGGAAGGCCCTGTTCTGGAGATAGATGGGTGTGAGTCCCTCCTTCTGAAGTTGGACCTAGGGGTTCAGGTGGGCCTGTTGTTAACGTACCTGCCTCCCAGCTGTGTTGCAATGGCCCTGCCTGGGCTGCTCGAAGGAGTAGCCGGGTTGGCGGTTGAGTTCCCCAGGCTGATGGTGCTTGGGGACTTCAATCTGCCATCCCTTGGCGAATCCTCGAGTGTGGCCCAGGAGTTCATGGCCTTCATGGCAACCATGGACCTGACCCAAGTAGTTCAGGGTCCGACTCATTGGGGGGGCACATGCTCGATCTGGCCTTTATCTCTGAACAATGGTGCCGTGATCTGAAATTGGGGGAAATAGTCATCCAGCCCTTGTCATGGTCAGATCATTCCCTTGTAAGATTGGACTTCCTGATGACCACTCCACGCCGCAGGGAGGCGGGACCGATTAGGTGGTTCCACCCCAGGCACCTAATGGACCCAATTGGGTTTCAGGGGGAACTTGGGGAGTTTCTGGCTTCCCTCGCCCACAGCTCGACTGAGGCCCTGGTGGAAGCCTGGAATAGTGCGGGCACCAGGGCCATAGATCGGTTTGCGCCATTGCGACTCTCTCCGCCCGTGGACCTCGGAGATCTCCTTGGTTTACTAAGGAACTCCGGGGAATGAAACGGTGGAAGAGATGCCTAGAACGCTGCTGGAAGAAAAGTCGGGTTGAATCTGACTGGACACTGTTAGGACGTCATATTGATGTCTATCTAGTGGCGATAAGAGTGGCACAATGATTATATTGGGCCAGTCTTATCGCGTCTGCAGACTGTCGCCCGGCCACCCTGTTTGGGATGACACGCTCCCTCTTAAGATCTGAGGAGGCAGAGGAACCCCTGCAGGGTAGGGCTGAGGTATTTGTTCAGTTTCTGGCAGATAAAGTCACTCAGATCCGGTCGGACTTGGACTCTGGCTGGGCAGAGTCCACTGAGGTGGTAGGGGCAGGTCTTAGTCCAGTTATCTGGCATGAGTTTGTTCCTGTTGGCCCTGAGGATGTGGACAAGGCCCTGGGAGCAGTGAATGCCACCACCTGTTTACTGGACCCATGTCCCTCCTGGCTTGTCTCAGCAGGCCAGGAGACGACATGCGGCTGGCTCCAGAAGATTATAAATGCTTCTTTGGGTGAGGGGTGTGTTCCGTACACCTTGAAAGAGGCTGTGGTTAGGCCCCTCCTCAAGAAGCCTTCCCTGGACCCGGCTGTGTTAAATAACTTTTGTCCTGTCCCCAACCTTCCCTTTTTGGGGAAGATTTTTAAGAAGGTGGTGGTGCTCCAGCTCCTTCGGGCCTTGAATGAAGCTGATTATCTGGATCCCTCGCAGTCTGGGTTCAGGCCCAGATACAGCACTGAGACGGCTTTGATTGCACTAGTGGATGATCTCTGGCGGGCCCGGGATGGGGGTTTTTCCTCCATTCTGGTGCTTCTTGACCTCTCAGCGGCTTTCGATACCATTGATCATGGTATCCTTCTGAGTCGGCTCACGGAGTTGGGAGTGGGAGGCACTGTTTTACAGTGGTTCTCCTCCTATCTGTCTGACTGGACTCAGTCAGTGTTGGTGGGGGGGCAGAGATCGAGCCCTAGGGCCCTGCCATGTGGGGTCCCTCAGGGTTCCATCCTCTCCCCCCTCCTGTTTAATATCTACATGAAACCACTGGGTGAGATCATCCGTTGACACGGGGTCGGGTATCACCAGTACGCTGATGATATCCAGTTGTACATCTCTGTCCCCGATCAATCTAGTGAAGCCGTGGAGGTGATGTCCCAGTGCCTGGAGGATGTGAGGGTCTGGATGGGGACTAATTGGCTCAGGCTCAAACCTGACAAGACCGAGTGGCTATGGGTCTTGCCCCCTCGGGGTTCAGTTGATTATCCAACTTTGGTACTGGGGGGAGAGAAATTGCTCCCCTCAGAACGAGTTTGCAACTTGAGGGTCCTTCTGGATCCACAGCTACAATTTGACCACCATCTTACGGCTGTGACTAGAGGGGCCTTTGCACAGGTTCACCTGTTGCACCAGTTGCGACCCTTCCTGGACCGGGGGGCTCTACACATGGTTGCTCATGCCCTTATTGCCTCTTGATTGGATTACTGCAATGCGCTCTACATGGGGCTGCCCTTGAAGAGCACTCAGAGACTTCAGCTGGTGCAAAATGCAGCCGCACGAGTGATTATGGGTGCACCTAGGCGTACCCATATAACATCTATCCTCCGCGAGCTGCATTGGTTACCGGTGGTCTTCTGGGTGCAATTCAAGGTGCTAGTGACAACTTTTAAAGCCCTTCATGGCTTAGGAGTGGGATACCTGCAAGACCGCCTACTGCTACCTTATGCCTCCCAGCACCCGGTTAGATCTCACAGGGAGGGCTTGCTCCAGATACCGTCGGCCAGGCAATGTCAGCTGGCGGGTCCACGGGCTAGGGCCTTCTCTGTAGCGGCACCGTCCCTTTGGAATATGCCCCCCACAGAGATTAGAACCACCCCTAACCTACTTGCCTTCCGCAAAGCCGTTAAGACCTGGCTTTGTCGGAGGGCATGGCATTGAGACCTTGTTCTTCCCCTGTGTTTGTCTGAATTGATATGAATGAGTTTTTGTTTTTATACTGTATAGGAAATGTTTTTATCTTGTTGTACGTCGCCTCGAGTTCCCTGTTGGGGAAAGTGAGGTGGGATATAAATTTAATAAATAAAAATAAATAAATAAATAAATAAATAAATAAATAAATAAATTGGAGTCAACTGTAGGCATCTGAGACATCAAAAGCCAATTCTTATTATCTTTACTGTACAGTAGTACAAACAGTTGGCTTGTGTCCAACAGACCTGAAAATTGTTTTGAATTTCACTTTATTATCTAGGTAAATTAACCTGAGTTTACTAAATTCTTCTATTTTGTTTAACAATATTGTCCCTGACTCATTCAGATTTTCTATAAAGAATACCAAATCATCTGTGAATGCCTGTGTTTTAAATCTTCCTTTTTTATCTTAATTCCCGTAATTTCTTTATTATTCCTAATCTGCCCTAGTAAAATTTCTATTGCAAGGATAAAGATCAGAGGTGACAACGGGCATCCCTGCCTCACTCCTTTAATTATATTAAATCATTTAGTGAAGGCACCGTTTATTATCACGTTAGCTTTCTATCATCCTTTCAAAATTTGGTCCAAATTTCATCCATTTTATTTGCTGTTTAAAGAAGTCCCAGTTTAAATTATTGAATGCTTTTTGCACATCCAAGGAAATCAACACTGCTTATTTTTCCAGATGCGCTTCATGATATTCCAATACGTTTGTTACTGTCCTAATATTATTTATAATTTGCCTTTTGGGTAAAAAATCATTTTGGTCTGTGTGGATTATTTCATTTAGTAATTTTTTCATTTTTTCTGCCATTATTGTCATAAATATTTTATAGTCAGCATCTAGCAATGAAATTGGCCTATAGTTTTGAATTGGTAGATAGTTGGTACCTTCTTTCAGTATTAAAGTAATGAAGGCTTCTACCCATGAATTTGGCAGCTTTGTTTCTAGCAGTACTTCGTTATATACTTCTAACATCAGGGGTTCCATTGTTCAAACATAGTCTTATAAAACTCCCCTGGGAATCCATCCGGTCCCAGGGTTTTATTGCTTTTCTGCCTGTAAATTGCTTTTTTCAATTCTGTCTATTATTTCCCTTTCCTACATTTCTCTGCTATCTTCCATAACTGGTGGTAGGCCTTTCTCTTTAAGGTATTCCTCTATCTTCCCTCTTTCTCTATTATCCTGCTTATATAATTTTTTGAAATAGTTTTGTATGATGTCTTTCTTTTCTTCCATCTGATATTTGAGGTTTCCATCATCATCCTGTAATTGTTGTATTAATTTCTTTTCCCTTTCCTTTTTTAATTTATACGCCAACCACCTTACTGGCTTGTTTGCCTGTTCAAAAAAGTTTTGTTGTACCAGTTTTATTTTTATTTTTTTTTTGCATATTCTTCCTGTCTCAATAAGTTTAGTTTATGTTTAATTAGTTCTCTTTCCCTTTTAATTTTATTGTTTTGTGGTTCTTTCTGTAATGCATTTTCTGTTGCTTTTAATTCTTCCTGTACTATGTTTTTTTCCTCCATTTTTCCTTGTTTCTTTGGGCTATGTATGCTATAGTTATACCGCAGTGTCCCATGGATTTTGTAGTGTTTTATATTGGTTTTTTGTTTTCTTTGAGAAAGAATTCCATTTATTTTTTAATCAATTGTATGTATTTTTTTCTTTCAGAATCTGTACGTCTAATATCCACCTTCTATTTTTCTTTTTTTAGCCTTTCCAAATTATTTTTAAAGGGTTATGATCTGCCCAAGTGTTAGTAATTATTTCTATAGATTCTAATTTGTTTTCAATTTCTTTATTCATCCAGATCATATCGATCCTGGACCATGATTTTTTGGGGTTGAATAGAATGTATATTTGTTTTCTTTCGGGTTTAATTCTCTCCAGCTATCTCTCAAATTTAATTCATGGGCCATCTCAAAGAATGATTTTGTAGTGTTTTCCTCTTCTTATTTTTTTTTGTTGTTGTTTATATAATCTTTGTTAATATCTATCACAGCATTAAAATCTCCTAGTAAACAAGTGTTTTCCTGTCCTTTTTCTATTATTTTTTCATGTACCTTGCTATAAAATTTCTTTTGGTTATCACTTGGAGCATATATTATTACTAGTAGTATTTGTTTTTGTTGAATTTTAATTTCTATCATTAGTATTTTTCCATTGTTATTGGAACAGATTAGTTTTGCATTTATCTTTTCTTTAATGTATACAGCTTTATTTTCTTTTTTTCTGGTCTGCCAGTGATATGTTTTGCTAGTTTTGCTTGTTCTAAATATTTTTTATATTGTTTCTTGATATGTGTTTCTTGGAGACATATTATGTCCGCCTTTTGTTTATACAGGTTAGTGAAAATTTGTTTTCTTTTTATTGGAGAATTTAATCTGTTTATATTCATAGATATTAGTTTTATTTCTTCTTCCATTTTATTGTCGGTACTGTTGCCTCTGTCTTCTGTTTATCCTGTTTTCTCTCTGTGTTCTTGTTCTAATTCACTCTCTTTCACCCTGTTCTATTTCCTCTTTACTTCTCTCTTCTTGTTCTGACACTTTTTCCTTGGGTTGATGCTCCTCTAGGCTTCTACTTTCTAGTTCTTTGCTACCAAGTTCTTCTTCTATTATCATAAGTTGGTAATAGAAGTCCTGTGCTTTTCCTAGGTTATCAATTCTTATTTTCTTCTCCTGCCAGGTTATTAGCATACCTTCCGGTATAAGCCATCTGAATGGTATACTATGTTTTATCAGTTGTGTTGATAGGAAGCCGTAGTCTCTCCTCTGTTCTCTCACAAGTCTGGGTATCTGTTCAGTGACAGTTATATAATCAACACTATGATGGAAGATAATGTATGTTATAATATGATTGATGTTATCATATTTATTTATATATTACTGCATATTTGTTTATATATATGAAATATGACAATGACAATGATGATGTTTGTATGTTTGTATGTCAACACCTTGGACAACTAGAGAGCACACTGCTCAATATAGAAAGGAAATATATGATATAAAATAATAAAAAATATTTTTTTTAAAAAAGAATCTCCATAGGCATTTGGCGATAGGTTTGCAAGGAAAGATTGCTGTTGAACTCTAAAAGTACAAAGGAGATATTTCGCAAACAAAAGTCAGGAAAAGCATCAAATATACATATATTTACACATATGTGATAGTACTTTGTACTTTCTCATATATTGTCATTTGATACCTTTGTGTCTTCTCCTTAACCATTTGTACCAAACATCCCATACCTTGTAATATTCTCCTTCCTTATTTTTTAATAGCATTGTCAATCTGTCCATTTTGGCACATTCAAATACCTTATTAATTATTGCGGTTTCTGAGGGGGTCGTTGCCTGTTTCTAGTTTTGGGCGAAGGAGATTCTAGCAGCAGTTATAATATGGAGTATTAAGTACTGATGTTTTTTGTTTAAATTAGATTCTAGCATGCCTAACAAAAAAATTTCTGTTTAAATTCAATTTTCTGTCTTGTTAGTTCCTCTAGCCATAATTTAATTTTGAGCCAAACCTCCGTGTTTAGGGACAGGTTCATCACATGTGAAAATATGTTCCCTAGCTATAATTACATCTCCAGCATTTTGCTGTCATGTTGGGAAACATTCTGGCTAACCTCACTGGGGAGAGAAGTCAGCGATAAAACATTTTATTCAGGTTTTCCTTATATGAGACCAACAACGTTAGCTTGTAGTTTACCTGCCAGATTTGTTCCCAATGTTCCAGATCAATACTATAGCCAATTTTTTTAGCCCAGATTATCACATTTTCTTTAACCGTTTCCTCTTCCATTTTATATGTCAGTAAATAGTTGTATACTTTACTAATCATTTTTTCAACCCCTTGTAGTATTTTATCTAATTCTTGCTGTGTTGTACAAAAACCAAATTGTTCCCTATCCTTTTTATAGCATGTTTGAAAGTTTGAAATCTGAAAGTATGGCCACCATCCTATTTCAATTCCCTGTGTCTTAACTTGACTTTGTGTTTTTAATTCCCCATTCTCAGCTAAAAGTTCTTTATATTTTATTATTTTGTTTAAATCTAGAGCATTGGGGTATATCAATGCTTCCATAGTCAATAGCCAGAGAGGTATTTTCACGTAATGGTTCTTTTTTACTTTATCCCATATGTACAATACAATGTCTCTCACCCTGTGTCTTTGGAAATAGGTATGCCACTTTTTTTTCCATTCCCAGAGAAACGCATGCCAACTCAGCTGCAAGTCATGGCAATCTATTGTTAATATTCTTTTGTCAATCAAATTGATCCAACCTTTGAGCCATGTTGCTATTGCCACCTGGTAATATAGCTCAAAGTCTGGGAGACCAAATCCTCCCTTGCTTCTGCTGTCTTGCAGCAATTTATATTTTATCTGGGCTTTTTTCTTAAGCCAAATAAATTTTGTTAGTTTTTTGTTCAAATCCTCAAAGAATTTCCTTCCTAGTTTGACTGGCACCATTTGGAACAAATATAATAATTTTGGTAAAACGTTCCTTTTTATAGTTGCTAACCTCCCCAGCAGTGAAAATTGTATTTTAGCCCAATTGTCTAGATCTTTTTGAATCTGGAGTATCAATTTATCATAATTATCTTCTTTTATCGAAGAACATTTTGCCGTAAGCAAATCCCAAGATATTTTATTTTTTCACTATCTGCATTCCTAATTCACTTGCTATGTCTTCATTTTGCCTTTTGGTACAGTTTTTGGTTATTATTTTGGTCTTTTCTTTGTTAAGTTTAAGCCCCGCCACCTTTCCAAATTCTTCTATTTCTCGTATTAGTATGCTACTTGTCTCTTTTGGGTCTTCTATAATAAATACCATGTCATTGGCGAAGGCTTGAACTTTATACTCCTCCTTCCTAATAATCAATCCTTTAATGTCCTGGTTTTGCCTAATCTGGGTCAACAGTGCTTCTGCAGATAGTATATATAGCAATGGGGCTAATGGACATCCCTGCCTTACTCCTTTATTTATTTTTAGACCATCCGTATTTTCTCCATTCAATATCACTTTTGCAGTTTGTATGGTATACATTGTTTTAATGAGTCGTAGAAATTTTCCAATAAACTGCATCCTAGATAGTTGTTCAGTAAGAAAGTGCCAGTTTAAATTATCGAATGCTTTCTGAGCGTCCAAGAACATGAGTACCATTGGTTTATCTGAATGGATCTCATAATATTCTAGAACATCCATAATCAGTCTTGTATTGTTCTTTATCAGTCTTTTTGGGAGAAATCCATTCTGGTCAGGGTGGATGATTTCACTTAATATTTTCTTCAATCTTTCAGACATTATCGTGAATCTTATAGCCCACGTTTAGGAGCTAGATCAGTCTGTAGTTTTTAATCTGTTGGGAATCTTGGGTATAAGTGTAATGAGCGCCTCTGTCCACGTCTTTGGTATTTTTGCTTGTTCTTGGGCCTCATTATACAAGTCCAACATTAATTCCTCCAATGGCTCCTGAATTTCTTTATAAAACTCCACTGGTATTTCATCTGACCCTGGAGTTTTGTTCGTTTTTTGTTTCCCAATTGCATCTTTCATCTCTTTTATAGTAATTTTATTGTTCAACATGTCCCTTGAGGTGTCATTTATTGTAGGTAAGTCCTTTTCTTTAAGGTAATGGATGATGTCCTCCTCTAAAACTTCTTCCTGGGTATACAGACTGGTGAAAAACTTTTGGGCAATCGATTTCTTTTGATTTATCTGGGAATATAAACTCCCATTTTCATCTTGCAGCACTGGTATTATTCTTTTCTCCTGTTCCTTCTTTAACTTATGTGATAGCCATCTCCCTGGTTTATTTGGGTTCTCAAAATAGTTTTGTTTTGCTAGTTTAAGTTTCCTGGCCATTTCCTCCTGTAGGTTTAAGTTTATTTCATGCTTCACCATTTCTCTTTTGAGTTCCTCATTGTGAGGGTCTTTCTGCATATTGACTTCCAAGTCTTTCAATTTCTCCTGCCACTCCATCTGTTGTTTTTTTCCTTTCCTAATTTCTTTTCACTGTGTAAGCTATTGTTAAGCCTCGTACGTAAGCTTTTGTTGTATCCCACAAGTTTTGTATTATTGTTTGCTCTTTCAGATTAATTTCAAGGAATACTTTTAATTCTTTTTCCACCATTTGAATGTATTCTTTATCTCTTAATAAACTTTTATTAAAGGACCATCTCCCAGTCTTCCTCTTTCCTCTCCATTTCATTTTAATTGGGTTGTGGTCAGCCCAAGTGTTCAGCAAAATTTCCATTATCTCTACATTTTCTGCTAATCCCAAATCCATCCATATCATGTCTATTCTAGACCATGATTTTTGTGGATTGGAAAAGAAGGTAAATTGTCTTTCATGAGAGTTTAATTCCCTCCAAACATCTTTCAAATTCAATTTTTGTGCCATTCTATCAAATGCAGTTGGAAGTGTTCTCTTTTTTTAATTCTTCTTACTACTTTTGTAATCTTTTTCTATATCAGGCACTACACACACATTCTCTTGTTCAGTTTCTATTATCTTCTGATAGAGTTTACAATAAAATTCTTTCTGGTGCATAGATTGTTGATTCAGTGCATAGATTGTTGCCAACAGTACCTTCTTTTGATCCACAGTTATCTCTACAGATAGCATCCTGCCATCCTCATCATTATAAATTTGCCTTGGGTTCAGCCAATCCTTTATATATACCACAATACCTCTTTTCTTCCTATTTGTCAGGGCCAGAAGTAATTTACCTAGCTTGGGAGATTCTAGGACACCTCCATGTTGTTTTGAAATGTGGACTTCTTGCAAATATAGGATATCTGCATTTTGTTTTTGGAGCTTTGCGAATATCTGTTTCCTTTTAATTAACAAGTTTAATCTGTTTAAATTGACTGATAGTAATGTAGTTCCTCCATCCATTCTACTGTTTGTATACAACGACTCTTGTTTCTTTCCTTATTCTAAGTTCTCTCTGCAGTCTGGTGTTTTCTTCTTCCTCTCGACTCTTCTGTTCTCTTAATTCCTGTTCCATCTCCTTTTCCTCAGGTGTTTTCTCCTCTTGGCTCCTACTCTCCATCTCCTTCCTACTTTCTTGTTCTTCTTCAGCTCCCAAGTAGCGCTCGTGAAACTCATGTGCCTTGTCCAATGTATCGATTCTGAATTTCTTTTCCTGCCAGGATACTAGAAGTCCTTCTGGAGTGAGCCATCTGAACGCAATCCTATTCTTGATCAGTTGGGATGATAAGAACTGGTAGTTCCTACTCTGCTCTCTAACCCTCCCGGGTATCTGTTTCAGAGTCACCACCTCACTTCCTTTATAGATTAATGGCTCATCTCTCATTTTTCCATATAGCAGGTCTCTGATTGTTTTCCTCGTGAACTGTACGTGGACCTCTCAGTAATTTATGCCTATGCACATAATGTGTGTGTACTCTGTACACTTCATCTATATCATTCCAGATCTCCTGCTTGTCTTTCTGGAGAGCTTTCACTATCAATTCTGTCATAACAGTGCATAGGTCTTATTTCCTGTCCTCAATAACGTTCTGGAATCTAAGGAAGAATGCTGCTTTTTCCAGTTCCAAATGGACCACTGCCTTCTGAAGATCTCTGTACAGTACTTTCTAGTTCTGTTCTATCACTTCTAGTTTTTTTCCCACACGCTTGGTTCTGACTTCCATCATTTTCAGATTATGTTTTTTCTTCATCATTGCCTCTTGTGTTGTTCCAATTTTATCATCCAGTTTTTGTATGTCAGTTTTCACCCCTCCTATGTCATTCTTCAGTTCACTTTTCAAATCCTCATGATTTTTTGCTATTAGTTCCTTGTGTCCTCACCATCATCTCTTGCATCATATTTAGAGTTGACTGTACAGTCTGCAGAGTTAAAGTAGACCCTAGTTTCTCTGTGCCCAGCATAGTATCTAGTGCTCGAAAGGAGGATATGCTCACTGTTGTCTTCTTTCCAGTGTGGTTGTTGTCATCATTGTCATTTTCAGGGTCCTTAGCAGACTCTTCCAATCTACCATCAAATGGCATGCTTAGATCTACCCCTTGTTATCTCTTATGTCCTATCTAATTATTTATTTGTTTAAGTTTGGCAATTTTCTCTTCTTAATTCTGTATATTATTTAAACTTTTTTTTGTAACTAATATTACATTATTAGAGTAAAATAAATCAATAGGACTTCTTATCTCATATATTATTCCATAAAATGTTATCTATAATCAATATTCATTAATAAATATTCAATTAATCAATTAACAGCCTTCTACTTTGTCTTAACAACACAATACCAGATGCAAATTCCAATATATGATTATCACTAATAATCAATGGTCAATAATCAATAATTACTTTGATAAATATAGTTAGTTCATTAATTAGTAACTCTTAAAAATTATTTAAAGAGTCCTCAGCATATTATATAAGTTGCTCAACTATAAATATATCTTCAGTTCTATCCACAGTTACAAATGCATTATTTACACAAGAAAATTTTCAAAGAAGAGTGTCAGGGTATTACTACTTACTCAAATATATTTAACACACTGTTGTTCAGTATTCAGTATTAGTCCTTAAATCACTATAATATCAGTGGTGGGATTCAAATTTTTTTACTACCAGTTCTGTAGGCATGGCTTATTTGGTGGGCATGGCTTGGTGAGCATGTGACTGGGTGGGCATGCTGGGTGACCATGTGATTGGGTGGGCGTAGCCAACGTGACATCACTCATGTTGCACTACATCCTACAATATCTTGAATCCCCAAAGACCTATGCAAGGGTCCTCTTTGTAAACTTCAGTTCAGTAACTAAATTAAATCAGTTAGCTGTACCTGACCACACTTATAAATGGATCATAAGCTTCCTAACAGACAGGAAGCAGCAGCTGAATCTAGGCAAAATCACATCAAATACCTTTACAATTACCACAGGAGCCCCCCAGGGCTGTGTGCTCTCTCCATTTCTCTTATCTCTATATACCAATGACTGTATCTCAAAAGTTCCCTCTGTTAAAGTACTGAAGTTTGCAGATGATACAACAGTGATTGGTCTCATTCATGACAAATCTGCATACAGACAGGAAGTTGAACAACTAGCCTTGTTGTGCAACTGGAACAATCTTGAACTAAACACATTCAAAACCATAGAAATGGTGGTAGATTTTAGGAGGAACTCTCCTATATTACCACCTTTTACAACACTAGACAACACAGTATCAACAGTGGAGACATTCAAGTTTCTAGATTCTATCATATCTCAAGACTTGAACACCTAACATCAAAAACATCATAAAAAAAGCACAACAAAGAATGTTCTTTCTGTGCCAACTCAGAAAGCTCAAACTGCCCAAGGAGCTGCTGATTCAGTTCTACAGAGGAATTATTGCACCTCTATAACTGTCTGGTTTGGGTCTGCAACCAAACAAGACAGACACAGACATTTCAATGGATAATTAGAATGGCAGAAAAAGCAATTGCTACCAACCTTACTTCCATTGAGGACCTGTGTACTGCATGAGTCAAAAAGGGGGCTGTGAAGCCCTCACATCCTGGACATAAATTGTTTCAACTTCTACCCTCAAAACTATGTTATAGAGCATTGCACACCATAACTAGATACAAGGACAGTTTTCCCCAAATGCCATCACTTTGCTAAACAACTAATTCCTACAACACTGTCAAACTATTTACTAAAACTGTATTACTATTATTCTTCTCATCCTTCCTATTACCTATCTCCTCCCACTTATGACTTATTGCTTGTATTTTTATGATTTACATTGTTTTATTTAGTTTCCTAGTATGATTTGATTGCTTATTTAGTATCCTATGACTAACACTAAGTGTTGTATCTTATGTTTCTTGATGAATGTATTTTTATGTACACTGAGAGCATACATACTAAAGACAAATTCCTTGTGTGACCAATCACACTTGGCCAATGAAGAATTCTATTCTAAAGAATTCTATTCTATTCAAAGGAGATATGTAAGAAAGATAACATTCTGCCTAAGGTAATTTTACACACATTTTGATGGCTCTTAGATATCAGGCAAAATATCTTTAAGTATCCAGGCATTTAAAATTGTTGTCAGATAGTTCATTTAGTGACTCCTTTCTTTTCAATATTACTATACAGATGATTGCATTGCATCTTTTTAAAATGTTACTGTAAACAATCTTGAAATATAACTTTAATAAGGTGGTGTGTGAAATTAGACTCTGGTTAATGCCTTTTAATAAACATTGGTCTTGAGTGCCTTCACTCAAGAATGAAATTATTTCTGTTTGAAATGAGATTCTGGGGAGCTTTTTTTTAGTATTTAATTCTAACCAAGTAAATTCTTCCATGTGTGATATTTTCCTCCTCCAGCCATGAAGATACAAAGAGATCTATGCATGGGCTTAAATTAGATCTTTCCTAATCAGTGCATCTGAATATTGGTGGTTGGAAAATAGGTAAAGACATCTATTCTTTGCCTGCTGATCTGCTATAGGACAACATGGGAGAAACATTCTTTACATAATATGGTATAAAATTACTCAGGACTTGACACTTCAAAAAATAATTATAATTCAAATAATGTCACAAATGGATTTGTTTCAATTATATATGATATCTTTTGAGGTGGACCAAAAATATGACTCATTCTTCATGTTCTGATCCACATAGAGAATACGTTTCCATCCAGTTAGTTGCTATAGGTACATATTTCTTTTCATTATTTAGGGAAGGGGCAATTTTCTAAAACTATGGAATTGCAGGGAAATATGAAATCAAATAATAACCTCATTATAAAATATTAAGACAACACATTTAAAGAACGCTAACGATGTTTCTATAAAAACTATAGGTGAATTAAGACTTTTCTTGACTGCCAAGAGTGGGGGTGAAACTCCAAAAGAATATTTTCCCTAGCAGTAATCTTTTTTCTTATGGCCTTAGAAAATATTTTCCATAGTTCAGAGTGGTTGAGAGGGTGATTGAGAGGGTGGTTGAGAGTTTTGGGGTGACTTTAAGTGAGTCTTGATGCTAAAGAAGTCCCTGGAGTTTTCTTTTGCAAGATTTCAGAAGTGGTTTGCCTTTGCTTACTTCCAAGAGCTGAGAGAAAAAGAATGGCCAAGGTCACTTAGCTAATTTTTTTTTATTTTTTTTTATTTTTAATTACATTTATATGCCGCCCTTCTCCGAAGACTCAGGGCGGCTTACAATTTTTGGAGCACAACCCAATGTGCTCAGCAATAGCCTTCATTCCATTGTATATGCCTGCTTATTACTAAGCGGCATTTTTACAAGGTCAGCTAATTGCCCCCAACAATCTTGGGTCCTCAATTTACCTACCCCGAGAGGATGGAAGGCTGAGTCAACCTTGAGCCTGGTGGGATTCGAGCCTACAATAATTGTAGACAGCTGGATCTTAAGAGCAGGCATTTACAGCCTGAGCCACCAATTTTGTGCCTAAGAAATTTTGTGCCTAAGAAAGGCTAGAACTGGTCATCTCCCATTTTCTAGACTGATGCCTTAACCACTTCACCAAACCTCTTCTAAAACTGACTTTTGAAACCAGAACAGTCTTGCTGGTTTTCATAATGGGATATTTTTTCATAAACAGGTCATCCTAAAGACAACAAACATTATTGTTATTGTTATCATTATTAAACATATACATATATGCACACATATGTACATACAAATCAAATATGTGATTTGACTATTTATTGCAGTCAAAGACCAGAGACCAGAACAAATAAAAACACTCAAGGAAGATCCAGTTAAAAATTCTAGAATAAAATTGTAAATAACAGATAAAATCTATATTAAAATCACAATTTAGCATCCAATTTGTCAGTTATACGTGGCCTAATTATACTATAATATCAATCCTTAAACTGTGAGGCCCATAGTCACTAAATACTAAAATGCAAAAGAGTAGTAATTCAAAGGGGTTTGCTACATTAGTTGTGTAAAATAGCTATGGTGGATTAATCACATACATACATACATACATACATACATACATACATACATACATACATATCAATCACCATGCAAAACATTTACAACTCAGAAGTTTAGCATTATGTCCTACGGTCCCCAAACTTTCAAAGCGTTCACCGTTCCTTAATGAATATAGAATGAATGTACAGATGGCTATAATTTGTTACACTTGCAGAGCTGACAAGATTGTCATGGAACACTGTGAACAATTATCAAGAAAGAGCATACTGCTTTTGCCAACTGCCCCATGTCTCCAGAGAATAGACTGATTGATTGAACTAGGTAAAGCTCCTAGGCAGAACCTATGTATCTTTTTTCAGGTCTGTTAGCATAGAGCAGATGGGAAAAAGATGCCAGATGTCCTAGCTGATTTTAGAAAATTATTATTATTATTATTCCCCCAGTGAGGCCCTACCTTGATGTGGTTGGGGGGCTTGTGTGCTTTGAGGAAGATGAGAGCTGTGCTAGAGGTTCAACCATATTGGACAGGTCTCATCAGAGGAGTCAGACAAAGAGTGCCTCTCCCATAAAAAATATGGTGAGATGTAAATTTCAGAAAGCCATACCAGCTTGGATGTCACCTGGGTTAACAAGGTCTGCGCTAGATGTTGGAGTCCCTGGATGTCTGGTGAAAAATGGACTACAAGACTAAGGACTGTTGGCTGAGCAACCAGGACCAGCAGCTACAGAACTACTGGAAGAAAAGGTGTTTACCTGTCACAAATATACAGTGATTGAAAACAAAGAAATAATGATCTGTTATCACAGAGCATGCCCAACAAGAAGAAGATATTTGAAAAGAATGCACCAGTTCTGGAAAGAACAACATCCAGAATCAGAAATAACAGAACAGAGGCTAGCAGATCAATGTTGATTTATATTACAAAATAAAGTATTCACAGAAGCAGAATTGGATGAACTGCAAAGGTTCGCCCAGGGCAAAGAAATCAAAGTCTTGCCAGAAGTAATTCAGAATAGAGAGGCAAACCAGGGAAAGTTGGTAGTAGAAGAATCCAACAGAGATATATAATTGCGTTAATTTAGAAACCAGTCACTCACTCCTCTGCCACAGGAAGAACAAAACTCTGTAACAAAAGATGTAAAAGAATTGAAACAAAGAATAACTGAGCATCTAGAACAGCACAAAAACATCAGAATAAGGCTGCCTGCATTGAAGCTTGTTCCAAAGGAACAGCTAGCACAAGCATTAAAAGATGCAAATACTGCAATATCAAGCATAACCACCAACTCACTGCACAAAACCAACCAACTAATGTACAGCACAGCTGCAGTTATAATTGACCTGGGATGCAAAATCAACAGAGAAGAAAAAAAACTAAACAGTGCACCACAAAAATGGAAGATTAGATTGGAAAATAAGATTAGCAAATTGAGATCAGATGAAAGAAAAAAAAAGCTGAAGAACAAGAAGACCAAAGAATACCTAATCAAGAAATATCACTTAGAAACAAGGAAGATCAAGGAAGTACTAGAAATAATAAAGCAGCAAATAACAGCAATAGCCAAGAAGATTAGCAGATATGAAGCTTGAATTGCAAACTATAGGCAGAACCTCCAATTTCAATCAGAAATGTTTTTTTCAATTCATCAATGGAGAAACTGCAGTGAATCAGTCATTACCTGACAAGGAAGAAACAGTGTAATTCTAGGTGCAGATATGGGATAACCCAAAGAAATACAACAAGGATGCAGCTGGGTTAAAAGAGGTGGATAAGAATAAAAAAGAAGTTGAAATGAAAGAACTAGTAATAACAACAGTAATGGTAGAGAAAAGAGCAAAGAAGATCAAGAATTGGTCAGCACCAATTGGTTTTTAGTTGAAACATCTAACTGGTTTATTCCTGCTCATTGCCAAGCAGTTTAACAACATAATACAAGGAGGTGAAATTGAATAGTGGCTAACATCTGGCAAAACCTACCTGATAATGAAAGATCCAGCAAAAGGGGCAGCACCAGGCAACTACAAGCCAATTACCTGCTTACCAACAACTTTCAAATTGTTAACTGGTGTGGTAGCTGATGCAGTCCAACAGTATCTAGTTGAAAACGATCTTTTTCCACCTGAGCAGAAAGGAAATTGCCCCAATAGCAGAGGAACAAAAGATCAACTCCTAATTGACAAAATTATTTTGGAAAACTGCAAGAGAAGGAAGACTGACCTGAAAGTAGCATGGATTGACTACAAAAAGGCATTCAACTTTCTGCAACATGACTGGATAATCAAGTGCCTAGAAATAACAGGAGTCAGTAGAAACATCAGAAGTTTTGTGCAAAGATCAATGTCACAATGGAAGACACAGTTGCAAGTCAACGATGAGAGACTTGGAGAAGTTAATATCAAGAGAGGAATATTTCAAGGAGATTCACTATCACCACTTCTATTTGTCATTGCATTGTTTCCTCTGTCAACAATACTGAATAACTCAGACCATGGCTATCAAAAACATCTGCCAGACTATCCCACCTCCTTTACATGGATGATCTGAAGCTGTATGGAAAAACACCATCTGAAATAGAATCGCTGCTCAACACTGTTCGTATATATAGCCAAGATATTGCAATAGAGTTTGGATTGGACAAATGTCCCTGAGATGGCCTGCTGTATTGTCAAAGCCCCTCCTCAATGACGGGTTTTTTATTCCCGAGAGGGGGCATAGCATGACCAAGGGTTTCAAATTATGTTTATCTCGGAAGGGGAGGTTTTTAAAATTTTTAATTGGTCGTCTTAAGGGGTTAGGGAGGGCGGTGGAGGGGTCTTTTTGCAGCCCGGTGCACGGTCGGGGGGGGGCTGGGGCCAGCGGGCTCGAGGTGTGAGGTGGGGACCGTGATTCCCAGGGTGGTTGGAATTGGCAGGAGATGTCGAGGCACAGGGCCATATCATCTTTGTGTGGTGGCCTGCTCCGACCCTGTGGCCTCCTCCATAGGGGGCACCGGAACTGGGATCCCTGGGCTTAGGTTGGTGTATTTCAATGCCAGGTCCATGGCTAACAAGTCCTCCCTCCTCCGTGAGATCATTGAGGAGGAAGCTGCGGACCTGGCCTGTTGATCCGACCGGTTTTGCACCGACCACAGGCCCAGGGTAGGGGTGGTGGGGTGGCCGTGGTTATTTGGGAGACCCTGTTTCCAAGGGAGGTCTCTGTTACAGAGATAGGTGGGAGTGAGACCCTCCTCGTGAGATGGGGGCCTAGTGGTCGGGTGGGTCTGCTGCTTACATACCTTTCCCCCAGCTGTGTGGCAGCGGCCCTACCTGGGCTTCTCGATCTCCTCTTGGGGGTGGCGGTGGAGTTCCCGGACCTTATGGTCTTAGGGGACTTCAATTTGTCTTCCCTGGGGGGGGCATCGGGTTTGGCCCAGGATTTCATGGCTTCTATGGAGGCCATGGGCCTGACCCAGTTGATTCAAGGCCCGACTCATGAGGGGGGGAATACTCTTGACCTAGTTTTTGTCTCTGAATGGTGATGGAGTGACAGAGGGCAAGCTACTCTTGCAGTCTTGCCCATTCCATGGTCTGATCACTATCTCCTATGGCTGGTCTTCCAACAGGCCACCCTCCACTGCTGGGATGAGGAGCCACTTAGGTGGTTCCACCCCAGGCGCCTGATGGACCCTGAAAGGTTCCAGGCAGAACTGGGGTTTTTTCCCTCTTCCCTTGCCCACAGCTCTGCCAAGGATCTGGCAATGGCCTGGCAACGGGCTGCGTCGGAAGCCCTCGACAGGGTTGTCCCCATGCGTCCCCTTACACGTCATGGATCCCGGTTTGCTCCTTGGTATACTGAGGAGCTCCGGGAGATGAAACGTCGTTGTAGGGGTTTAGAGAGCAGGTGGAGGTCTACCCATTCCCAATCCGATCGTACCCAGCTAAGAGCCTATATTAGGACTTACCTGGTAGCTATGGGAGAGGCGAGAAGGTCTTATCTCTCCACTCTCATAGCGTCCGCAGATAACTGCCCAGCCGCCCTGTTTCGGGTTACCCATTCCCTCCTTCGTTTCGAAGGAGGGCGGACCCGGGGTAGGGCTGAGGAGTTTGGTCAATATCTGTCGGATAAGATCGCTGCATTGGGACGGGTTGTCCTCTGATTTGCAGTGGTCTGAGCAACGAGTTGCAGGTAGTCTGGCCACTGTTATCTGGGATGAGTTCGATCCTGTCTCCGAGGATGAATTGGACAGGATTATGCGGCGGCTGAGTTCCACCACATGTTTGTTGGACCCGTGTCCCTCCTGGCTGACTTATGCCGCCAGGGAGGCCACCTGCGGTTGGCTCCGGGCAGTTGTCAATGCTTCATTGAGGGAGGGTGTCTTTCCCTCCGCCTTGAAGGAGGCGGTGGTGAGACCCCTCCTGAAGAAGCCTGCCCTGGACCTGACCGTGTTAGACAATTTCCGTCCAGTCTCCAACCTTCGCTTTTTGACAAAGGTTGTTGAGAGTGTGGTGGCTCAGCAGGTTCCGCTTTTCCTGGATGAAGCGGACTACCTGGATCCATACCAATCAGGCTTCCGACCCGGTTATAGCACAGAGACGGCATTGGTCGCGCTGATGGATGATCTCTGAAGGGCCCGGGACAGGGGTTTTTCCTCTGTCCTGGTCCTATTGGACCTCTCAGCGGCTTTCAATACCATTGACCATGGTATCCTTTTGCATTGCCTCGGGGGGTTGGGAGTGGGGGGCACTGTTCTTCAGTGGTTCTCCTCCTACCTCTGGGATGCAATCGGTGTTGGTGGGAGGGGTTGGGTCGACCCCAAGGGCTCTCTCTTATGGGGTCCCACAGGGGTCGGTCCTTTCCCCTCTCTTAGTTAACATCTACATGAAACCGCTGTGTGAGATCATCCATGGTTTTGGGGTGAGATTCCATCAGTATGCTGATGACACTCAGCTGTACATTTCCACCCCAAACCAGATCAGCAATGCCCTCTCCCTGATGTCCCGGTGTTTGGATGCGGTGCGGATCTGGATGAGTAGGAACATGCTCCAACTCAACCCGCCAAGACTGAGTGGCTCTGCGTGCAGCGTCTTGGCCCAGTCAAGATTGTCCATCTTTGGCCATAGGGGAGAGGTGTTGCCCCTGTGGATAGGGCGGAATCTGGGGGTCCTCCTGGATGCACGGCTCCGGTTGGCGGAGCAGGTGGGGGCCGTCGCCAGGGGGGCCTTTGCCCAGCTCCGTCTTGTTTGACAACTTGCCCTTTTCTGGACTGGGACGCCCTGCGCACAGTTACTCATGCCCTTGTCACCTCTAGACTCGACTACTGCAACGCTCTCTATTTAGGACTGCCCTTGCATACCATCTGGAGATTGCAGCTGGTGCAGAATCGCCTGGTGGTGATGGGAGTTACCCGGTTCTCCCAAGTTACCCCCTCCTGCGCGGTCTGCATTGGCTACCAGTTGCGCTCCGGGTGAGATTCAAGGTTTTAGTTTTGACATTCAAAGTCCTACATGACATGGGTCCTCAATATTTGAGGGAGCATCTTCTTCTGACATCTAGTGCCAGCCGCCCTGTGCGAGCTCATAGGCAAGGACTCCTCGGGGTCCCGTTGGCGGGTCAATGCCGGCTGGTGACTCCCCGACGACGAGCCTTTTCTGTCGTGGCCCCTGACCTCTTGAATCAACTGCCTTTGGAGCTCCGTCTGGCCCCTGATCTCTGCACCTTCCGCTGTGAATTAAAGACCTGGCTATTCGACCAACCCGGGCTGTGACCCCTCCCTGGGGGAGGGACGGTTTTAATGTTTATTATCGTTATGTTTTAATATTTGGGCTTGTCTTTGGTTTAATGGTTTTTTAAATATTTATTGTTCCGTGTTTTTAGTTGTGAGCCACCCCGAGTCTTCGGAGATGGGGTGGCATACAAGTTCAAATATAAATAAATAAATAAATAAATAAATAAATAAATAAATAAAATGTGCCACACTCACTATCAAACAAGGAAAAATAGTGAAAACTGAAGGAATCAAGATGCCCCATGAAAATAACATTAAGAGTCTGGATGAAGATGATTACTACAAATACCTGTGTATCTTTTAAGCTGACAACATCAAGCACACTGAAGTCAAGAAAAAAATTAAAGGTGAATACATCAAGAGAGTGGAAAAGCTCATGATTGAGAGTGGAGGATGAAGCACAAGAGATGCACCCACCAGTCTTTATAATTAACTCCCGCTGAAGTAGTCATGTGAAAATAATGGATGGTGTCACCAACATCTCTGGCTTACATCACAACTCAGAGTAGGTACTAGCTACATGAGAAATAAAATAACTTTAACACCACTGCTCATAGTGACAAATTATGACAATGAAGCAAAACTACATGAAGCAAAAGATAAAAATAAGAACTCTTTCCAACCTCACGGTCATTTTATTCTTAGCTTACTATATTGCTTGTGATCAATGATGGCCTGATTACAAGGATCACCCTGACTGGAGGGCAGATTTGTTGGTAATTGAATTTCAATACTTCTCACCTTACCATTGGGTTTTAGATAAATTGCAAAAGCTTCTTTTTTTTCTTCCATAATAATTCTTTTTGCAATATCCTGGAACCTTGGAAGAATTTGAAATGGAATTGAGTAGGTTCATGATGATTCAACTCCACCTTGGAGAAATGAAATCTAGTCCAAATTATCCTCTGTTTCAATATTTAAATATATAATATTTAAATAGGATAACTGTTCTGTTTTGTGAGATTTCTTTTCTCAGAAGAAAATAAAAATACATATACATGCAAAACCTATCTTTATAGATAAATAACTGTATTTGAAATGATTTAATTTACAAATTAATTTAATTTTAAATAAAAATGTATTTTTCTTATAATGTATAGTGTAAAAGTGTGAAGGAGCTCAGATCAATATTTCAAATATTGAAATATTTCAAATAAAATGTCATTTCAATAAGCCACTATGATTTTGTTTTTAATGAAAAAATGTCTCAATACTTAATGCAGCTGAAGTTAGAGAACTATGAAGACATTTTCTTTTCCTCCCGGTCTCCCTTACTGGGAAATTATGAAAAATGATTTGGTCCAGATGTGTCCATCCTGCCAATGGACAGGTGTTCATTTTATACACAATTTAGGAATTCTCAGTGCATCTAATTGCTGGAAGATAAATGCAATATTTAAATAATAGGAAAATAAATTTATGCATATGTGTCTTTGGAGAAATCTATTATTTGCTTTTCTAAATATGAAGGTCATATTAGACAAGATGATAAGTATGTCATTTACAATCATACCAGATGATGATGATGGCAGATATTTTTTTAAAAAAAATTGCTTTTGGGAGTGCAAAAAATAGGAAAGGAAGATTTCTTTCTAATCACCACAGGTCTCCAAAGTTTCTTTTGTGTCAGTTTTTGAATTAGCAGAGATTGAATATAGAAGCTAGACTCCTCCTCCTCCTCCTCTCTCTCTCTCCAGCTCTCTATCTTCTTCTCTAATTTCCTCTTCTTCCTCCTCCATAATGACTAATTCTAGATACAATCCAATAAAACAGGTTTACTTTTTAAAAAACTAGCTAAAGGCAATTTTCAGGGGTGGGATTCAAATTTCTTAACAACTAGTTCTGTGGGCGTGGCCTAATTTGTGGGTGTGGCATGGTGGTCATGTGACTGGGTGGGTGTGACTTGGTGGTCACGTGATTGGCTGGGTGTGGTGGTCACATGACTGGGTGGGTAAAAAGATAGAAGCTCACTTTAACAATGCCCTTGGAGTGCGGTTGGACCAGATGACCTCTGAGGTCCCTTCCAGCCCTGAATTGCTGTGTTGTTTCAAAGCATCTTCTGAAGCTGTGTCTAGTGCCAGGGTTTGTGGTCCTTCCTTCCTTCCTTTCCTTTTTCTTTTCCTCCCACCCTCCCTCCCTCTATCCATCCATCCATCCATCCATCTATCCATCCATCATTCACATTCCTTTCCCTTCTCTCTCTCCTCTACCTTCTTTCTTTCTTTCCCCATCCCTTCCTCTTTCTTTTCTTCTTCCTTTTAAGGAAGGAAGGAAGGAAGAAGAAGAAGAAAGAAAGAAAGAAAGAAAGAAAGAAAGAAAGAAAGAAAGAGCTACCATGCATCTCTATGCTATTCATGGTATATTTTCAGCTGGAACCTCTTTCTACTTAAACTTTAGTACAACACCCCGATATTTAAAGCCATTAAACATGTTGGATTAATCTTGAAACTTTTTGCATACTTGTACTTAAACAGAAAGAATTTTGTTTTAACACATATGGCTTCAATTCCAAAGCTACTTTTTATAAAGACCAAGTCAAGAAAAGGAAATTGGAAATAGAGCAAAGGTTAACCTCCTCATTCTGTCTAATCCTTTCTTTTTTTAAAAAATAATACTTTATTGAGTTTTTTCTTTTTTTACATATTTCCATTACTTAATAAACAGTACTGTGACATTTTGTATACATTTACATATCCTATCTGATACAAACTGTACATACTATTTCTATAACCTTTATACCCATTATATCTATTATATACATTTTCTTTTCTTGTTTCTATTGTCAATCCAGTAATACCAATTTTCCCATATTGCATAGTATTCCTTGTCTACTTTCCCTTTTAATTCCATGGTTAATTTATCCATTTCCACGCACTCAAAAGATTTTTTTAATTATTAAACCTTCAGGTGGCATAGAGTCTTTCTTCCAATACTGCGCATAGAAAATTCTTGCTGCTGTTAATACATGTAACACAGATACTTTATCTTTCTGTTGTAATTTCTTTTTATTATCCCTAAAAGAAATAATTCTGGGACAAAATCAGTTTTGCTTCCAATTAACTCCTGTAGCCACTTTTGTATCATTTTCCAATATTTTTTCACTTCGGGATATAACCACCATGAATGAAAGAAGGTACCTTGTTTCTGTCTGCATTTCCATATCTCCATTACTTAATAAACAAAATGTGGCATTTTGTATTTCCAGCAATTTGGTTTTAAATTTGGATAAATCTTAGCCAATCTTGTAGGTGCCAAATGCCAATGGTAAAACATTTTGTGTTGATTTTCCTTATAGGCCACCAATTTTCTTGTTTTGTAATTTCTATTCCAATTTTTTCCCCATTCTTCTAAATCAATATTGTGTCTGACATTTTTGGCCCACATAATCATTGATCCTTTCACAATCTCTTCTGCTCTATCAAATTCTAATAGGTATTTATATATCTTTGATAATAGTTTCTCATCTGAGCCAATCAAAAGTCTGTCTAATTTTTGTGGTTCAGTGTGTATACCAAATTCCTCACTGTCTTTTTTATATTTTGTTTATATTTGCAGGTAAGGCCACCAATCTATTTTTATTCCCTGCTCTTCCAGTTCCTGTCTACTTTTTAATTTCCCTTGATTATCTAAAATTTCCCTGTATCTGGCTATTTTATTCATATCCATTGTATTGGGGTGAATCAATGCTTCCATGGGGGATATCCAGCTTGGGATTTTCAAATAATGTTTTTTCTTTATTTGTTTCCAAATCTGTATCAACACATCTCTTATTTTATGCCTGTAAAAATATAGATATGGTTTATTTCCTTTATCCCACAGGAAAGCATGCCACCCTCTTTGTAGGTTATGCTCTTCTAAGGTTAATATTCTTTTATTTCTTAAATTAATCCAATCTCATATCCCTACTAGTATTGCTGCCTTAATGGATGCCTTCCCAATCTGGGAGTCCAAGGCCACTTCTATTCTTGCTATCCTGTAAATCTCTTAATTTTATCCGTGCTTTCTTACCTGCCCGGATAAATTTTATGATTATTTTATTTAACTCTATGAACATTTTTTGTCTAATTATATAGGGGTTGTTTGGAATAGGTATAGTAATTTAGGTAAGATATTCATTTTGATAGTTGCTAATTTGTCCTAATAGAGACAATTGATTTTCCAAGTCTTTTTTTTTTTTTAATTACATTTATATGCCGCCCTTCTCCGAAGACTCAGGGTGGCTTACAATTTTTTGGAGCACAAGCGCTCAGCAATAGCCTTCATTCCATTGTATATGCCTGCTTATTACTAAGCGGCATTTTTACAAGGTCAGCTAATTGCCCCCAACAATCTTGGGTCCTCAATTTACCTACCCCGAGAGGATGGAAGGCTGAGTCCACCTTGAGCCTGGTGGGATTCGAGCCTACAGTAATTGTAGACAGCTGGATCTTAAGAGCAGGCATTTAACAGCCTGAGCCACCAAAGCTCTTTTTTTAATATGATTAAATAATCATATTTTTCCATGGCTTTTTTAATATGATTAAATAATTTTATATAATTGTCTTCTTTTATTGAGGAGCATTTTGCCATTAACCAAATTCCTAAATACTTACTTTTTTTGTGATTTGTAATCCCATTACAGTTTCTACTTCTTTTTTAATTTTAATTTTAATATTTTTCACTAATATTTTGGTTTTAACTCTATTAATTTTGAGCCCTGAAACTTCTCCATATTTCTCTAATTCATGTATCAGAATTGGCCCTGACTCTAATGGTTCCTGAATTTAAAAAAACCAAATCATCTGCAAATGCTTGTAATTTGTACTCTTCTTTTTTGATTCTAGTTCCTTTTATTTTTTTAAATTTGTTCTAATTTTTATTAATAATGTCTCTAATGTCAAAATAAAGAGCGGAGGTGACAATGGACATCCCTGGCAAACTCCTTTTGTTATTCTAAATACTGTTGTTATGTCTCCATTTATTATTACATTGGCCTTTTGGGAAGAATAGACTGTTTCTAATAGTTTTTCAAATCTACCTCCAAATTTCATTTCCTTAATCTGTCGAATCAAGAATTCCCAATTTAAATTATCAAATGCTTTTTAAGCATCCAGAAAAACGAGAGCCACTTGTTTCCCTGGATGCATTTCATAATATTCTAGTATGTTAATTACTATTCTAATGTTATCCTTTATTTGCCTTAATGGCAAGCATCCATTTTGGTCAGTATGTATAATCTCATTTAGAATTTTCTTTGTCCTTCCTACCATAATATTCATAAAAATTTTGTCATCAGCATTCAAAAGCAAAATTGGTTTATAATTTTTAATTTGGTTAACATCAGTATCTTCTTTCGGGATCAAGGTGATATATGTTTCCCTCCACAATTCAGGAATTTTGGCATCTAACAAGGCCTCAGTGCACACCTCCAGTAGTATTGGTTCCAATAGTTCCCCAAAATTCTTATATAATTCTCCTGGTAAGCCATCTGGCCCTGGGCTCTTATTTGCCCTTTCTTTTTGGATCGCTTCCTTTAATTCTGTTAATGTAATTTCTCTATTTAATATAGTTCTTTTTTTCTTCCTCCATTAGTGGCATACTACAGGTGAAACTCGAAAAATTAGAATATCGTGCAAAAGTTCATTTATTTCCATAATGCAACTTAAAAGATGAAACTAATATATGAAATAGACTCATTACATGCAAAACAAGATAGTTCAAGTCATGATTTGTCATAATTGTGATGATTATGGCTTACAGCTCATGAAAACCCCAAATCCACAATCTTAGAAAATTAGAATATTACATGCAATCAATAAAACAAGGATTGTACATAGAACAATATCGGACCTCTGAAAAGTATAAGCATGCATATGTACTCAGTACTTGGTTTGGGCCCCTTTTGCAGCAATTACTGCCTCAATGCGGCGTGGCATGGAAGCTATCAGTCTGTGGTGTTATGGAAGACCAGGATGCTTCAATAGCGGCCTTCAGCTCTTCTGCATTGTTTGGTCTCATGTCTCTCATCTTCCTTTTGGCAATGCCCCATAGATTCTCTATGGGGTTCAGGTCAGGCGAGTTTGCTGGCCAATCAAGCACAGTAATCATGGTCATTCAACCAGGTTTTAGTGCTTTTGGCAGTGTGAGCAGGTGCCAAGTTCTGCTGGAAAATGAAGTTCAGCATCCCCATAAAGCTCGTCTGTGGAAGGAAGCATGAAGTGCTCCAAAATCTCCTGGTAGACAGCTGCGTTGACCCTGGACTTAATGAAGCACAGTGGACCAACACCAGCAGATGACATGGCTCTCCAAATCAACACTGACCGTGGAAACTTCACACTGGACTTCAAGTATCTTGCAGTGTGTGCCTCTCCATTCTTCCTCCAGACTCTGAGTCCTTGGTTTCCAAATGAGATGCAAAAGTTGCTCTCATCAGAAAAGTGGACTTTGGACCACTGATCAACAGACCAGGTCTGTTTTTCTTTAGCCCAGGTAAGACGCTTCTGACGACATTTGAAGCCCATGTCCAGGATCCGTCTGTGTGTGGTGGCTCTTGATGCACTGACTCCAGCCTCAGTCCACTCCTTGTGAAAGTCCCCAACACTTTTGAATGGCCTTTTCCTGACAATCCTCTCCAGGCTGCGGTCATCCCTGCTGCTTGTGCACCTTTTTCTTCCACATTTTTCTCTTTCACATAACTTTTTATTAATGTGCTTTGATACAGCACTTTGGGAACATCCAACTTCTTTTGCAATTACCTTTTGAGGCTTTTCCTCCTTATGGAGGGTGTCAGTGATGGTTTTCTGCACAACTGTCAGGTCAGCAGTCTTCCCCATGATTGTGATTCCTACTGAACCAAACTGAGAGACCATTTAAAGGCTCAGGAACCCTTTGCAGGTGTTATGGTTTAATTAGCTGATTAGAGTGGGACACTTTGAGTCTAGAATATTACACCTTTTCACAATATTCTAATTTTCTGAGATTGTGGATTTGGGGTTTTCATGAGCTGTAAGCCATAATCATCACAATTTTGGCAAATCACGGCTTGACCTATCTTGTTTTGCATGTAATGAGTCTATCTCATGTATTAGTTTCACCTTTTAAGTTGCATTATGGAAATAAATGAACTTTTGCACGATATTCTAATTTTTCAAGTTTCACCTGTATCTCTTTTTGAATACTGGCCTATTTTATCTATCACTATTTTTCCTTGGCTATAGAGGTCTTTAAAGTATTTGAAAGCAATCTTCTTTTTCTCTTCTTCATTATTTTGTAAAATTCCTGTTTTGTCTTGGAGCTGGTGTATTATTCTTTATTCTTTTTCTTTTTTTAATTTATAAGGCATCCATCTCCCTGACTTATTCGCACTTTCAAAAAGATTTTGCTTCATAAATTTAAGATCCCTTGCATTATCTTCTTCTTGTAGTTAATTTAGTTTATATTTGGCTAGATTCAGTTTTTCATTAATTTGGTCACTCCCCGGTTTTGTTTGTAGTTGTTTTTCTAGATCTCCAATTTTTACTTGTAATGTATTGTGTTGCCCCCGTTTTTCCTTATTTCTTTTTGCTGTGTAAGCTATTGTTACCCCCTGGTGTATGCCTTCATTGTATCCCATATTACCTAGACTCTCACCAATCGGGCTTCAGGCCCGGGTACAGCACAGAGATGGCGTTGGTCGCACTGGTGGATGATCTCTGGAGGGTGCGGGACAGTGGTCACTCCTCTGTCCTAGTCCTGTTAGATCTCTCAGTGGCTTTTGATACCATCGATCATGGTATCCTACTGCAGCGCCTCGAGGGGTTGGGAGTAGGAGGCACCATTTTGCAGTGGTTCTCCTCCTATCTCTCGGGTCGTATGCAAATGGTGTTGACGGGGGGCAGAGATTGGCCCCAAGGCCTCTCCTTTGTGGTGCCTCAGGGGTCGGTTCTCTCGCCTCTCCTGTTCAACATCTATATGAAGCCACTGGGCGAGATCATCTGTGGTTTTGGGGTGAGGTATCATCAGTATGCTGATGATACCCAGCTTTTTAACTCCACCCCTAACCAACCCAGTGATGCCCTCGATGTGATGGCCAGGTGCCTGGGGGTGGTGCGAGTCTGGATGGGGAGGAACAGGTTCTGGCTCAACCCGGCCAAGACCGAGTGGCTGTTTGTACCGGCATCTCGAGTTATCCAGGATATTCCATCTTTGGCTATGGGGGAAGAGGTGTTGACCCCCATAGATAGGTATCGCAACTTGGGTGTCCTCCTGGATGCATGGCTCAGTTTGGAGGAGCAGATGGGGGCCGTGGCCAGGGGGGCATTCGCCCAGGTTCACCTGGTGTGTCAGTTGCACCCCTATCTGGATCTAGATGCCCTACGCACAGTCACTCATGTGCTCGTCACTTCCCGGCTGGACTACTGTAATGCTCTCTACAAGGGGCTGCCCTTGAGGACCACCCGGAGGCTTCAACTGGTGCAGAATGTGGCAGCGTGGGTTGTGATGGGAGTAATAATAATAATAATAATAATAATAATAATAATAATAATAATTTATTCAACTTGTATGCCGTCCTTCTCATCCTAAGGACTCATCCTGATACTCCCATGTTACACCCCTCCTGTGTGCACTGCATTGGTTACTGATTGCCCTCCGAGTGAAATTCAAGGTGCTGGTGTTGACCTATAAAGCCCTGCATGGCTTAGGACCGGGATACTTGAGGGAGACCCTGCTGCCAATAATGGCTTCCCAACGTCCCATGCGCTGTCACAGATAGGATCACCTTGGGGTGCCATCGGCCAGACAGTGTCAGCTGGTGACCCCCAGGAGCATGGCCTTCTCTGTGGGAGCACCCACCCTATGGAACCAGCTGCCCCTGGAGCTTCGGGTGGCTCCTGACCTCCGGTTCTTCCGGCGGGACCTGAAAACATGGTTGTTCCAACTTGCCGACCTGGACTGAGAAGCTGGATGGGGGTTTTAATTGAATAGTGTTATTTTAATTCAGATTATTGGGTTTCATGTTTAATCTCTTTTTAAAATTGTATAGTATTTATATTTATGTTGTTTTTATGATTGTACACCACCCCAAGTCCTTCGGGAGATGGGGTGGCATAGAAATCCAATTAAATAAATAAATAAATAAATAAATAAATAAATAAATAAATACAGTTTGTAGTGAGGTATGTTTTTGTTTTTATCGAAAAATAGTGTCAGTTCTTTAGTGACTTTTTGAGGATATTCTTTCTCTAATAATATCTGAGGAATTAGTGTCCATCTTTTCCCTTTTTTTCTGGCCTCTCCATACTACTTTAATGGGGTTTTGGGCGGTTTTCAATCTTCTCTATCTCTTTTCCTAAATCAATATTTGCCCATACCATATCAATCCTCGAGCAAGATTTATGCAAATTCGAGTAGAAGGTAAATTTTTGTTCTATGGGCTTTAATGATCTCCACACATCTATTAAATTTAGTTCCTCTGTCATATCAAAAAATGCTTTTGTAGTATATTTCTTCTCTTTTTTTTTAATTGTCACTAACATAGTCTTTTGTGCTATCTACTATTCCATTATAATCTCCCACTATACATATGTCCTTTTGGCCTGTTTCAATAATTTTTTCATGGAGTTTCTTATAAAATTCCTTTTTATTTTTATTGGGTACATAAATATTTACTAATAGCTTCAATCTTTGTCCTATCTTTAATTGAATCATTAAGATTCTTCCTTTGGTATCTGCATAAATTTGCTTTGCTTTTATCTCTTCACTAATGTATACCACCACCCCTCTTGTTATTTTCTAAAAAATAGTCAATAATTATAAACCATCAAAATAAGCTATAACAAATATGATATAATATGATTTGACAATTAATATATAACTAATATGGTTATTCATATGGGTGTTATAAATCCTAAATGTATTTTGGTTATCACTTAAATATATTTCAGTCACTGAAATTCATATAAGTACTATAAATTTATATAAATATTATAATCAATATAATCAACAGAGTCACAACATTCAATATAGTGATCCAATTAATTCCAATTAATACTAAACCGTTCCTCTAGAAGGCTTAATCTCTAATTTGTATACAGTTACTTGGTTTCATAATGATCATTTCCACCTTCAACTCAGCTGGTATTTCTAACTTCCCACTTGGTATTGACTCTGGGTCTCTTGTAGTTCACACTCTTTTTCAGTTTTTGGATTCTGGGATTCATTTCTCCTCTCTTTTACAGCTTTTCCTCAATCTTCTTCACTTGTCTCATTATCTCTGAGCCACCGAAAGCACCTGCCTTCCTCTCCTCCACTCCCACCTCTTTTCTCAACACTCTCTGCCCCCCCTCTGAACCTATTTTTTTCAATTCCTTGACCTATCTCAGGGTTTCAGCTCCTTTGAGTTTGGTTCATTCGGCCATTACTTTGTTGCTTTCAGCACAAGTCAAGTCAGGTCTCTGGATTCCACTCTCCCACTTTCACTTTCGCAGTTCTTCTCTTTCCTTTCCCTCTTTGTTCTTTACACCCCTCTCCATCACTTTTGATCTCAGATTTCTTCTACTTTTTCAGTTTTAAGTTCAGTGAATTACAGCTCTTTCCTTCGGGTCACCACTTAACTTTTCGGGGTTGAAACCCTCCTTCTGGAGCTTCCTTTTTAACCAAAAGTTTCTGGGAATCACTCACTTTAACAATTCAACTAAATCCACTGCAGATATGGGATTTTCTCACTGGTTAGATTGTCACAGTCTGTTCAAAATGATTCTTTTTTCCTCTTCTATTGTGACTAGTCACGGCTTTGGGTCCACCATGTCAAAGTGACAAGGCAAGACACTTTCCATGCCAGGTTTGAGGGGAATCCTTTAGTTGCAGCAGGTGGTTGGCTTCCTCCTCGCTGCTCCCCAGGGGTCCCCTCTGTAACATGTTGCTCTCCAAGCTTTCTGTGCCTTTGAAGGTTTCCACATCATGATAAATTCAGAGCCAAAGGACAGAGATCATCTGTTTTGCTCTGCACACCAAGATGTTGTCACTGAAAGATGCTCTTTCTAACCCTTTCTAGAAGAGACTTTCTACTTGCCATTTTATTACCAATAATTTACCACCATCTTCAAATTAAAGAATTGCCTTCCAATAACAAAAAACACAAGTTTACAAACTGCCTGAATAGTAACACAGCACATAATTTTGTATGTTAAATATTGAACCACAAAGTGGAAGAGGAAAAATATTTGTGAGAAATATTTACTGTGTTTTTTGCTTGTCAAATTTAAAAGGCCATTGGACTCCATAAAGGTTATGACAGCAATAGGAGTAATAGGCAAACTGCTGAATAGTCTGAATTATGCTTTGGAAATTGTGTAATGTATGCTCTGAAATTGAGCAAATGAATGAGACCTAAAGGTAAGTTGTTCTCTACAAAATCCACTCTGAACTTACCACACTAAGCCTTACCATACTAAGCAGAGCAACTTACTAGTTTTGAAGAGGAGGATATGGAATAAAGAAAGAAGATTAGCTCCAACAGTTTTAGGCGATTGCATAATTTTGTTTACCTAGAAATTCCCAAGGCAGTAATCAGTTCTTTTGGCTAAACACTGAATCCAGGCATACTGGATGGCTGGATGCTCCCAGGAGGCTGCAGGGAGGCCTCCTAGGCCCAAAATGGGGCCTAGCAAGCCTTCTTGGAGCCTCCTAGGAGCAAAAGTAGGGTGTGTGTGTGCGTGTGTGGGAGTTTTCAGCCTAGCAAGCCTCGGAGCCTTCTGAGAGAAAAAAATGGGGTGGGGAGTGGCACCAGACTCCCCCCCACACACCCCATTTTTGCTCTCAGGAGGCCACCCTACACTTACCTGGGAGCGAGACGGGCCTCATGGGGATTCCTGGGCGGGGAGAGGAGGGGTGGGCAGGACCAGCTGTTCTTCAGAACTACCAGTTCATCGAACTGGATGTAAAATTATCATCCAGTTTGCCGAACCAGTCTGAACTGATAGAATGCCACCCTTGGCAATTTTCTATATATTTATTTAAGTGCAATTGTAAGCAAATCTCCTCTTATTTATTAGTAGAATCAGTACATAGGATCAGAGATAAAATAGAACATAATTCCATAAAAAACCACCCCAAAAAATAAAAATAAAAAAACACCCATGGATGTCAGAGAGAAGAGATGAAGCAGTATGATTATTTTTGCCACCTACTTTGCATTTTTCTGTTAAATTCACATGCATATGAATGAGGCATGAATTAAATCTATCAATTATTTCTACTGTTCATTTTTTTTATTTACCATGATTGACTTAAAGGAGTTTTTATGCCATAAGAACTTAACTCATCTAGTTAAATTTTCAAATCTTCTTTAATACTGTTTTTTTTTATATAGTCATATGAAAAATCCCACTGGTTTTAAATGTCATGCATACATATCATTTCACGAATAGTATTAATGACCTTGAATGGTAAGCTTTAACATGCATGAAAATAAATTATGGACCTCTCTTCTATAAAATCAGCTTGAAATTTGTGACCAATTTTTCAGCAAATATATTCAATATTGATAGGTTAGCAACAATCAGATCTTCAAACCTATAAAGTCCTTTGTTTTTGTAATCCTTATACCAAGCACATTTTCTAGTGTATGTAATCTTGGGTGATCAAAAAATAGGACAATAGGAGAAAATCCAGGTGATAAAATTATTATTTGTTTAACATAATTTGAATCTTTAATTTTATATCTAAGTACGTTTAATGCAAAAAGCAAAGATAAAGGATAGGCATTAAAGATGGAAAGGAATTCCACCTTGGTTTTCCTTTACATTAAAATATTAGAAGTTGTCAATTTAGTCTTGGACACAGCAAAAATGAAAATATATGGAGTTTAGGCTAATACAAAACCTTGAATGGGTGCTCTTCTTCTCAAAGCTTTAACAAAATGACACTTACATGTATACCTATCACAAAGTGAAGTACTACCTACTGCTAGGCACTGTATTAGAGATAACTTTGTATTGAGTTGTTGCTTTGAGAACATGTTTGCTTGATTAGTTTAGTGCCCTTAATTGCATTGTGACTTCAGGTGCAGATGACATTTCCACTGAAGCAAAGCAGCTTGATGAAGTGAAGGATTCCCCATGGACATTTTTATTTGGAAGGTCAAGGTGAAATAATTTGCTTTTGCATGTTGTTTTTGTTCACACTTGTGGAGCAGAGTTTGGAGGTATGGAGATTCCAAAGCCAAGCAGCACCTTCTTGCAAACTTCTAAAGAGGCTGATTATTAGGTTATTAAATAGAATTGATTATGTGCAATCAATTTGTTTTCAACTTTTAATTATTAGATAGATAGATAATTGATAGCTAGATGATAGATGATAGATAGATAGATAGAGACAGACAGACAGACAGACAGACAGAAAGACAGACCAACAGACTAGAATAAATAGCTATAAAAACAGCCCAACAGATGTTTAGAAACTTATATCAGAAATGCTGCATTAAAACAGAAGAGGTACCATATGTTATGGGTACCATCTGCAAGGATCTACAGCTGGTAGGCCCTAGGAGACAGGCTTTGTTTGGGGCATCCACTTTATGGCATATCATCCCCCCAGAGGTGAGGTTGGTCCCAGCCTTGTCAACTTTCCATAAAGCTTGGTTGGGTCAAAAGATCTGGGAGTCTTAAGGGAATATTGAGTTGATGAACAGGCTCCATTGTCTATAACATTTAATACTTAATACTCTCCTTGCCTTTTAATTACATCTAAATGGTTTAATTGTTGATTGTTTTTATTATCAGATGCCCAGAATCACATTTTGTGTAATAAGTGGCTATATGAACAGGATATATGAATACAAATTATAAAAACAATATATATTATTGTAGGCAAGACTGTGTTCATTCAGAAAGGTTGCATACAGTTTTCATATAAATATGTCTAAGTAAAGCAAGATGAATACCAAATAAGAATGATTTCTTTGCATTTCTTTTTTTAAATATGGAAATCACTTCCATCACCCTTGATAGAATTGAATGATAAGTCTACATTGCAGATTTAGATTAATCCCTGGTGATCTTACACAAGCAACTATGAAATGGGAAACATTTGATCTACTCATCCCTGATGCTATAATTCTGGACAATGCTACCATTAGTTATTTTTGATCATGTCCTCATCTGTGACTGACATGACAATGATTTTCTTGTTTGATAAATGCTTGTCTTTTTGGGAATTACATCTCCTTCTATTTATTATGCTTGTCAATGTGGTGTATAGATATTACTTCATGCTTATAGGTAATATTGTATCTGTCAGTTCACAACTGTCATGCCGAGAGAAAGTTTACTGTCACAGAAAACCATGTAATGCCCCCAGAGTTTAAAAACCATCTATCGCTCTATCATCAAATGTTTATAGTTTCAGTGGATGTTCACTTACAGAATGATGATGGCTGCCAAAGGTGGCAAGTGAAAAAGATGGATGGGACAAATGTTGCTAATGAATGTCAGTCAACTGGGGTCCATTTATATTTTGATGTTATGTAGTACCTTTTCCACACACATTTCAATTGCAGAACAACATTCAAAGCTACAATCTGCTCTGGGCATGTCTATTTCACAAGTCCTCAGATTTCCTTTGAGACCACAATGACAGTTTAACTAGTTTGTGTTTATTGTGTAAATGTGCCTAAAGGAAGTTAAAAGTGGCTGAGAATTTTTAAATGTAGTCCATATTCCCACCTGGATTTCAAGTGCTCTTTTGTCGGGAGTGAGTTACATTTCCAGACTGGTTTATATCACAGACAAAAGTCCCAAAGGGCTCTTCAACCAGATGCATTCAAATAGCACAATTAACACTCATATTTCACTGCTTCTTCTGTAAGGCAGGCAATTCTCATAAAAATTCTATAAGACAGTATAAAATGCCCAAAATGATTCTGTGTGGAATAGAGTAACTTTAGCACACCATCCATTTTCTCTTTACCATTCATGTCTAGCCACCAACGAATGATGCAATTTTCTCCAGTGTCTATGAAGATTCTCAGTCATTCAGGTAATGGTTGTTCCAAAGGTGCTTTTTTCAAAAGGCAACTGGAGTCAGAACTGAAGAAGCTTCTTGGATGAGAAACATCTTCAGTGAAAAACAAAGTTCACTTGCCTTTTGAAAAAGCACCCTGAGACAATTTTCTCCAGTGTTATTTTCTTCCTTCAAATATGCCACTTCCATTGACTTCCATCAATGTCATTATTCTTTGCTTACTTTATTCTACAAAATTGTCAGTTTAATACTAAAATGAAAAGGAAACATATTAGAAACATGTTTCTGATGAATCCACAGTGCTGCTACACAGTATCTAGCCACCTGACCTGTAGTTATGGACTGTTCATCCTTAAACAGTCACTGGAGATAAGCAGTGTCAGTATGTAGCTTCCATTGTATTAAATACTGCAAACTCCCCTTGTGTAGCTTAGAGTCTAGGATTTTCTTTACTTCGTAGTGCGTTTCCCCTTGCACTACAATTGGCTTGGGGGCTGATGGTCTACTGGTTTCAGCTGGGATCCTATTGCCAATTTTAGCAAGCTGCTGTGAAAGACCGGATGCATTTTCCATAGCAGGCAGGGGAGTTTCAGTTGCACTGTGATCGAGTTGATTACTTTCACTATCGGGAAAGGCCCTATAAATTTTGGTCCCAGTTTCTTGTAGGGGAGTTTTAGTCTTAAGTACTTGGTTATGAGGTACACTTTGCTCCCTTTGTGAAAAGGCTTTTTGAGGGCTCAGTGTTTATCAGCTTGCACCTTATGGGCTTTTGCTGCTTCCTGAAGGACATGTTTTGTGTTTTCTAATGCTTTCTTTAGGGACTACATCCATCCAATTAGGGACATGGAGGAGGGTGGCTCCCTGGGGAGCTTAGGCATGAGGACAAATTCCATGCCACAGGTGATCTGGAAAGGGGTTAAGCCAGTGTTGCTATGCACAGTGTTATTGTATGCCACCTCAGCAAAAGAAGTCCATAGCAATTTCCTCTCATGGCCAGAAATTGCCACTTGTTGGAGTAGCCCTGGGGGGTCTCCCTAGTCTCTTCCTCATGGCTATGCAGGTGGCACAGCTTTTGACACAGTCCTCAAAGTCTTTCTTCATCTTTGGCCACCAAAATTGTCTTCTGGCCAGGTGTAGGGTTTTTAAACAGCTGAAGTGCCCTACCTGCATGGAATAATGGCTCCTTTGGAGTACTTGGAGGCACAGGCTGTTAGGGACATATAGTTTAGAGCCTTTCCATGCTAGTCCATCTCTGAGGGTCAGCAGACCTGGGTTGTCTTTGTACTGGGGTTTGTTGGGCAGTTCTCTCTTCAACTTCTGACTTAGTGCTTCACTGTCTCCAGCTCTATGCTGTTGTGCTTGTCTTTGAGTGGTGGCTTGAGAGGCTGGCTGGGAGGGGGGAAGCATGGCATGGACCACCTCCTCATGTTTGCTGTTGTATTGGGGCTTTCGTGATAATGCATCTGCTGGTAGATTCTTTCCCCCTGGGATATAGTTCAGTGTCCATAGTTCATATGGGACTTGGCTGCCTTTGAGGAAGTGGTGCCAAGTCAATAGGGCCCATCAGTTAGTGTATACTTCTTTCTCCCAAATTGCCCATCTCTCTTGGTTTCTGTCAATTTTTTTGGAGGTGTAGGCACAGGGCTGTAGGTTGCCATTGGAATTTTTTTGAAGAAGGACTGCAGTCACTGCCACGTCACTGGCATCCACTTGGACAATGAATGGATGTTTGGTTTGGGTGTTTTATAATTCTTTTGAGCATTTAAAACACTTTTTGACACTCTAGGGTCCAGTTCAGTAGTTGACTCGGACACATTTTGACCCCCCTCCCATTTTTAACAGTTTGGTGATGGAGAGAACAGTCTCAGTGAATGAGAGGATGAACTGTTGGAAGAAGTTCACAAGCCCTAAGAAGGTTTGAAGCAGTTTGCAGGTAGAAGTGGTTTGCTAGTCTTAAACAGTTTTGTCTTTGCCAGGGTCCATTTCCACTCCTTCACTAGATACCTGATAGCCAAGATAATTTAGGCAGGACTGATGAAATGCGCATTTTGAGAGCTTGGCATATAGTTTGGCCTCCAAGAGATTTTTTAGCACCTAATGTACTAGTTTAAAGTGTTCTTCTAGGGTCTTGGTGAAAAGGAGAATGTCGTCTAAATACATGAGGATCCCCTTGTAGAGGTGCTCATGCAGCACCTCATTGATTAGTTGCATAAACACCGCAGGGGCTCCTGGGAGGCCAAACGGTATTACTTTAAATTGAAAGCTTCCTAGGGGGCAATTGAATGCAGTTTTCCACTCATCCCCTTCCCTAATCTGCACTTGGTACTATGCCTTTCATAGGTCTAGCTTGGTAAACACCATTCCTTTTGCTAGGTGGCCTAACAGGTCCTTCATGAGGGGGGAGTGGGTACATATTTTCCATGCATACAGCATTAATTTCCCTAAAATTCATGCATAGTCCCATCGACCCATCCTTTTTTTCTTTCACTAGGACTAGGGCAACTACTTTCGATTTTGCAGGCTCAGTAGGCTTGTGTTGATGTACTCTCTTAGCTCTTTCATTTCTTTTGGGGTCATGCAGTACACTTTTGGCTTGGATAGTTTTGCCCTGGGCACAAATTCAATGGCACAGTCGATGGAGCAATGGGATGGTAAGGTGTTGCATTCTTCCTTGCTGAAGGCTCCTGCTAGGTCCTGGTATTCTTTAGGGATCCGCGGTGTCCCTGGGGTTTGTTCTGATATGGCTTTGGCTTTTTCATCTTGCTTAGTGATGTTCAGCCATCAGTCAGGTTTCCCCATGGCTATATCTGGAGGAGGGAGGGGACCTACTCCCAGTCTCAGTTTTCTGTGGCCCCCTTCCCATCAGATAGTGGGACCACATTTGTCTAGCCACACCAGTCCTAGAATCACTGCTTCCATCATTTTTTGCACCACTATGAAATGGATAAGTTCCCAGTGTTGGCCCAATCTCTCCTGGGGTTGTTGGTGATGCAGAGGGTTCCCCATGCAGCTTTGTCTCAATGGGCTGTGCCACATTCCAGGGCTTGATTGCAACGATGGAGCTGGTAAAGGGCTACCCACTTGTTGTCAGGTTTGGAAGCCATATTAGCACCAGAAGCTCCTATGCTGCAAGATTCTTGAGCCTGGGAAGATGGGAGGGGGGAATTTCATGGAGCATATGTGGTTAGACATAATAGCAGTCTTTTTTAGAGTCAAGGTCATGTTGTTCCTGAACCTGGCTGAGGAGTAGTAGAGGTCTCAAATTGGAACAGATGGTGATTGGAGCATATGATGGAATGATGGGAGCAGGGAGTGGATTTGTAATATTTTACTTATCGTAGGGAAACTTGGAACTTTCATATTCGGGATTTCCCAGATTTACTACTTTAATAAAAGGAGACTTTGAGAGCATGCCTGTCTTGGAGTTATTTGTTGGAGTTGAGGTTTTCTGGAATGCTGACATTATCCCAAATAGCTACCAGCACCCCAAAAGGGGGCTGTCCAGGGTGCTGAGCCCCAGTACCAACCTAAAGTTCAGGTGGTGTAAAGATTCAGCGAGGATGGAGGAGAAGGAGGAGATCACAGAAGAAGGGTGGGACCAGATACTGGAGGACTGATCGAGACCCAGTATCCTCCTTCTGAAGAATTTGTGCAAATCATTGAAGCTGCAGTGGAGAGACAAAGGAGGAGAGGTGGATTCTTGGAAAAGTTGTCAGATTGATCCAACTCCAGGGATGGGACTGGAGGACAGGCCACCTGAACATCTTTCCTACTCCAGCCCAACAAAGTCAGGCCATGAGTCAGAATGGAGAGACGTGGGAGTTTTGGGGCCTGACAACTCCCAAGAATGGAACCTGTTGCCTCCGTCTCACAACCAATTGTTGGCAGGGCTCCCAGAGCATTTTGAGTGACTTGAATTGAGAAGTTGTGTCCCACAGTCGCAACTCTCCAACCAAGATGGAACTTAACGCAACCCACATTCACTTTTCCTGATCTAGGACCTAGTAGTGGAGCCACCATGGTATCTGCATCATTCCACTCAGCTAGACCGACCAGAGAATTGGCTCAGTATGGCAGGGGCAAGAAGCAGTGGGGAGACAGCAGATGCAGCCAGCATTTGGGATGCTGCAACTTCCAATTGGCCCCCTTCATTAGCCAACCTTTATGCTACCTCCTGCTGAATGTATTCCCCCAAGCTGGGGGTTCTATCCTGGTCATGGGTGGGCCCAATGCCAGTGGATGCCAGCACCAGTTGCAGCACTTATTTCAGGACCACCATGGGGCCAATTTGAAGCAACAATCCTGGCACAGCAATGGGGTCAGATGCAGCAGCAGGCTGCAACTGCCACCCCATTTCCAACTCGGCAACCAGTTCAGCAGATGGCCCCTATCCAGCAGCCAGCAGCAGTGGCACAGCAGATTCTGCTGTGCCACTGCTGCCCGTCACCCGCTGCCCACCACCCCTCACAGGCCCCTGTAGGCCCCCTCCTGCTGCCTGTAGCAGCTCCCCAGCAGATTCCAGCTCAGCCGGTGGTCACCATGGTGATTCCACCAGTGAGACCAGTGCCACCAAGTTTTAGAGTAACATTTGATGGGAAGCCTGAAAAACTTGCTTATTTCCTCATCTGAATCTGGGCACATATAGGTCAATATGGAGACCAATACAAAACAGAGTGCAACTTAGTTGCCGCAATTACAGATGGGATGAATGAAGGAGATGCTTCCACCTGGGTAGCTCAGCTACACAATGAGAAGCTGTGGAGCTAAATGATGCAGATGCATTTGTTGAGCTGCTCTAGGCTAGATTTTAAGAACCTGACAGAGTAGATGAAAATGAAGATAAAATAAAAGTGATGAAGCATGGTAATCAACCCATAAAAAACTTTGTGTGGGACTTTAGATGGGTTGCAGGAAATCTCGGGCATTGGCCTGGCAGAATACTTCTGCACTATTTTAAGGAATCCATTAATCAAGAAGTCAGAAGAGCCTGGAGCATCCGAGGGGGATGACTGCAATATTGGTATGCCATGTCCATTGTTCTGATAGAGAAATTCACCCACACTGAAAACCTCCCTCTGAGGGGGATTTCAGAAGTCTTCCCTCTAGAAGAACTTTGGCCAGTTGTCCTCTGACTAAAAGTGCTGAAGCCGCTCCTACCCAACTTACAGGAATTATCAAATGCTACCGTTGTGGTCAAGCAGATCATCGGACTTTCAAATATCTGGGCCCTGCACTGGTTTTGCAAGCCAGGCCCACTACAGTTGCCAGAGGCAGAAGAGCTCCACGGAAGCCCCTAGACACCAGTCAGTTTGCCAGATAAGCTGTAGAGGTTCCCCTCCCCACAGAAGAGAGCGAGGAACCTCCAGCCAAAGAAACCCTTCCTGGAAAGGTAAATGATGAAGAGGTCCCCATGGTGAGTGCAGCCACTAGCCCCTTTTACAATTAAAACGAAATTGGTGGTGCTTGAGACTGGGAAGTTTGGGGAACTAGAAGCAGTAATAGATACAGGATGTTCCAGATGTCTATTTGATAGATGATAGATGATAGATGATAGATGTCCTATCATTGAGCAATTAGGGATAAAAATGAAAGCCCTAAAATGCCCAATCAAGTTTGAACAGGTAGATAGAATGTTAATTGGAGGAGTCCCAGACACCCAGATTACAGAACTGATCAGATTAGAAATGGGAAGGCATCGTGAACTCATACAATTTATAGTAGCTCCAAAAATGTCAAAATCTGTCATATTGGGATGTGCTTGGCTTGGCAAATGGACCCCTACCATTAAATGAGAAAATGGGTACCAAAAAATCATAATTGGCATTGGGCAGCTGTCCCCAGTCCCTCCTGATAAAAGACTGCCAATCAACAGGGGCCCACAGCCAGAAACTGCTTCAGATTCTCTTCCAGGCAAACCCCAGGTTCCTAAATAATATAGAGACTTAGCTGAGGCATTTAGTGAGGAGGAATGCAACATCCTCCCCCCTCATCAAGCCCCTGATTGTGTCATCGAATTAGAACCTGGGGCAAAGCTGCCATACCAAAGATGTACTCCATGACACCAACTGAGATGACTGAGTTGAAGAAATACATTGATACCAACTTGGCCAGAGGGTTCATTGAGCCAGCAAAGTCTAGGTTGGCAGCCCAGGTATTATTCAAAGAGAAGAAAGATGGCAGCCTCAGATTATGCATTGATTTCTGTGGCATGAATGGGGTGTGCATACAAAACATGTACACTCTCCCCCTAATGAAGGATTTGCTAAATCACCTGTCCAAAGGCAAAATCTTTATCAAGTTAGATCTGAGAGAAGCCTACTACCAAGTCTGCTTAAAGGAGGGAGACAAGTGGAAAATGGTGTTTAACTACCCTCTGGGGAGTTTTCAGTTCCGAGTCATGCCTTTTGGACTCCAAGCCCCATCCCCACTGTATTTATGTAGCTAATCAATGAAGTGTCACATCAACATTTGTATAAGGGGGTCCTTGTTTACTTGGATACATTCTTATATTTAGTGAGACCCTAGAAGAGCATGTCAAATTAGTCAGACAAGTACTGAGGAAACTTTTAGCTGCCAAGCTATACACAAAGCTGTCAAAATGCAAATTCCATAGAGTCTTTGGACTACCTGGGCTACTGAGTGTCAAATCAGGGAATTGAGATGGACCCTGGAAAGGTGAAGGCGGTGCTAGACTGGCAGCCCCCAAAGACACGTAAACAACTTCAAAGCTTCCTGGGTTTTGCAAATTTTTATAGACAATTCATCTCTTCATTTGCCGAGGTTGCCCTCTCTTTAACAGGGTTACTGAAAACTGGTCCTTCTCTGACCAAACCAAAACCTAATCAACCTCTTACTTGGACAATGAATTGTCAAAAATCATTTGAAACTTTAAAGCGCCTTTTTGCAGCAGAACCTATCCTCCAACATCCAGATCCAACCAAACCTTTTGTAGTCCAAGCCGATGCCAGTGATGTGGCTGTTGCGGTGGTGCTACTTCAAAATAACTCTCAAGACCAACTGATGCCTTGTGCTTATGTGTCAAAAAAGTTGACTGACAGAATGTAGGTGGGCAGTTTGGGAGCCTTGGGCTTTTGCTGTATGATGGGCACTACTATCTTGGAGGCATTTCCTGGAGGGAGTTACAGAGCTTTTTGAGATGTGGACTGATCACAAAAACCTCAAGGTTCTGAAGACCCCTCAAAAGCTTTCCCCCAAACAAGTTCATTGGGCTCAATACTTTACGAGATTCAATTTTCAACTGAAATATATTCCAGGGGAAAAAAATTTTTGGCGGATGCCTTGTTGAGAAAACCCCAATTTAACAGTCATCAGGAGGAAGTAATGCAACCTGTCAGAACCCCAACCTGCCAGCCAAGTGACCACTAGAGGCCAAGCCCAACACAGTTATAGACTCCCTGAGAACAAACTGACAACCGATTTGAAAGCAGCACTCTTAAACAATCCATGGTTTACTGAAAATCAGACCGATCTGATAATGAGTGAAGGATTGGCTTGGAAAGGAAACAGGATTTATGTACCCAGTACCCTGAGATTGATGGTGCTAAAATGCAGTCATGACTCTTGGTTGCGGGGGCACTTTGGGTTTCTAAAAACCCTACATTTGGTCAGAAGACAATTCTGGTGGCCAAAAATGGAAATTGATGTCAAAGACTATGTAAAAAGCTGTTCAATTTGTGCCACCATGAAACATAGAATCGGAAAACCCCCTGACTTCTCCAACAAGTAGCTGAACCAGAAAAGCAGTGGAAAGAAATAGTAATGGACTTTATTGTTGCATTACCAGAAAGTGGAGGGAATACAGTGATTTTGACTGTCATTGATTTATTTTCCAAGGAAGCCCACTTTACAGCATGTAATGAATTACCTTCAGCTAAAAAATTGGCAAAACTGTTTGTGAAGCATATTTATCGGCTTCAGGGAGTTCTGCATTGAGTCATCTCAGACTTAGGCGTTCAATTTGCTGCTATGTTCTGGAGGAAATTTTTAAAGTCCATTGGATCATCCCAAGGACTCTGCTCAGCTTTTCATCCTTCTTGTAACGGGGCCACTGAACGTGTGAACTCTATGGTGGAACAATACATTAGATGTTATGTAAATTATCAGGAAGAAAACTGGGTGGATCTATTGCAGAAGTGGCTTATAATAATATGGTACACAGCAGCACTGGATCGACTCCTTTCCAAATCACTACTGGCATGGACTTTGTTCCTATGCCTGAGTTACCTAGAGAACTCCCAACATCCATCTCCTTAACGGATTGGATGGAATCATTCAAAAAAAAAATAGGTTGGGAGGATACGAAAAAAGCTGTAGCGGAAGCAGCTGAGGAATATAAAATACAGACAGACAAACATAGATCTCTCTAACCATCTTTTAAGGTGGGTGACAAAGTGTTTTTGTCAACTAAATATCTTAAGTTGAAGCTTCCTAGTAAAAAAAATTGGAACCTAAATTCCTGGGTCCCTTTCCTATATCGAAAGTAATCAATCTAGTTACTGTTCAACTGAGCCTCCCTCATTATTAGGGAAAATACACCCAGTCTTCCATAGCAGCTTGTTGAAGCCTGCTGTTGATTCCATATACAACCCATACCAGCAGCTCCCACCAGATCTTTAGTAGTAGAAGGTGACACACATTATGAAATCAAGAAAATCCTCAACACTAGATTACACAGAGGATGATTACAATATTTAATACTATGGAAAGGCCCTTTGTCAGAAGCTACTTGGGTGAAAAGTTGGGATGTACATGCAGATAGATTGGCTAAGCAATTCCATGACAAGTTCCCCAAGCCAAAAAGTCCCCTTGGAGGGGGGAGAGGGGTTAAGTGGTTGATGACAAAGCATTAACCCTTTGTAGTGTTTTGTTTATTGTATTTCTCAGGATGTGATTTTTTTCAAGGGGGGGCACCTGTCAGCTTTGGAAGCCATATTAGCACCAGAAGCTTCCACACTGGCACATTCTTGAGCCTGGGAAGATTGGAGGGGGGAATTTCATGGAGTGTATGTGGTTAGACACATAATAATTCTTCTTTAGAGTCAAGGTCATATTGTTCCTGCACCTGGCTGAGGAATAGTAGAGGGGACGTGACACTTGTGTTGCTGTGATGGAGGCTTGATACTGATTAGGAGAGAATGTCAAGGTTGGCTGGGTCAGGATCATCCTAGTCCGCTTGACCCAGCGGTGTTGCTCCAGGCTTTCCAAGCTCACCCTGTTGAACCTCTCTGGCAGGGCTTCTGGGGTTTGGCTATGGACTGCTGTCTGATATCTCCAGTCTTCAGACTCATCCAGCTCCAGAGGTTCCTTTGCCCTCCATTGGTGGATGGTGGTCATTAACTTCTCTATCACCCACTGGCCTCTGGGGGGGTCTGTACAGCCTCCAAGGAGGCAGCAACAGCACCTGCAATTTCCTCCTCTTGTTTTCCATCTCTGTAATCTTCTCTGAATCTTTGCTGCTCCCGTGAAAGGTTGAGCAAACAGCCGGGGCTCAGGACCCTGGAAAGTGGCTCCGATTTATATTGGAGGATTAGGAATTTGGAGAGTCAGCTTGATGTCAGCATTCCAAGTAATGCATCCATAGAAAACAGAACTCAGAGGCAGGCAGGTTCCTCAAAGAACAGTTTATTGGATAGTTCATATTGGCACAACTGGTGAAAGGCGAATCTGAAAGTTCCCATGGCTTTCACCTAATTAAAAACAAAAGTTTTTCCCTTCCCCACAAGTCACTGTCCAATCCAGGTGCTGGCCAGTTGCTTGGTTACTTGCTCCTTCTCTGGCCAGCCACCTGTGAGAATGTCCTTGGTTCCCACAGGAACACTTTATTGTTTTGGCTACAAAACCCCATCTAACTATTTCTCCCCTCCCATCATTGTGTGGCAACCCTGAAGCCTCCAAAATGGCCTCAGCCCAGTTCACTTCAGGGTTGACATTGTCTAATAATATTCTTTTCTGTAATACTCTCTTTCTACTACTCATGTTCACAATTGCAGCATTGCACAGCCAGGGGAATTCCAGATCTGCAAATCCAAACCAATCCAGTCTCCAACTGACAATTATTTCAGACAACAAGAAGCATTTCTAGTTAGGAAAAAGGCAGCCAAACCTAACAAAAAGTTATCTGGGCTCTAGAAGATCATATTATACACTAAGCTTTGAAAAAGAAAACAATTTAGCAGCTAAGGAATCTAAAAAAATATTTGAAAATGTTAATGGTGGAAAGAAGCTTCTGGTGGTCTCTAGAAAGGACCAGAAAAAGATTAGGAGAAGGAAACATGTATCTTTTTCTCAATGATCTTTCCCATCTACTCCCTCTCTCCCCCAATCCATGCCGAATGGTGTACATCTTATTAAACTCTGTGGAAATCCTCCTCCTGCTCTCTATTTTGTTACGTGCCTTGAGCAGCTATTAAGCAAAGGGAATTATTTTGTAAGTTTATGGGGAATCACAATGATTTATCGACCCTGAGAGGGGAAAAATAGCTCAATTTCTCAGCAGAGAATGAAAGGAGGGGAGAAAGTCTTTGAGCATAAACAGATTGCACTATTTATACATGAAAATATTCCTCTGCATTTATTAATTTACTACAACCAAGTATTTTAATTAATCACAGCAGTTGCTATGGAAACTCTTATCATTCAATTACAACTCTGTGAGGCGGTGTAAATTTATGAAAATGTGAAAGAGGCAGCTCTTCTGCTGAATTAGAGTCTGTATAGGACACTCTGGCAACAGTCACTAGATTCATGCAGGTACCTGTCTACACATAGATATAAATCAAGGCAGTTGGAGGGCATAGTGTGCATCTATTCTAATTTTGAATCCTTGTAGTTACTTCTCCTTGCAACATGGATATGATTGTCCTCAGTCTTTTTTTTAAAATTACATTTATATGCTGCCCTTCTCCGGAGACTCAGGGCAGCTTACAATTTTTGGGATGCAACCCAGTGTGCTCAGCAATAGCCTTCATTCCATTGTATATGCCTGCTTATTACTAAGCGGCATTTTTACAAGGTCAGCTAATTGCCCCCAACAATCTTGGGTCCTCAATTTACCTACCCTGAGAGGATGGAAGGCTGAGTCAACCTTGAGCCTGGTGGGATTCGAGCCTACAGCAGTTGTAGGCAGCTGGAACTTAAGTGCAGGCAATTAACAGCCTGAGCCACCAAGGCTCTTGGTGGTAGTCTCATTCAAAGAGTACAAGGAAGTGGATAACTTATTGCATGCAGTAGTGAACTGGATCTGTAAACTGATACTGCTGACATTACTGAAGAGTCATTTTTGAGGTGATAGCAAAATTGCTTGCAGTGAAGAATCTTCACATGACATGTACATGTAAGGTTTCTTTCCATTCCCAAGGAAGCCTTTACAAGCCAAAGCTGTCCATTACAAGCCAGCCAGCAAACAGAAATTGACTAAAAAAATAAAACTGTTTTACAGAAAGTCACAAAAACTTCCTGAAAATGGTACTTTTATTTTCCTTGGAACAATTCCTTTTTAGAATTTGAGCTCACTTCCTTTCACAGAATAATTTGCCAATCAACTGTCATTTATTGAAAGCATATATCATTCTGTTCAGAACATTGACTGTTTAAAAATACACGAGTCCAGGTATTCCATCATATTGTATTTGTCTCTGATAAGAGCAAGAAATCAAAAGTTTGACAACCTTAGAGCAATAAATGTTTTCATGAGATGTTAGATTTTTCTTTCTCTAGTTTTCACTGGAAGCGCAATCTTGATCAAGGATTCATCAAAGCGTTCTTTTCCACTTTTGAGAAAACAATCTATATTCTTGGGGAATAGAAGAGGAGGGTGAATCTTGAATTCTAAGTGTTCAAAAGGAGCACCGCAGAGATTGCATCAGTCTCCAGACATAAGGCTCATTGATTAGCACAGTTATTATTCAGAGACCATCAGCAAAAATCTGTGATCTAACTGAATGGAGGAGGGTGGGAACAGGCTGCAAATCAGTCTAATCACTCCTTTTCAGAGGAAGAAGAGGCTCGGGGATAGAAGCAGATAATCTGACAACAGCTGTGGATAAGTGAATTGTCTTCTTCATCTAGAAGACAATTGTCAGGGGCAAAGAATCAGAACCATATTGCAGCATTTAAATAAATCTAAGCCTATACACAAGAAACTAGTCAACTAAAGTTCAACACTAAATTGGTGTCATGGAATTCAGGAGGGCTTGGATTGGACCACTTGTGGGAATGTAACAATTCTAAACTGATAACCCGTTAATTCTGCTCCTCCAGCTCTGCCTGGTCTTCTCATTCAACAATTCTAAAACTCCCTGATCTATAAGAACAAAGTCCCAAACACACTTTTCATCTCAGAATCAAGTGTACACATTTTGAAGACTTTGGAAGGTGAACATTTGAGAAATATCTAGAATTAAATGCTTGGAAAAATCCTGATTTTAAAGCAATCAGTGCTGAAAAGCAACACTGTAAATATAATTCTCATCTCACCATGTTATCTTCTCTCTTCGGCACTTGGAATTTCTGGCTATGATTTTGAGCTCTGCATTGCTATTTATCTTGAAATTCCAATGGTTTCTTAAAACTATTATGCATCAATCCTTTATTGCTAACTGCAATGAAGAGTTTCAGCCTTGGGCAGGAGGGGGAGAGGTTTGATAGCAAATGCCTTCCCTCATACACAGAATTAAAACATTTTCTACAATATTATTCTAAAGGGAAGTGGATTAGAGTTATTCTTCATTCTTCCCCCACTGCAAGGTAAAGCAAAAATTACAATTACTTCCTCTCAAGACTGAAATAGGAAGGATGTATTGCAACTGGAATATTTGTTCCAAAATGAAGGTGAAGATTTTTAAATCAGAAATCATTATCCTACTAGCATCTCTAACAAGAACTGTAACAGGACAGCTTGAAAACAAAACATGTTTATAGAAGAAAATAATGATGTTGCATGTATTTTTTTGCTGTTTGCTACTCATTCATGGAGATTTCCTATTTCTCACATAAAATACTTATAGTTAGTGGAAAGACAGATAGTCCTCAACTTTCAACACTTCATTTAGTGACCATTCAAAGTTATGGCATTGAAAAATGGCATTGAAAAAAGTGACTTATGATCATTTTTCACACTGATGATCATTGCAGCCACCCCATGTCATGTGATCAAAATTCAGACACTTGGCAACTGACTCATATTTATGATGGTTGCAATGTCCCAGGTTCATGTGATTGCCTTTTGCAACCTTCTGACAAGCAAAGTCAATGGGGAAGACAGATTCACTCAATAACTGTGTTATTAAGCAACTAACGATTCACTTAACAACTTGCCACATTTAATAAAGTGTGGCAAGATTTTCTTAATGATTGTCTTGCTTAGTGGACTTTGGACTTGAGGTGGAAAAAAATGAAACTTTTTGGGTTTTTCCAATTAGATAGATTTGTTGTTAAAGAAATGGCTAGTTTAGATTATTATGTAAAAGTAAAAAGTTGAGGTTTGATGTTAATGCCTTATTCTACTGCACCAAAGGGATTCAGAAGTCAATGTCTTTTTTTTCCTTTCCCCCTTTCCTTTCCCTCACTTTTCCCTTCCCTATTTCCCTACTATTTACTTTTGTATTTCCTTTATATGCTATATTATAAACTAATAAAATTGTTTTAAAAACAAAAACTGTCTCACTTAGCAACAAAAGTTTTGGGCTCAGTTGTGGTCATAAGTTGAGAACTACCTGTACTGAGTTTTTCAATCAACTTTTGCTTTTTGGGGTTGCTGTTTTGACCCCTAATGATGACAAAGGCCTAAGTGTGAAGAATGAGAGAAAAGTAAGAAAAAATTAAAGATGACATGCTAATGATATATTTGAGAACTGCAGTATTTAATCAGATGATCCCTTATGTAGCTGAAGAGAAAAAAGGCACACAACAGAACACCTGGCTCATCTGACATAACATGACATGAATATGAAGGAAAAGATATACAACCGGAGCCAGAAACATCACTTGAGACATGTAGCAGTATATAAGAGAAAACGGGTAAAATAATGAAATGTCAGAAGATGCATGCTAACCATTTCTGCCTTTAAAATAATCATTTTATGGAACTACGTTTTAGTGGTGAAATACCATTTGCAATTTCTGGAAATAGAGTTGTGCAATGCTTTGATTGGAAACTTTATTTTGAAAATGAAAAGGCAACTTTTGGAATCCAAATTTCATATCATTTAAAACTTTGAACTGGAAGGGATGCTCTTGAAATTGATTCTGTCATTTGTCAGATCAATGATTTGAACTAATTTGATTTAGCTCACCATTTCAAATTGAATCAGCTCGATTTCTTGAAGGGAATTGACAAGTAGATTAAACCCTAGGGTGATACACGTGCTCCTACTCTCAAATAAATATGCAATATGAACTCTTGATAACCTAGAAGGTATTTAATTTGCACATGATGTATCCTGCAACTTTTAATGATGAATTAAGGAAGGCCTTGTCAACATAAATACAGAATGTCTTATCATACTCAATGCTGATTGATTGATTGATCTATCACTTTAACTTAAATAGCCCTGTCACTGAAAAGAAATAAGCATCACTGCTGAGTCTCCCAACCTCTCTCCCCCAATGGACCTCATGAGGACTTCATGGAGCATACTGTAAAGAATAAATAGATTAAACGGTACTACATCACCTTCTAATTTCAGGTTATTGGAGAAAATCACTGAAACACTGCTCACCTAAGTACAGGTCACAACGGATAATCTCCTTGAGTTCACTGAGGAACCAGGGAGGCTCACACCAGTTCTGAAAGCAATATTGTAATAAAATGTTGACCTTGGGGAATGAAAGGAAGAGATGCTGCCTAGGAAACAATCAGACAAGAGACGGAGGAATACCCAGTGGCTTAATGGTCAGAGGAAAATGCTTAGGATGGACCTGACCTAAATAATCAATCAGTTAAAGGTTGTGGATAAGGTAAGTTTTTACCTTCAGACTCACAAGATTGACCCTCCCTGCTTAACCAGACAGGAGACACAACTTATGAGCTAATTCTATTTATTGTAAGTCTACATTAATAAAATCTTGCATATTTCTCCTAAAGTATATTCGAGTTTTTGAAGTGAAAAAGGCTTTGCAGAATTCAGAAATATAAAGGACAATAGATTTCCAAACAAGTCCAATAACTTGAAAATGTGAAATAAGTCCATCCACTTAAAATATGGTTCATATTCTCCTCTCCCTTTTTCTCTTGCCTTGTGGAATTTGATGTAAGTTCAACTAATTACTTTTAGGTCTAGATCAGCAGTTATAGAAGTACATGTCTTTTCTAACTTAGTAGTCTTCAGAAGATTGGGAACTTTAATTTGCACAATTTCAGCTGGGAATTCTAATCAACACACATTTGGAAGGCATCGAGGCTGGAAAGTTTTTTTTTTTTTTTTTTAAAGTCAGGGAATTTAATTTATATCATCCCTTAGTTTCAGAAATATTTAGTTGCATTTCTAAGCCAAGAAATGCCTAGTCTAAGTGACAAAAGTTATTTCTGGTTCCTGAGAAAGATATTTCCCAAAGCTGCAGTCTGTTTGAGATCTTTTAACAGGAAATGTCAAAGTTTGAATTCGCAAGGGTTCATTACCACTGAGCATTCTATTCTAGCACTGTCCCTCTGTTCAGTTTAAAACTGGAAATAATAGATTTTGGGAATCAATAAGAATAAGAAAGCAATGTTAGTTTTTCACTCTATAGACATGTGTTTAATGCAACATGATTCACTGAGAAACTAGTTTGCAAGAAACTGAACAGGGCTGTCTGCTTGACCAGTTGATAGAATGTCAGCATCTCTCATTAGGTAACATTCAAATTTATGTGCCACCCCACTACAAAATGTTTGATGCTCCCAGAGGCTACACTTAATTGTAAGCATCATTATATTGATGATATGCCTTTGTACTCCTTAGGCAACACCAGTTGTTAGATGAGATCTCCTCTTCTCTCCTGTCAAATTAGACATAAAAACTTTTGTACCCTGTGGATCCCTTCCCTTCCCTCCTCTCCTCTCCTCCCCTTTCTTCCTTTTTGTGTGAAAACAGAACCTGGCTCAGAATTAGTCTATGCTTCACTGACATAGATAAAGTCTCCCAGGGACTGAATTATTAGGATTAGTTTAGCATCAGGTTCTGTTATAACACATTATAAGATGAGAGATCTCTATGGTCTTGCTGAGAGCTTCTGAGGGATCCCAAACTATCCTACAGGAAAAAATATTGAGAACAAACTATTATGCTTTCTTCATCAAATTATAGCTTGTGGAATGAAAAATAACAGAACTAAACTTCTGTGTAGATTAATCTGATAGTTTTCATTTTATATATTTTGATAGACTGAGTCAGGTTTTCACTTCCTGATATCCAGATTCCTAGGTCTGATAATTCCCAGCCATTATGACTGAAGTTTTGCACATGTGGGTGGCATAAATTGGGGAAAAGCCTTTGTTAAACTTGCCTTTTGGTTCATTGATATACACGTCAAGAATAAGATCCAATGTTTCAAATATAAATATTATTTCAGACTCATATTCAAAAGAAGAAAGAATGTATATAAATAGCTATCTTTATTTCCAGAAAGATGTGCAAAGCTTTAATCTGAAGACCGTTTAGTTGAATCATCTTTTCAGAGTCAAATGTTTAAATTGAATCATTGAACCAATTCAATGCATCAGATCAACCAATCAAATTATACCCCTGGACGAATCACATGTCCCTAATTTTTAGTATTAAGAATATGGTGCTGTCACTTAAAGCAAAGAGTGCAACCAGGGACCAAAACCTGATGGTCCAGTGAAATTAGGAAACCTTTGCAATAATCTCAGTAATAGAAAAAAATTATTTAAAATGTAAAAGAGACAGCAATAGTCCTGAAACTAAATTAGAACATCCTTATGTGGTTACACTAACAACCTTCCTCAGGAAAGTTTGGCATACTAGTGATATTTGAATTAAAAATCAGTTATTTCAGCATAAAGAAAATGGAATTGCTTCAAGATGGATCACTACAAGCTGAAATAAAAAACATGGTTTTAGCAATAGCAATATCACTTATATTTATATACCACTTCACGGTGCTTTACAGCCCTCTCTAAGCAGTTTACAGAGACAGCATATTGTCCCCAACAATCTGGGTTCTCGTTTCACCAACCTTGGAAGGATGGTAACTTTGAGCCAGTCGGTATCGAGCTCCTGGCAGTGGACAGTCAGCCTTCAATACTGCATTCTAACTACTAATACTGCATTCTAACTACAGCTCTTGTTTTTGGTAACAATCCCATCATTGGCCAATCTAGCTATACTTTAGCAGGACACTGAAGTGCTAGGTTTATCTAGGTAAAAAAAATCCTTTTGCCAAACTTCCTGCAATCCAATTGCAACTTTCCTCAGATGGATAAATTCAGTACAGAACCAGTTACTTTTAATCACAATGCAGCATAATATCATCCACATCACTGAACACATGGCAGAATTTTTTTAAAAAAAGTAAAAAAAGCCACTCATTTTGCATCACATGAGACCAACGATACAGCCTTAGGATCCAAAATGAATAAGAGCAGAATTTTGCCAGGTATTATTTGAACATGTTTCAGATAAACAGTTTGTCTGTAATGCATTTGACTAAGTTCTTGTTGTTATAGTGAATTAATTGTTCTCCAGTGGATGCCACTGAGAATATATTTGGAAAAAGCATTCCAAATGAAATCACATCAACAAGAGCATTTCCAAAGCATTTTGCAAGAAAAAATATTTTTTTAAAAAAAAGTTTAGAGTTTTTGTTTCAACAGTATCATCAGATACCCTAATGGGAAGAGAAATACCCCACAATTATTATTTTTAATCCAGTATAGGCTATCGTGTAGTGTAACATAGCAATGTAGCCTAGATCCAGTGCTTTTAATGATTCATTATTTTAATTAACAAAGAAGACATAAAATAGGGTGGTGGTTTCCTCCTTGGGGTTTCAATGCAACTCTCTTATATATCTTAATTGAACTGCCAGAGAAATATTAATTTAATGACTCTTCATGACATATAATATTACATTATCATTTTATTGAGAGGTTTTCATAAAGAAAGTAGACCAAGACCAACTGTCAAAGTAATTGCTTTATGAACCTCTTGAGGGCTACTCTGAAGTGATGACATCCCATTACCCTGTTATTTATTTTTGATGGCAAGGCCTTGTAAGAATGGCAGCTATTGTTTAGAACACTAAAAATCTAGTTTTTATTTCTTACTTTCAAGAATGCCCCAAGCAACCTTCCAATCTTATAGAATACTGCAATAGTTCCATGTGATTTTTTTTTTCTGAACTACCTGTTCATTTACATTAGAAAAATGCTGGAAAAACCTGAGGTTCAAAACATTGAAGCTCTGTTTGTTTTAAAGCAGCTGGCTTTGGAATTTAAATTCTAAATAGTTTAGGCAAAGAATTTTAGAATAACTGCATGAACTTACAAAGAAAGTAGTTTTTATTTGATACAACCAAATTAAATATGGATTATACGCTGCTTAATTATGGCAGACACAGGAACATTATACACTGGAACATGAACCCCTAGACAATTAGAACTAAGATTTGGAGTAGTACAATGACCAAGTAGGGTTCACTAAAGAATGAAATTTTCTGATATAAAATGATAGGCAGTTTGTAAGGGTATGGAAAAAAAATATTTGAGGTGCTCCTCATTTAATTCTTATAACAGACTTGGTGAATACGTTTTGTAAAAAAAAAAAAACCTTGCTGCTTGTGTATTAAAGTCAACAGCCTAGAAAATGAGAATGTGCTTTGAAACCCAACATTTTGAAATAATTTTGAGATTGTATTTTAATCCCAATCTATTTTATTGCCTTAAATGAAAACCTGTTTTAGCTACCTCAAAGATGCATGGCCTAAGACCCTGCCCTTGAAACTCTCAAAAACTTCAAAACAATCACTTCACAAATACATGGCACAACATAGGAGAACAAACCCATCAGGACAAGATTCAGCAGTCCATCTGCATTTAAAAGACAAAGTTCACTGTTTTGAAGACAGCAAAGTCCACATTCTATAATTGCTACTTTGAAAGAGCAGTCAAGTGATTTACCCGAATACAATGGAGAAAAAAAGAGGATTAGATATAAGGAATTACTAGATAATCAGGGAAATTTAAAAACAAATGAAGAACTAAAAGAACAGGGTATAATCGTGGACCGGTGGCTGTATTTGCAGATAAGAACAAGGTATAAAAATATATAGAGGAATTTGGAATAGAAAGGGAACCCCAACAACTAGATCAAATTTTGACTGGTAAAGAAGAAAAATTTATAACTAGAACATATAACTATTTGCTCAAAGTAGAAATGGAAGAAGTAGATAAGGCCCAATGATTGCATGGGCACAAAATATAGGGCATAGTATACAGTTAGAAGATTGGGAGAGAATTTGGATCAAGAACTGTATGGTGGCCTAGAGGTGGAGCTCTCGCCTCACAATCAGGAGGCTGTGAGTTTGATCCTAGGTAGAGGCTAATATTTGGAATAGATTCTCCTGCTCTAGCAGGGGGTTGGACTAGATGACTTCCAAGGTCCCTTCCAACTCTGTTGTTCTATAGTATACAGTTAGAAGATTGGGAGAGAATTTGGATCAAGAACTGCAAATTAACGTCGTCAACAGTGTAAGTAGTACGTAGTACATATCAAAATTTAGAGGGGCTTTAGTCCCGCCTCTTTTGTGATGTATTGTTTTGTTTACATTATAGACCCACCCATTTTGTGATGTTTTTTGTTTACATTGTAGCGCCTCCCATTTTGTGACATCATAGAACCACTCCCCTAATTACCATGGAGGGATGATGTCTTAAACCCACCCTCTTTACCCACAACCCAAGTTTCCCGGAAGAACTGTAACATCATTGTGAACCACAACCCATTGTCCCATAATCCCTCTTGGCCTGTAGGGCTGTGTCATCACCACACAAAGACCCCTCTCTGGCCCCCCAGGACCTTTCACCCAGAAGCTCTATAACAGCAAATGCCCCACTTATCCCTGTCCCACAATCCCTTTCATCTTGAAGTGTTGCAACATATTAATTATTTGTCTGAAGGCTTTCCCATTGGCCCATAGACGTACAGCCAGAGAGCGCAGGAAGTAAAAAGCAATAATGAGCAAAGTATGCTCCCCCCTCCCCTTGGCCTCTGTTTGCAGAGGTAATGTGGAATGATAGTTGTCTCTTCTCTGTTCTTGGAGGTTTTTTTACTTTGCAGAGATGTAAAAAATAAAGTCTTTTTTTGCAAAGAAGTCTCTTTGTAGGCACTTTTTGTATTTTTTCAGAAACTGAGGGGCAAATGGTAGAGTTGTAAGGGATGATAAATAATAGTAAGCCTTAAACATTGATAATAAAAAGTTGGAGGGTATGCGCATGTGTACTTTTGATAAATGGCTGCAGGACAGGTTGGGCATGCCCCTGGGCAGTGGGGGGGGGCGTGACATGTGGGTGGGTGGCTGCAGATGTTTGATAGGGCATTGCTACGCTCGTGGTGTCATGTGTGACAAACCTGTTTAGGGCATGCTTGGGCATGTCCCAGGCATGGTCTTGGCATGTTAAAAGAGAGCGGACTCTGCAGAAGAGTGACAATTCAGCCACTTAAAGCGTAGATCACGTTTAACAATGACATGGGTTCTTGTGAAGGAAATAATAATAATAAGGGTGATAATGCACATACAAACGATGATTTATTTGATGTAAAAATTACACCAGAACCAGCAAAGAGGCCCTGTCGAGTTAGGAAGCATTGTAAAAAAGTTAATATTGAGAGTAAACGTGAATTGGACCTTAAGATTTGTTATTGTCATTACTGCCAGACAGATGATGACTCTTTAGACACTGAAAATTTAAAAGGATTATGAGTTGAAAATGTATATGTAATGGTCATTATTTCTTCTTTCAGAGTTGGATGCATCGCAGAATATGGGACTTATTCAAATTGTCAAGGGCTGTGTTGTGAAGATTTTGCATCACTGTTTACTGGGTTGTCTAAAAAATGAAGATCGAATGGATTTTATGGATGAAAATAGCCTTATTAAAAGACTTTGCCCCCCAAATATCTATACCACAAATTGTGGTATAAAAGGCACCAGGATGTCCCTGATAAGTAAGACAGGTCACTTAACCAGTGGATAGTCTCTCAGTGAGCAGTAAGGAAACATCTTCAGGATGGTCAATACAACTGTAAGTACTTTTATTACAATTTTAAGATAGTGCATGTTATAGGGGTGGTAAATAATGATTATAGCCTTTCTTTTTGTGATTATTAGGAGGATGTGTCTGATACACAGTGTATCAAGGTGTGCAGAGGTGTTGTTTTTCATTTTAAAGTGCAAATTTAGAGGGACTGGGAGCCTTTTGCGTAGCAACACAGATAACAGCATGTTTCAATTTTTATTTCAGAATGTGAGGAAGACAAACTTTTTGCAGCATTAACAATGCCCACAGATTCCCAATGGAATTTATATATCAGGGGGAGGCCTGCTATGCCATTCCATCACCCAACAGAGATGGAATTAGAAAGGTTGTTATTTAATTTGGGGATATAACTATTGTATAAATGGCATTTCTTGTTAGGAAATGATGGACAATCATTAAAATTAATGTGTAAGGGCAGTGAGTTGATCATACTGCATGTATTTATTATGTTATGTACTTCTCAACATTTTATGTAGCAAGAAGAACACCTATATGATTCGTTTTTCAGATCAATTTGATGATGAGGATGAGGATGATGATGATGATGATTATATATTTGCTGCGTTTATGATGCCCACAGATTCTCAATGGGGTGCATATATCAGGGCACATGGTGAAACCCCATTACGAGGATCCCAAGAAAGGGAGCTGGAAGGTGCGTTATTTTATTTTGCAGATATAATTAATGAATAAAAGTTTTTAAGGACTAGGGGATGTAATAAATGACTGCCAGTAACCAGTAATATATGTGCAAAGGAGTTAGGCATCATTCTATGTTCAGCATTATTTATTATAATAAGTGCAAGGTCCTAGAACCTTATTGCGGGGCATTCTTTTCAGAATGGTGGAGTGGTCAGATGCAAGACAACTTCCTAAGATGCAGTGCTTCACAGAGTGGGGGGACCCTGCAAGCAAACACTTCAAAGGCGCCTGTGGATGATCATCCACCAGAAATGGAGCAGCCACTAGCAGCAGCACATGATTCTGAAGAAATGGAAGTGCAAGGTGCAATTTGTTATTGTCATATGTTTTTAGGGAAAAGGCTGTTATTATATATTTCCAGTCATTGTTCAATAGGTTCTTTGTGCTATAATAATTAAGAATCCTAAATGTTAATTATTCGTGTACCTGCAGATAGAGACAGTGAACAGGTCTCTGCAGAAGTACCAAGGCCTACAGGGTCACAATGCAGTCGGCAGAGTATTGAGACCCATGAGGCCCCACCATGCAATTAATGGGATGTACAAGGAGAGAACATTGAACTGCAGCCATCAACCTTAAGAGGCATACAAGGTTAATTGAAATGTACAAGAATGGGGGGGGAGGGCGGGGCTGGTGTTCCGGCGATACTACGCGCGATCTGGAAGCTCCCAGATTGCCGTAGATATCTTCTCTGCTGGACGGTCCTTTTGGACCTAAACCATCCCGAAGAGACGGTGAAGGGAAAGAGCATGTCCTGTTGATCCCAGGGACATCGCAAAGTCCCTGGCTGATCCAGGAGAAGTTCTTTTTGCCGGCGGAAAAGAGGCGGCCATCAAGCTGCTGAAGCTGGGACAGCTCCGAAAGAAAGACAAGATTGGAAGAAAGTGTGTCGGTTTGGTGAGAGGTTCTTTTAATTACTTATTTTTGAAGAGAACACCCTAAAAGTGCAAAGTGGACTTAAAAAGTAAAGAGGACAGTTTTCAAGCGGCGAGATTAAATTCTTTTTAAGATTGACGGTTTTTTTTCTTCCTTTTTTTTTTCCTGGAATTACTTGACTTTAAAATGGACTGGTTTTTTTCTTCTGTATAAATAGTTTCTTGTTTTGATGGTCTTTTTTCTCTTTTTTATATTAATTCTTTTTGGACTAAATGTTGTTTATGATTTTAAGAATTTTTTAGAAAAGAGAGTAATTTCATTGTGGCTTTCCTGTCTTTTTTCTTTTTTTTCTTTTTGCTCTTGAGGGGAGGAGTGAAAGTGAAAGCACTGCCATTTAGAGGCTTGGATATATTGTATTCTTTTCTCTTTTACTTGTCTATGTATGTGTGTTATATTCAAGGACTCAGAGTTCTTTCCTGAAAGAGATAGTGGGGTGAGCATGATAGATTGTTTACACAGGTGCTCATCTGTGAACTATTGATAGTGGAACTCAGAGTTGGAGTTGAAAGAAAGAAGATTGAACTGACCTTGAAAATATATTGTACTGGAAATTTAACTTGATATATTAAAAAGCCTTGGATATTCGGTGGCAGTAGCTTTTTTTTTCTTTTTCTAGAACTTGTGGTTATTCTTTTTCTCCACTCCCCCAATTGATTTTTCACTGTTTGGATTTAGATTTTTTATCCAGGAAATTTTCTTTTTCTCTTTTTTCTTCTTTTGGCTTGCTTTTCTTTTTTCTTTTTTCCCTTTTCACCCCCTTTTTTTCTACTTTGACATACCATTGGATTAGGGTATATAAATACCTGAAGATTTCTCTTCTTTTTTATTTTTTGAAGTGGGAATCATCTGTCTTTGTTTTTTGAGGTTTTTCTTTTTTTTCATCTCTTCCCTATTTTTGCATATAAGTGGAACTAATTGGATTAAGGTATACAAGAACCTGAAGACTTTTTTATTTTTTTATTTTTAAATTTTTATTTTTTCCCTCTTTTTGTCTACTTATTTTTATTATTGTTGGAGGGGCCTTTGTTTTTGGGGCCTTATTAGAAAATAACTATAAAATGAGTAGAAAAGCAATAGCTCCAGTCTCTCAATTAACAACTCCCTCTTCTTCACCATCTGGGGGGCAACGATCAATACAGGTGATGTTGCAACAGGAGAAGGAAAAAGAGAAGGAAGATACACTACAGAAGATCTTGCTAGGAATTCAAATTCTACAGACAAAAACAGAAAATATTGAAAAGAGTAATGAGAATATTTACCAGAAAACTGAAGAGACAAATGAAAAGGTGGAGAAGATTCAGCAGAAAATGGAAAAGACGGATGAAAAAGTTGAAAATATTCAACAGAAAATCAAAAAGACAGATGAGAAAGTGAAAAATATCCAAGAGATGATGACAAAATATGATGAAAAGATTAAGAAAATTGAAGAACAAGATGAACAAAGAGATAAGAAAATTGGAAATATTAATATCAGACTGAGTGAAGTTGAAAAAGACAGGATTGAATCATTGAGAGGAGAGATGGACAGATCAGAATTTTACTTGAGATTCCAAAATGTGGAGGAAGAAAAGGGTGAAAACCTTGTTGGAAAAATGATAGAAATACTGGCGGAAGCATTAGAGATAACGGAAGAGAAAATGATGGATGGAATGGATGAAGTGTTTCGTGTTCACACAAGATATGCGATGAGGAACAAGTTACCAAGAGAAGTCCATATCAGATTTACTAAGAAAATTATTAAAACACAAATTTTGCAAATGGCAAGAGAGAAGACAATAAAGTATAAAGATAAAGAAATCTTTATGTGGTGTTAAAACAGGTACCAAGAAGAGTAAGGGAGATGAGGAGAGAGTATCTTTTCTTAACCAAAGAATTGCTTAAAAGAGGAGTAAACTATAGATGGCTGATACGAGAAGGTCTCCTGTTTACTTGGCGGGAACAAAGACACAGAATTGACACGGTTGAAAAGGCGGAACTATTTTGCTATGAATATATCAGAGGAAAGGAGGAAGATACAAGAAAAGAAGAGTCTTAGATTGAATTTCAAAAGGAGTGTATAGCAGTAATCCAAAAAGAAAAAGAAGAAAGTTCAGTAGGCAGGGTGCCCAGAGAACAAAGAGAAGTAAGATCTACCAGAGCAATAAATCCCTCTTATAAAATCTAAAATGGAGGAAAGAAAATTGATTACGATGAACATAAATGGACTTAATTCAATTATCAAAAGAAGGAAAGTATTCCACAAATTGGAGAAATTAAAATTTGATGTAAATTGTTTACAAGAAGTACATATTAAAAAACAACATGAACATATATTGGAACAAAAAAAGTTAGGAAAATTGTTTACTTCATTGGCACAATGCAAAAAAAGAGGTGTGGTTTTATATATTAGAGAAACAATTTCGGCTGAACTAATCCATACAGATGATGACGGAAGAATCTTAATGGTGGAAATAATAGACAATAATATTAAAACACTTTTAATAGCAATATATGCTCCAAATGATAATCAAGAGGAATTTTACAACAAAGTTTATAAAAAAAAAACTGAATTGTACTATGCTAATTTATGTATGATGGGAGATTTTAATGGAATAATTAATGAACAGTTGGAGTCAGGTAGTTAGGACCAATTTCTTTGATTTTTGTGTAGTCTTCAAATATCTAGTGGACAAAAACACTTTGTCCCCTACTTGATATGGTTTTTGAGGAGATCTTTTTTTATCTGCAAATTTTTTATGAGCTTGATGAGCATCATCTAATGCCTTGCAGACAACCAGCCAGTTAAGCTGGAGCTGTGTTATCCACTCATCCAAGGACTGAATGTTAGGTTTCTCCTGTGGAAGCTCGGGTATGGGTACAAAATCTTGCCCTGAAGCCACTTTAAATGGAGTAAACCCAGGAATACTATGTATGGGATTGTTATATGCCACCTCAGCAAATGGTAGTAGGTCAGTCCAATCGTCTTGTTGATAATTTATATAACATCTAAGATACTGTTCCAATACTGAATTAGTTCTCTCACAGGCCCCATTGGTCTGTGGATGGTGGGCAGAGCTTAAGCCCTGGGCGGAGCCCAATAACTTTAGGAATTCCGTCCAAAAGTTTGAAGTAAACTGGACACCCCTGTCTGAGATTATGCGTTCAGGAACCCCATGTAACCTGTAGATATGTAAAATAAACAATTTAGCCAACGTTTTAGCAGATGGGATCTTTGCACAAGGTATGAAATGTACCTGTTTGGAAAACAAATCAGTTACTACCCAATTAACTGTATTCCCCCCACTTTCAGGTAATTCCACTATAAAATCAATAGAAATTTTTTTCCATGGAGCAGTTGGTCTAGCCACATTTTGTAGTAGGCCTGCTGGTTTACCAGGAGGCCGTTTAGCCGAGGCACAGATAGGACAACTGGCCACATAAGTCTCAATGTCCTTTTTCAAGGTAGGCCACCAAAATTGCCTCTTAACCAAATGTAAGGTTTTCACGAAACCGAAGTGCCCTGCAGCTTTAGAGTCATGAGCTTGCTGTAAGACTTGATTTCTCAATTTCTCTGGCACATATAATTTGGCCCCAACCCATGCCAATCCATCTCTCACCGTACAGTTATTTGAGTGAGTTAGGAACCAATCATCAAGTTTTAAAGCTTCTTTCAATTGCGTAGATAAATCGTTTGATAAATCAACTTCTTTCTTTTTCTGGGCTCTGGTAACCACTGGATCCGCCAACTGTTTGGTGGGGATGACAGGCCGAACCACTTCTTGATGGACACTATTATATTGAGGTAATCTAGACAAAGCATCGGCCATGAAGTTTTTCCCTCCTGGAATGTACTTCAATGAGAAATTAAAGTGTTTAAAATACTGCGCCCAGCGAATTTGCTTGGGAGACAGCTTCCGAGGTGTTTTCAAAGCCTCCAAATTTTTATAATCTGTCCACACCTCAAATGGGTGTTTTGCCCCTTCTAGGAAATGCCTCCAGGTTAACAGAGCCCAGCGAACTGCAAAAGCTTCTTTTTCCCAGATGGTCCATCGTCTTTTGGTTTCAGTTAATTTATGGGAGGTATATGCACATGGTTGCAAAGTCCCCACATCGTTTGCTTGTAGTAAGACCACCCCAACTGCTACATCACTCGCATCTGCTTGAATTACAAAAGGGGCGTCCATGTTTGGATGCTTGAGCACGGGTTCCGCAGCAAATAGTCGCTTTAGCTTCTCAAAAGCAGTTTGGCACTCCATGGACCACTCCAAGGGTTTACTAGGCTTTGGTTTTCCCTCCCCTTTTGTTTTTAAGAGATATGTGATAGGCATTGCAATCTTCGCAAACTCAGGGATGAATTGATGGTAAAAATTAGCAAATCCCAAAAAACTCTGCAATTGTTTCCTGGTGTGGGGAGGGGCCCATTCTAACACGGCCCAAACTTTCCCTGGATCCATTTCTATGCCTTCATGTGATATTCGATAGCCCAAATAGTCAATTTTCTCCTGGTGGAATTCACACTTGGACAACTTCGCGTACAGTTCAGCAGCTCGGAGTTTTTCCAGAACTGAATGCACTAGTTTCACATGTTCATCATGAGTCTCCATATAAATAAGAATGTCATCAAGGTAAACCAACACCCCCTTGTATATGCAACACCTGATTTATCATTTGCATGAATACTGCAGGAGCCCCCTGTAGGCCAAATGGAAGAACGTTGACTTGGAAACACCCCATTGGACAGTTAAAAGCAGTTTTCCATTCATCTCCTTCCTTAATTCAAACTCGGTAGTAAGCTGCTTTCAGATCAAGCTTCATGAAAATTTTCCCTTTGGCTAAGTGGGCCAACATGTCCTTCATAAGGGGAAGGGGGTACACGTTTTCCACCGAAATGGCGTTCAGGTTCCTATAGTTCACACATAAGTGAAGAGACCCAGCTTTCTTCTCACGGAACAATACTGGGGCCGCTACTTGGGGCCTAGCAGGTTGTATGAAAACACATTCCAAATTTTTATCAATAAATGACCGCAGCTCTTCTAGTTCCTGCGGGGTCATTGAGTACAGTTTCGGTTTTGGGAGTTTCACTCCTGGCAAAATTTCAATACTGCAATCTGCAATCTGATGGGGGGGAAGCTTGTCCGAGGCCTTCTCGCTGAAAACCTCCTTCAAGTCCCAATATTCCTCTGGAATTTTCTCCTCCCCCTTCAGATTCTCAGTGCCCGTGGAGGCCAACTCTGTGGGATTCTCAGCTTCTGGTGGCAAATGCCCCTCCCCTTCTGGGGGATGGTCAGTACGTATGCGCAACAATCCCCTCCTCCAGTTAATGTGAGGGTTCCATTTCCGGAGCCAAGGCAACCCCAATATAAGGGGACGCTCCATCCCAGGAGCCACAATAAAGCACAAAGTCTCTCTATGCTTCCCCATCGTCATTTCTACTGGTTCCATTATGAAATGTGCAGGGCCGCCCCCGGCTACCGATCCATCCAATTGGCAAAAGGCTATGGGTGTTTTTAAAGTCTTTAGCCTTAAGCTCATTTTTTCTACTACTTCTGAACTGATTACACACCTGGTGCACCCAGAGTCTAGCAAGGCCAACATTTCCCCTTTGACTCCCAACATGGGTACCCTTAATCTCACTGGAATGTTCATAGGGCCCTTGTTTGGACTTAACAGCGAGTCGTCTTCTGATTCAGATTCACTCTCTTCAGAAGGGGTTGGAGTTCCCAGCTTCTCTCCTTTCCGGGGGCGGGGGGAGAATCTCTACAACCTTCTCCGCTTTAAGCACAGTTTCATGAGGCTTTGCCGGAGTTTTTCAGGTTTCCTTCCTCCTCCTGGCACCCCCTTTGGCTCTAGCTTGACACGACAGTCAGCAGCCCGGTGACCTTCTTTCCCACATCGGAAGCAGGCAGTGGTCTTGGGTTTTGCCGTCAATGCCCCCTTTTGAGGTTTTAAGGCTTCTCGAGGGTTGGTGGGGGAAGGCTTGCTCCAACCAGAGCCTCCCCGGTGTCTGTTTTGGATCAGATCAATTTCCACCTCTGCCGCCAGCACGTACCACAGCTGCAGCTCATTGGGGTCTCTTCTGGCAACACAGCTTCGATAAATATCTTCATTCAACCCATCTTTAAAAGCTTCTATCAGAGCTCCCTGAGACCAGCCTCGAATGTGATACGCCAGCTCTCTGAACTCCTAGGTGTACTCTGCCACTGATCTCCGCCCCTGATTTATGGTTTTCATCCTGATTCTGGCCTTACGTTCAGCTAGTGGGTCTTCAAACCTGGCCCGCAGTGCAGTCATGAACAGGTCATAATTCATCAGCAGGGGATCATTATCATTATGCAAAGTCACCATCCACTTGGCAGCGGTTCCCTCAAGAGCCCTGGTAACACATCTGACTTTGGCTGCTTCAGAGGAAAAAATCCTCCCCATATTCCTCCATATGGTTCCAGATTTAGGCCAGGAAGAATCCTAATTCCTTGGGATCCTGCCCATATTTTACTTCCAATGGAGGCACCTTTGGAGTTCTATGCCTTCTGGCAATTGCTCCCCCCGCCAGGGGCCCCTGGCCTGCTGCTGCCTGTTGCACTGGTGCAGGTTGATTTATGGGGGTAACTGGTCTGATTCTTCTGACTGGAGCTGCCCCCCCTTCTTCCCCCGCATACCTTTGATCAGCCTGAGTTTCTCTGGCTATTTCGTTGAGGAGATGCAGAGTTTGAGTTAGTAGAAAATTCTTCCTTTCCTTCTCTTGCCATGGTTCTTCTCTTCCATGTCGACGGGTAGTGGTCACTCCTGGAGGAGGCTTTCCTGCAGGATCCTTCCAGCTGACTCCCAGAGACCATTTAGGTTTTACAACTGGGTTTTCATCAATACTTAAATCTGCTAACAAATAGGTTTCCTCTGCTGCCTCTAATAGCAGGGAATCTTGCCCTCCAGTCGCTCCCAGATCTTCGTGGTCACTGGCTGGATCAGACATTGTGTTCAGACCCCCTCGGAAGAAATTTGTTATTTCTCCAGGTGGGCTGGTAAACTGGACATTCAGAATAATGTCAGGTAGTGCTCCCTTCAAAATCCAAGAAAGAAATACTTAGACTCCATGAATTAGAGAAAAGATATCTTTTACTGGAATTCAAGTGGTAGCAACAAAAGAATTCTGAATCTGAGAGAATGAGTGCAAAAATCACATATACAAAGTGATGGCAAAGTTCCCACCCACAATAGTTCAAATAGGCTACCCAATTAAAAGTCGTGGATAACGTCATGTGGGCATCTCCAGGTGGTGATGAGGCCTCTGTCCATTGACCTTGACATATTTTGATAAAGAGCTGCAGCTGCGCATAGCATAAGACAGAAACCAAAGCAAGAAATCCCCCCCACAACTGATATAATTCTTCTTAACAAAACCTCCAGTTCACTTCCCATAACCATGTCCCCCCTCCTCCCCCCATTACTTATGACAGCCAAAAGATGCAAAGCAAAAGAAGAAAATCTTGAAGGCTGACAGCTGGACTATAAAACACAAAAAGCCACAAAGAAAGCTAGAAAGAAATTACCAAGATCTTTCTTTCAAATGATAGAAGAAATAAATTTAAAAGATGCACGGAGAGAGAGAAATATAGGAAATAAGCAATATACATTTTATTCAAATAGGCATGAATCATGGTCAAGAATAGATATGATATGGACATCAGCTGATTTATTTTCTAATATACAAAAAATTGAAATAGAAGCAAATACTTAGGTGGACCATAATCCAATGACTGTTATTTGGAAAGGGCAAAGGACGAGATCCAGTTGGACTTTTAACAACATGATATTAAAGGAAGAAGATATTAAACAGAAAATGGAGAGAGAATTGGCATTCTTTTTTAAAGAAAATAAAAAAGAGGATACATTGTTACAGAACCTCTGGGACACGATGAAGGCCTACACAAGAGGCTTGATAATTGACTATACAAGGAAAAGAAATATTAAACAAAAAAACTTTTAAAATAGTAGAAGATGAATATAAAAAGTTAGAAAAAGAATTGCAGAAATTTCCACAAAAAAAGACATTAAAATTAAAATGGATATAATTAAACATAAAATGGGATTAATGGAAAAAGAAGAGTTAGCCCAAAAGATTAAAAATGCTAAACAGAATTATTTTGAAGATGCAAATAAACCAGGAAGATGGTTAACCTATAAACTTAGAAAGGAAAGAGAATCAAGGAGAATTAGCCATTTAATAGATGAAGAAGGACATTGTTGCTATGGAAGTGAAGAAAAGAAAAGAATCATACAAGACTACTATGGAAAATTGTATTATCAAGAAAGTATTCAAGAAGAAAAAATTAAACAATATTTACAAAAGGCAAAGTTACCACAGATACCTAAAGATATTGAAATAATGTTAGAAGAGAACATAACAATGATGGAGTTAACAGAAGCCTTAAAGAAACAAAATACAAGGAAAGCACCAGGCCCGGATGGTCTGCCAGTGGAATTTTATAAGACTTTTCAGGAGGTGTTGAACCTCCAACTATTAGAAGTTATGAACGAAGTCATGCAAGAGAAGAGAATACCAAAGACTTGGTCAGAAGCTTATATCACACTTATACCGAAGGAAGACACAGACTTACAACAAGTTAAAAATTATAGGCCTATTTCCCTATTAAACTCAGACTATAAAAGTTTTGCTTCAATTTTGGCAGAAAGATTGAAAAGATATTTAAATAACTTTATACACATTGATCAAAATGTATTTCTGCCAAAAAGACAAATCAAACATAATATGAGAATAATTCTGGACACTTTGGCGTACTATGAGGCACATCCTGAAAAGCAAATGGTTCTGATGTTTTTGGATGCTCAAAAAGCCTTTGATAATGTGAGTTGGCATTTTATGTTACTACAATTGGCACAAATGGGCTTTGGTAAAAATTGTATACATGCCATTGAGACTATATATTGTGAACAAACTGCAAGGGTTTTGATAAATGGAGAATTGACAGAGCCTATAGATATAAGAAAAGGGACTAGGCAAGGCTGCCCACTGTCTCCTCTGCTGTTTGTGTTAACACTAGAAGTGTTAAATAGGTGTATTAGAGAAGATAAACAAATAAAAGGAATGAAAATTAAAAAAGAAGAGTATAAGTTACGAGCTTTTGCAGATGACCTGGTATTTATATTAGAGAATCCACTGGAATCAACACTTAAATTAATAGAAAAATAGAAGAGTATGGAAAAGTAGCAGGTTTGAAAATTAATAAAGATAAAACAAAGATATTAACAAAGAATATGCTAGTGAGATGGAAGAAAGAGTTGGAAGAAGCTTTAGAAATACAGGTCGCAAGCAAGGTTAAGTATTTAGGGATATATATTACAGCAAGATGTAGTACACTGAAGGAGGATAATTATATTAAACTTAAACAGCAGATAGCGACAGACTTGGAAAAATGGAAAAATTTACAACTATCATTGAATAGGAGAATATCAACAATTAAGATGAATGTATTGCCCAGAATTTTATATCTATTCCATACAATCCCAATCAGACTAGGGAAAGAGTTTTTTTGAAGATTTAAATAAAATGATGCTGAAATATAGGCAAGGTAAAAAAGCAAGAATAAAACTTAAGTTGTTGCAGGATGCAAGAATAAGAGGAGGGTTTGCATTGCCCAATTGGGAATTATACTACCAGGCGGCAAATTTGATGTGGGTAAAAGAGTGGATAACACTAAGGAACATTAGATTATTGACTTTAGAAGGACATGATTTGCTATTGGGGTGGCATGCATTTCTTTGGTATAAGGGAACTAAAACACAAGGGTATTTTAGAAGACATTATATCCGAAAAGCTTTGTTTTTAAACTGGGAGAAGACCAAAAAATAACACTATTTGAAAATTCCATCATGGATATCTGCTACTGAAGCTTTTTCATATCCAGTAATATACAAAAAGAAACAAACAGTTAGATATGGTGAGATACTGAATGAAAAGGGTGAACTTAAATCTAATCAAGCATTGGAAGAACAAGGTATAAAAATGAACTGGTTTTCATGTTTGCAAGTGCAATCTAGATTTGATAAAGATATTAAAATAGAAGGTATTTATAATAAATCGACTGAGCTAGATAAAATTTTGATGGGTACTGATGAAAAGGTGATTAAAAAACTTTATGGATATTTGTTAGAATTTAAAATGAGAGAGGAACAAATTAAAGAAACAATGATTGCATGGGGGGAAAATTTTGGATATGGGATTGATTTAGAGAAATGGGAAAAATTATGGTCTCAGAATTATAAAATGACAATGTCAACTGCTTATAAAGAAAATTTGTATAAGATGTTTTACAGGTGGCACTTACCCCCGACAAGAATTGCAAGAATGTTCAAGAATAAATCAGATAAATGTTGGAAATGTCATCAGATACCTGGATCATATTACCATATGTGGTGGACATGTTCAGATGCAAAAAGATATTGGACTAAAATCCACATGTGGTTAGAAAAAATGATACAACAACACATAGACTTGAAACCAGAAATATTTTTATTGGGAATTATACCAGATATCTACAATAAAGAGTTGAAATATTTGATTGTAAATGTTTTAACAGCAGCTAGAATTGTATTTGCTAAAAACTGGAAGAATGATAAAATACCTATGCAGGAGGAAGTGATTTAGAAAATTATGGATTGTGCTGAAATGAGTAAATTGACATTTGAAATTAGAGAACAAGAAGATAAACCATTTTACAAGATATGGGATTTGTTTTATCAATGGTTGGGTAAAAAGACTTGGTAATGTAATAGATTATATAATTTAGTAATAGAAATTTAATAGATTGATGAAAAATATGAAGTAGACATATATAACCATTGGATGAAAATATAACATAAATTTTAGATTAAAAATATACCTTGTATACATGATGAAATAAATAGTTTAGTTGTATATAAATAATAATTGATAAATATATAAGAATGTCTTATTGATAATATGAGATTTTTTTAATTAATTGTGAGTGATGACTATGAAAGGATAACACAAAGGATTTGGAACCAACTGACACACTGTGTGTATATATGGAAGATGGTTTTTATGTTTTGTAAGTCTTGTTTGTATGTTTGTCTTAAAATAAAAACTTTTTAAAAAAAGAAATGTACAAGAATGGGTAAAAAGGGGTGTATCTGTTCAGTAAACAGTGACAGTTCTTTGACATGCCTTTTTTATTTTACAAGACGGCTTGTAAAAAGTCAGAAATGGGGGATGAGGATCAGCCGCATACTGACACAAGTAATGACAGTGTCAGTGACGAGAGGATATGTCAGAAACACAAACAGCAGAGGAAAGTGAACCCTCAGAAGATTTTGACTGGCTAAATACAACAGAAGAAACTTCTGTGTACCTGGAGAGCGTCCAAGCATGGCAGAGGAACTTGCAACATTACAGAGCAAAAGATTACTATGAACATTATAGATTTGTAAATATGGAACATGTTCATTCATTCACACAAGCTATAGACATTATTCATAATGAGGTACAGAAATTTTTGAACCATATTTCCAGGGAGATAAGACCAAATGATTTTGTGCAATTACAGCTGGATGCTGATCTTTAGTGTTAGGAGACCACTGGATGAACTAAACGCAGACCAGTTCTTTAGTTATGTAGAGAATTTATTGCAAAGCAATGTGGAGATATTATGGAGGAACTCTTTAGAATTAACAGTCACTATTGTGAAGAATCACGAGTGGGGCAGTCTTAGGAAATTAAGCACAGTTCTATTCATTAAGATTTTGGAGAAGAAAAGACACCTGATTGATTTCAATGTGGAGGGGGTATTTCTGTGTTTTGCAGGCAGTCTGCTGTCATTGTTAGATAACGGGGTGGCTACTAAAGAAGAAATCATTACCAGAGTCTAGGCTCTCCATAACACTCTTGAGCTTTCTACAGCCCATAGAATTGATTTTTCACAGATACACTTATTTGAGGATTACTTTGGCAAAACTATAAAGGTCGTGTTTTATCACGAAGGGGGTTGGAGATTTTTTGTAACTGGAGGTACCCTGGATGTAAGAATGGTTTTTATGCTGTTACACGACAAGCATTACTATGGGGTAAAAACATCAAAGGCTTCATGGGTGCACGGTACTTCTGTGAATTGTGCCACACCTGTTATCACCACAAATTTAAGCATGATTGGCAATATTTTTGTCGAGCCTGCACAGGGTCAGAATACTGCGAGGGGGTTGACCGGAGGGCTAGATGCCGTTCATGCAAAATGCTTTACTGTTCTAAGGCATGTCTTGAAAGACATGAATGGTTGGCTTTGGAAGGAAAAACTATTTGTGAAGTGAATGTTTTTTTGTTCCAGGTGTGGCATCTATGTGCCAACCCCACATGTTGAATGTAAGACAGTGTGGCACCAAAGTAGAGAGTCTGACAGACCACTTGTGTTTTCTGAAAAGGATTTTTAAGCCAGATATAGGTTACAGGTACATTGTGTATGATTTTGAATGCTGTCAAGAAACGGGGACACGCATACCAAACTATGTCTATGCCATGGACATGCTGGAAGATGGTGCTGTTAGGAGGTGGGAATGGTACGGTGACAAGTGTCTGGAGGAATTTGTACAACATTTGTACAACCCAAGTTTAGAGGTTCCACATTCATAGCTCACAACTCCAAGAGTTATGATGGGTACCTAATCCTCAGGCAACTCATTTGTGAAAAGGTAAAGGTACAACTCTTAACTCAGGGGGGTAAACTGTTATGCATAACCTTACCACTCCTTCACATATGTTTTATTGATAGTCTCTTTTTTACCCATGAAACTGAGTAAATTACCCAAAGCTATGGGCATTCAAGGCTCCAAGGGTTATTTTCATCATTTGTTCAATACTGCTGAGAATCAGGATTATGTGGGCGCATTGCCAAATGCCAAATATTATAGCTCTGCAACCATGATGCCTGATGAGAGAGAGGAATTTGAAAAATGGCATGCTGCTAATAAAGGTACAATGTTTAACCTCAGAAAAGATCTTGCATACTACTGCAAACAGGATGTTAAGATACTGAGAGATACTTGTAATAGGTTTAGGGAACAAGTAATGGAAATGACCAGAAGGGCTTTTTTAACAGGGAAGGGTGGAGAGATTCTTGAAGAGAGAGAAATTTGTTGCATTGATCCTTTCCAGTTTGTAACATTAGCATCTATCTGCATGGCTCAATACCAGTTTATGTTTTGGAAGAAGGATACCATCACACTAGCCCCTCTGGACAATTACCAGAAGAGCAAGAAAAGCTTTTCTGCTCGCTGTATACAATGGTTGATATATATAGAGCATACTGAGGGGATTAACATCCAACATGCTCTGCAAGGCGGTGAAAAACAAGTAAGTATTTACATTTTGGATGGCTTTGCGGTCATAAATGGGGTCCTCACTGCATTTGAATTTTATGGATTTTTTTTCATGGTAGCCCTATATGCTACAAGCCCCAGGACTTCAACAGCCTGCTTGATTCAACCTATAGTGTGTTGTACGTCCGCACTAGGACAAGGGAAGAATACCTGAAGAGTGAAGGTTATGTAGTACACTGTATCTGGGAACACGAATGGAATGATATGTTGAAGAGCGATGAGAGTTTGAAACATTTTCTAGCACATCGTAAACTATCCACTCCTTTGAACCCCAGAGATGCCTTTTTTGGGGGTAGAACAAATGCCACATGTTTGTATTATAAACCAAAGCAAGGGGAGCAAATCTTATATTACGATTTTACAAGTTTATATTCCTTTGTGAACAAGAACAAGGTGTATCCAATAGGCCATCCAGAAATCATATACCAAAACTTTGGGAATATACTTTAAAGCAATATTTTGGATTTGCTAAATTTAAAGTGTACACACTGAGTGGCCTCTACTTTCCGGTACTGCCACACAAGTCGGGGGGATTAATGTTTAGTTTGTGTGCAACCTGCACAGAAAAGCAACAAATTACTGAGTGTCTCCACAACGATGAAGAAAGAGCCCTAACTGGCACGTGGTGCACTGTAGAATTGAATGTTGCTGTGGAGAAAGGCTACAGAATTGCAGAGATTTATGAAGTGTGGCATTTTGAAAGGAAGACAAAAAACTTGTTTTCAGAATATATTAACGTGCATCTCCGTCAAAAGCAGGAGGCTAGCGGATATGCCGATTGGTGCAAAACAGAGGAAGATAAAGAGTGTAATGTTTGGGAATAAAAAAAGAATGAGGGGGTCCAGTTATGCAGGGAACACATTGAATTCAATCCTGCTAAAAGGTAGATTGCAAAGCTGTTTTTAAACTCCTTGTGGGGTAAATTCGGTCAGAGTACCAACTAACTAACTGCATTGGTGGTGACAGAGCCTGAGGAGTTATTTAAGTATCTTTTTGTACCCTATTATGAAGTGTCCTCTTGTGAATTTGTGGATGATGACGCAGCCATTCTAACATGGAAGACAGCCGAAAACCAGCCTACTAAGTCAACATGCACAAATGTGTTCATCGACATTTTTACTACTGCTTATGCAAGGGTAGAATTATACAGATTATTGGATCATTTGGGGGACAGATGCCTCTATCACGATACAGACTCTGTCATTTTTATTAGCAGAGAGGGGGCATGGTCACCAGCATTAGGCAATTATTTAGGACAGCTGACAAGTGAGATTCCTCCAAAAACTTCAATCATCGAATTTGCGGCAGCAGGTCCCAAGACCTATGGATATGTATTGTCAAACAGGTCAACGGTATTAAAAGTGAAGAGGATAATGTTAAACAGTGCCAACAATGTTAAGGTTAACTTTGAAAGCTTGAAGGAGCTGATGGATGAGTATTGCCTAACAGAGGGCATTGAAAAGAAAGAGATCAGGGTACAGCAGCTGGGGATTGTTAGGATTAAGAAACGGTGGGCTCTGGAAACCAGGGTACTCATAAAGACTCTAAAAGTTGTCTTTAATAAAAGGGTGCTCAAAACAGAGGATTATTGCATGCTACCTTATGGCTATTAAGTATGATGAAAAACAGCAATCAGTTTGTACATCCTTTCTCTTGTATTATAACTGGGTCTTCCAATTCTGGAAAATCTTATTTTATAAACAAATGTTAGAATATGGTGACCTTGTATTATCTCAAATGCCTCAAAACATTATATGGTTTTATAACTGCTGGCAACCTCTGTACAAAGAATTGCTTAATAAATTTCCTAATATTAAGTTTATGGAGGGCCTTCCTGACTCTTTTGAAGACACTGATTTGTTTCTACCGAATCAAACCAATTTAGCAGTGGTAGATGATCTCATGTCCACTGCCTGTGACAGTGATCAAATAGAGAAAGTTTTACACAGTATGTCCATCACAAAAACCTCTCATACTTCAAAACCTCTTTTTTCAAGGTAAAAAAATGAGAACAATAACTCTAAATGCAAAATATTTGGTGTTATTCTGATGTCCCCATGACCAGATGCAAGTCGTCATACTGGCACGACAAATGTACCCCACGAACACTAGGTACTTTTTAGAAGTATTCCAAGATGCCACTAGCAAGCCCGATGGCTATCTTTTAGTTGATCTGGCTGCTGCTACTCCAGAAACCTTTCGGCTAAGAAGTGGTATCTTTCCACCTGATTGGCCTGTAGTTTACACTATAAAAAAGAAGGGTAAAAAGTAACCGCTTCCTAGAGCGGGTTCTCAGTTCGTACAGGATGTCCGAGAGGGTGCACAGAAATTGGGGTTTTTAAAAAATATTGGTAAAGGCTGGTCCAAAACAGAGAAAGGCCATCTTATGCAATGCTAATAATGAACTGGTGGGGGCAATAGCAGAAATAGCTCTGAACACATTAAAAGGTAATCTTCCTCTGAACCAATCACAATACCAGAATTTAAAGAGAAAGAAAGACTGTATTAAAAAGCTGAGTATAGAAAACTCTCCCTGAAAAAGAAGAAACAGGTTATTCTCCAGTCAGGTGGTTTTATTGGGCCATTACTAGATGCTGCTATACCTTTACTGGCCAATCTATTAGTCCAGTAAACATGGAGCATGCAGAGAAAATGTATTTAGTGTCACATCATCAGATGGAACAGATACACGGACGGCCGCCTACAATAGGTACTATGGCTGTTAGCTGGCTGGACACTGACATGAAGGCCATTCTTCAGAGAACAGATCTAAGTGAGGAGATAAAATTGTACAACTCGTTGCTGCAGAGGTTTCTAAGGTTGACCAGGCAAATGACTCTGAGAAGGACATTCTGAACCTTACCCAGAAGACCTTAAGCACCCACCTGCTGTATCAGAGAAGGGGCCACCGTCCCCACAGAAGGATCCTACTACACAAGAGATATTAGAAGGGATGAGCACTCGATACAAGAAAAATGCTGAACTATTGTTGAGCAAAATGAAACAGCACCAAGACATTTTGGGGTGGGATGACCATGGTACAGTATCGTACAATGGGACCCATGTTTATGGAACTAACATTGTAGACCTAGTCAAAGGGGTTTCTCAACACCAATCGCGTACTGCGAAATATTATCCTAAGGGATGGAATGAATTTATGTCTGCTATGGCTGAGATGAACGTTCCAACCATATGGCTAGGTTCTAACTCTGTTAAAGAGCAACTAGAAATGCTGAAAGAAGATGGTACTTTTAAAAGCACAAGTTCCAACAAACAACCTTCTGCTATGTCAACCCCTGTTGCAAGTTCTATGTCAAAATCTAAAAGTGTTCTAAATGTTGGTGAATGGCTCCAAAGGTAAATGAATAAAAATCTGTAAACAAACAAGACTTTTAACATTTTGCATTTATTTTATAATGCACCATACACTTTTGCATACATTGGTAACTGTTGCATGTTCTGGGACTTCTTCCTGGCTTCATTTTTAGTACAAATCACTTCACCATTTCATCATTTCTGACATTTTTTTCAGAGTATAGCTTTAAAACATCTTCATAAGGTATACCTTTAAGACGTTTTACTAGATAAAACAAGCAATGCTGTCCACAAGTTATTGACAGGGGGTGCTGCAGTTTAAGCGGTTGATACGTCTACTTCTTAGCGTGCAGTTTTAAAAACCTCACGATGCCAACAGAGAAGTCCGAGTCATCTGGAGCTCTTCTGTAGGAGTCAAAAAATTCGCCATGGTTATGAGTTGGAAAGTAAAGTGCCAACCAGTATTTGCTTGGTAGACTATGTGGGTGGGTATTTACAATTAATCCAAAAGGCCTCTTGGAGATTTTTCTCTTGGGTAACAAATTGCAGGGGTAGATGCCTAGAAAAAGCACGCTTCCAGACAGCATATGGAGTATTTGCAGGGTGTCCATTCTCACATATAATCAAACAATAAGTTCCTTGTGTGGCTTATTTCAATAAGATTTTCAAAGATTGCATACAGTATCATGTTGACCGTATTGGGGAGGGGTACAGCAAATCTAATTTCTGCCCTGAGATTACCATTCCTGATCAGGGAATAGTGCTCTGAGCAACCTTGATTGGGACTCAAATCAAAACATTATAAAGTATATCTGCTGTTAAAATTGTCATGGTTGATTAGCATGGAACGATCTTTCATTGCTTTGCCAGATGTTTGTATCAATTGCATATATTCTCTCACAAAAAGGTTATGCTCATATTCAGGCTGAAGGGGTTTAGCGGGAATCTGTTCACCATCACAATACAGGGCGCAAAAGTTAACATTATAGTGTTGAAAATTGAAAGGATTTCTTTCATAATTTCCACTAAAAGTGGCATTATCCATGAAACCAATCACTAACTGCTTAGGTAACTGGTCTAGAAATAGGTTTTCCTGATTACAAACAAGATTGCCAGCTGGAACACTGTAAACCTTCATACCAACATGGTCAATGGGGTATTTGGTGTTGGAAATAAGCAAAGCCTCCGCATGCCCTAATCTCACCCCGGGAGACACTTTAACATGTTTTACAAAGAGAGATGCTGACAGGATCTGTACTTTGTAATTCTCGTTACCGTCCCTCATTAGGCAGAATTCATTTTTATTTCTTGAGAGTTTAATTTTCACATCCACACTGTTAATCAATAGCTTGTCTTGAAAAAAGAGATCACTATGCAATGGCCCTAACAGATCCCATTTACGGCTTCTTGCTGTATGTCTGGCTCTTGCTATGAACCCTGAGTTACCAGCGATTGTCAACATGGTATTCTCCATGAGATCTGCGTCATCCTTGTAAAAATGACCAGCTGAAAACTAGGTACCTAATGCATCTCCGCCATAGTTCAAACTAAGCTCAATAAGAGCTCTGTATACATAGCAGTGGTGACTCTATGTAATCACCTGGTTCCCAAATGTAACGTCCACCTGATTGAACAATGACGCTATGGGGTAGTTGACAAGGCTCATCGATATCCGTGCCATCTGCCTTCACGACCTTGCAGGTTACATACAGCAGGATATTGTTTAAGTTCATGTAATGCTCACCATGCCCCGTTATAAAAAATTCCAAGGGTGCATTGGGGGTAAGCACCAATAAAGGTGGTATCTCAATGTACGTGCAGTTTTCAGTGCTGGTTTGCATAGGGGCCAATTGAAAAAGATCTAGCTCCAATTTGACACATTCCTCTGAAGCCTCGTGGATAAAAGCCATTTGTCACAGCGCTTCCTTCCTTGTGTACGTTTCCTCTTTGTATGGTGTGTTTTTTTAAAAAGCCACCTATTTTCAGGGGGCATAGGAGGGCCAACAGAAGGCTTCTTCCTGATAATAGCCATACCAGACCTCTCCTGCCCACCCCCAACAACACGTGATACAAGCTACCCTAACACGTCTCTGACAATGTTATTAGCCACTGCTTTCACATGCAGCTTAATGATCTCTAATCCCTTTTCAGTGATAGCATTGCTTTTTGAAAAAGCCCCTGGAACAGGCCCCCTATACCCGTACCATACATAACAGGTGCTCCTCGGAAACCGGGTAGGCCCTTTCTGGCCTAAGCCCTGTAGTAGTCCACATATGCTTGAGGACTCCCGCTGTTCTTTATCACAATCATCCTTCACTTTTCCGAGGTCTAAAATGAAGCTTGACAATCACTTTCCCGTGATAAAAATGCATGTTTTTGTCCTGGTTGGTCTTGATTTCTATAGTAATGGTAACGATGTGATGTTTGCTGACCGGTACATAATGTGGATGGTCATAGGTTATTGTGATAAGATCATTGTCTTGCCCCCACACAGGCACACAGCATAGTAATGGCACATAGAAGTCACCCACTATCTGGAGCTCTACAATATCTGTGTAAACATATAAGGTACTGAATCCAGGGAACATACCTAACAAATGTCCAAGTTCTCCACTAACTAGAATGGTATGCGGTTCATCGACCTCTGGAATCAGCTTCCCCCGGGGCTCCGTCTGGCCCCTGACCTCCGCGCCTTCCGCCGTGAATTGAAGACCTGGTTATTTAACCAAGCCGGGCTGTGACCCTTTTGGGGGGGGCGGTTTTTATCATGGTTTTATTATGTATTTATGTAATTATATTTCAATGGGGCTTCTTAGTTTAATTCTTTTTTAATTATTTATTGTTTCCTTGTTTTATTTGTGAGCCGCCCCGAGTCTTCGGAGATGGGGCGGCATACAAGTCTCATTAATAAATAAATAAATAAATCTCCTTTAAGATTAATTTTTCAACCCACTATATCATAATGTAAGGTTGTCTTAGGTCCATCTTTGACATTTGATATAAGCTTGTTCATATTTTCTAACTGTTGTTGGATGCTGCTATAGTACCCACTTCTTAAAGAAAAATGCCATCTCTTTCTCTTGTTAGCAATTTCAAAAATGCCAGGAGAAGTTAATGTGTGCCAACTATGTGGATATTGAATCTCTGCCAGACTGACCTCCCATGATCCCATCAGGTCCAATGATCTCACTAATTGAATAGTAAAATTAGAGTTTTTGTTTTGGGGGAAACTTGCTACTGATGCATTGCTGGGAAGGGTGATATAAAACTCCACCATATCAAAGATGTTGTACTTCAGTATCTTTAACCCAACTGTTGAACTTCTCCGGCCAGCCAGACCATTTAACTAGGAGTTCTCTTTGTTTTCCCCTCCCTCTTTTCCGAAGTATTTTTTCAATTCTGTAGACACATTCTTGGTCGCTAGGTACCTTTTGCAACTCTTCTGGGTAAAAAGTCCCCTGTATGGGGTCTTCTGCATAATCCATTAATCTATATACAGCCCTTTCTCCTTGCCGAACCCTTTCTTTCACAATAAATATTTCATCTGTCCATCTTTGATGATAACCCTTTTCAAATTTTCCCTTTAGTCTGGATATCCTAACGTGCTCCCCCACTTTAAAGGCTTTTAACTTTCTGACCGATTTTAAACATTTTCCGTATAGCCATATCCACATGTTTTTTTCTAAAGATTGATTTACCATATTGGGTGCTGTCTGGATACTGCGGTGATAGGAGCTATTTTATCCCCACATGAGAGCTGGTAATACCTCTACATATCGGTGCGCATTTTTAGCTGTAAAATACCTCTGGAGTTTATTTTTCAGAGTTCGATTAAATCGCTCTATAACCGCCACTTTAGTTTCGCTATGTGTGACAAAGTGATGTATGCCATAATGTACCAAAAGATTCTTCCGAGGCTTGTTTAAGAATTCTTTTCTGGCATCTGTCTGTAACTTTCTGGGGGCCCTTCCTGATTGGAAGATAGTCTGGAAAGCATTGGCAACCCCATGCCCATACTTATCAGATAAACAAACAGCCCAGGCAAATTTGGATAGTACATCAATCACTGTTAAAATGAATTTTGTGCCGTTGTTTTCAGAGGCAAATCCTGATAAATCCATGAGGTCCGCTTGCTATTGACAGTCTATGCAAGAAATTATTGTGGCATTCCTAGGAAAATGTATTCTTGCAGGTTTATGAAGGTATAAGCATCTTGTTCAGAAAGCCATGTCTTGATATGCTTCAAGGTTAGTTTTTTAAAGCGCTTCCTCCCCACCTTAAGTAGTGCTTTTACACCACCATAGCTACCCATGCATTCGGATGTATAATACAGATCCTTTAGAATATTTTCATACTTCATTCTGCATCATACAATAGGTACAATAAACACACTTTGCTCTTTAGCACCAGCCTTTTATTTGTAATTTACAGAGCGTTCACCCACCCTTAATCAGCAACAAGAATAATATCCTTCATCAGTATTACCATCACTGTCATCACTATCTTCAACCTCTGTAGTCATCAAACATATACAATCAGAAACACCACATGCACATCCTTCAGCAGCATTATCTTCATTAGAAATGTATCTTTTAATGCCCCCCAGTAAACAACAGGGATAATCATAACTCTTCAGAGCATCATCATTAATATTGTCATTAACAGCCACTGTAAACATGTTGGTAATAGATGTTGTAGGGCGCCTACAAAACCACCCGGCTTCTGTAGATTCCAACTCGCTTCTTCAAAAAACCGGACAGCTGTCATGTTTATATACAAGTGCTGTATCTGTTTCAATATACAAAAAATAGGCCATTACTATAGATATCACCAACTCTTTCACCATTTATTATATAACATTATCATCGGTAGGTTTAGTAAAAAGGCAATTTAGTTCCATTTACCTAAACAGCCCTCTGCTGTCTCTTCACCGGATGAGAGGTTTGTTATTAAGGAGGTACTGACATTTGGGATGTAACCTGGAGTGGAACCTGGAAAATATGTATATTCATTCATTACCTATCACACCGATAACTGAGTTATCATTATTTACACCTTTGAATATATAACCGAGTTTTACTTACTCATGCCTGTTCCTTGGATCAGTGATAAAGAACATCTCAGTCATTTCCCAGCCCTCCAGGTAAGAACTGACGTGGTTGGGCACCTCTTCACGTAGTATTGCATCCTGTACGTTACAACACTACATCATACAAAATAGGCCTGAAGTTCTGTAAGTCTTCATCAAACAGCTTACAATATATTTTATGGCCATCATTCAAAATAGGCCTTGACTCAAGCCATGATATAGAAGGGTCTACAATCCTTTTATTATATCCATCGCAGGGCACCATGTTGTTGTTAAACACGATCTACGCTTTAAACGGCTGAATTGTCACTCTTCTGCAGAGTCTGCTCTCTTTTAACATGCCAAGACCACGCCTGGGACATGCCCTAGCACGCCCTAAACAGGTTTGTCACACATGACACCATGATCGTAGCGATGCCCTCTATCAAACATTTGCAGCCACCCGCCCACACGACATGCCCCCCACTTCCCAGGGCCATGCCCCAACCTGTCCTGCAGCCATTTATCACAAGTACACATGCGCATACCCTCCAACTTTTTATTATCAATTTTTAAGGCTTACTATTATTTATCATCCCTTACAGCTCTCCCATTTGCCCCTCAGTTTCTGAAAAAATGCAAAAAGTGCCTACAAAGAGACTTCTTTGCAAAAAAGGACTTTATTTTTTTAAATCTCTGCAAAGTAAAAAAACTCCAAGAACAGAGAGGAGACAGCTATCATTCCTTGCATTACCTCTGCAAACAGAGGCCAAGGGGTGGGGGGTGGAGTGGGGGGCATACTTTGCTCATTATTACTTTTTACTTCCTGCACTCTCTGGGTCTACGTCTATGGGCCAATGGGAAAGCCTTCAGATGAATAATTAATATGTTGCAACACTTCAAGATGAAAGGGATTGTGGGACAGGGATAAGTGGGGCGTTTGCTGTTACAGAGCTTCTGGGTGAAAGGTCCTGGGGGGCCAGAGAGGGGTCATCGTGTGGTGATGACACAGCCCTATGGGCCAAGAAGGATTATGGGACAATGGGTTGCGGCCCACAGTGATGTTACAGTTCTTCCAGGAAACTTGGGTTTGTGGGTAAAGAGGGTGGGTTTATGACATCATCCCTCCATGGTAATTAGGGGGTGGTTCTATGATGTCACAAAATGGGAGGAGCTACAATGTAAACAAAAACATCACAAAATGAGAGGAGCTACCGTGGAAACAAAAATGTCACAAAATGGGCTGGTCTATAATGTAAACAAAACAATATGTCACAAAAGGGGTGGGGCTAAAGCCCCTCTAAATTTTGATATGTACTACGTACTACTGGTGTACAAAGAAAACTTAATTAAGTTGCTTTATAGATGGCATTTGACACTGGTGAGATTGGCCAAAATATATCCGAACATGAAACCGGAATGTTGGAAATGTAAGCTTACAGATGCAACATACTATCACGTGCGGTGGCAATGCCCCAAAGCTAAAAAATACTGGGAAAAAATGAAGAAATTGATACAAGAAATTACAGAATATGGTATTGAATTTAAACCAGAAATGTTTTTATTAGGGATGATTAAAGGAAATCTAAAGAAACATATCCAATATGTCGTACAACACATAATAACAGCGGCAAGGATCGTTTATGCCCAGAGCTGGAAAGTAGACGATGTACCTTCTGAGAATATGATAATAAACAAAATACTTGATTGCACCGAAATGGATAGGTTTACGAGGAAATTGAAAGGTAAAGAGGAGTCAGAGTTTTATGAGATATGAGAAATGTAGTATTTATGGTTAGAGAAGAGAAATAAAGTTTAATATGGAAAATAATTGTAAATATATGTAAATGTGTTCTGTCTCCCCTTCCCTTCTTCCAAAAGGTAAGGAACTTAGCACAAATACACCCACAGATAGTCACGCTGGCTTGACTCCAAAAACAAATCTTCTACAGCTGATAAGACTCTTGGCAAACACACACATTATGACTGCCAATTTCAGGTTTGTAAAGTATCGTATTACTCACATAGACAGAATGGGCTTTTTATCTCAAAGTCCACAAACAAGAGCTTCTCCAGATTCAGTCCAGCCACAACACTAACAAGATTCTTGGTTTGTTTGAACTTTGTCACGCACAGAGTTTGCAACGTAGGCACACCCACTTTTATACCTTGTGGGGTGTGGTCCAGCTCAATCTCTAGCCCTCCCACGCCTCCTACGTTGCTGCTGATGTTTCTCCCTCCGACGCTGCCTGGGATCAAGCCAGGATTCCTCCTCCTCACTCCCCAGCTGTGGTTGTGCCAATATGCTTCCCTCCTGGCGTATCTCAGGCTGTTCCTCTCGGCTTTCCGATGAAACCTGAGGTATTGCCAGGGAGGAAGGTCCTGGGGAGGAAGGCATTGTCAGGGAGGAAGGTCCTGGGGATGAATACCTTGCCCGTTCCTCCCCTTCATCATCCAGGTCCTCTTCCTCTGTCAGCACAGGCTCAGGAGGCGGGGCCACAACACTAATGCTTGACACAGTCAAAGATGCCATCTACATTACAATTGGACAATCCTCTCCCAATAGAAGGGGAGGAATAGGACACCACCTATCTCCTGTTTACAACACAGTTCTTTCAGCAGTTCCAAGAAGGTTCCACACCCATTTGCACTATACAGGTGACCCTGAGTGCACAGACAATGGCCTCAACGATTCTCAGAAAGCGTGCTAATGACCAGATGACTTCCAGGAATATAAACCCTTCCCTCCTCCACCATTCTGTCAGAACTGAAGAAGCTTCTTGGATGAGAAGCAAAATGTTTTAAAGTAAAAACAAAGAAGTCCAGCTGACTTTTGAAAAAAAAACACCTTTGGGAGGACTTAATTATTGGACCATGGAGTTTCTAGCATACATAATGATTCCATGATGGGTTAACATTGATTTTTCCAAAGTTCTATCCACTTTTCTCTTTAAGAAATGAGTGTGAAGGGGAAATGGTCTAAAATTTGTAGTGATTTTGAATGTTTCATGAGAAAGACTAGAACCTGTGTTAAATGATATTAATTGAGTTTTGGCCTGGATCTTTAAACCTATATCTATATCACAGAGTCATTCAATAAATTGCAATGCCAAATTGTGTCAGATCAAAACAGATTTATTTATAACAGAACAATCAATAAATATATTATTCTTAAATATCTACAGAGTCTTTTCTTCTTTCGTTCCTCTTAAACAGTCCTTCAAGGAACTAGAAGTTTCTATGAGAGATTCACAGTTCTTCCTCTCATAACCTCTTCTTAGATATAGCTAACCTCTTTAGAAAGTCCCTTTCTCTTTAGGTTATAGATCTTCTCTCAGATCTCTTTGCTATATCTTCTCATACACAGACCTCAGTCTGTCAGATCCTAATATCTCCTCAGAGTCTTGGATCTTCTCAGTATCTCCAATCTCCTTAGAATCTCATTTTCTTTCTCTCTTTTTTCTTTCTCTCTTATTGAAAATGACAGTTGACAGCCCTTTTATACTTAGGGGCATGTCCTACAGTATCACAGTGAGGTGCTCAATGCCACCCAGTCATTGGTAGGTTTGATCACCCCATCAAACTCTACTAATTTGTAAACTGCATAGTAACTCCAGAAAGTTCTACTTTCTGACAATCCCCTTCTCTATGCATTTACAGAATTTTTTTACACATATATATATTGGGCTATATATACACACACTCTATTTACAATCATTGAAATAATTATACTTACAAAGTTAAAGGTAATTTTTCTAGCAGGTACATGTGTTGTTCTCTAGGCAAGGGCTTGGTGAAAATGTCAGCGATCTGTTCCTTCGTTTCAGTATATATTGTCTTTATGAAACCTGTTTTAGACAACTGTCTAACATGCTTATATTTTATGTCTATGTGCCGTGATCTGTGGCCTACAGCTTCAGCTTTTGAAATTTCAATTGCTGCAAGATTATCCTCATGGATAATTATAGGGTATTCTGGTTCTCCCCATAAACTCTTCAAGAGTTCATCGAACCATACTAGGTTGTTGGAGACTTTAGACAAGCATGTGTACTCAGCCTCAGCTGTTGAGGTGGCAATTAACTTTTGCTTACCTGAGTACCAATGTACTGGACAATTATTAAGATATACAATATATCCTGAAGTACTTACTCTTCCTCGATTTGGTATCACCTGCCCAATCAGCATCAGAGTAGGTGTAGAGTTGAGGAATTTCTGAAACGTAAGGCTCAAGTAAGAGTGAGATTCACTGTCCCTTAAGGTATCTAAGAACCCTCTTGATACCAGTCCAATGTATTTGTTTGGGATTTTCAGAATGCCTAGCTAGGATATTTATAGATAGGCTGATGTCAGGCCTAGTCCAACCTGCTATATACAAGAGTGACCCCAATACGGATTTGAACATAGTTTTGTGTACAAAATCCTCACTATCACTATACATGTTTCTTGGGAAATCTGTTTGCATTGGAGTGTCACAGGGCTTGGCCTCTGCCATGTTGCACCTGTCAATCAAATCTAAGATTTTATCCCACTGAGAAAGCTCAAATCCTTTCTCAGTTTTTGTGAACTGAACCCCCAGAAATTTGTCAATCTGGCCTAGAGGCTTCAGTGCAAACTTTCTACTTACCTGATCAGAGAAGGATTTACTCCTCTCCTCTGATTTGCTGATGTACAAAATGTCATCAATGTATACAAGGACAGTCTCCTTGATACCATCTTGTTGCCTGATGAAAACACATTCATCAGCTGGTGAGGCGGTGAAACCTATTTGCCTTAGACACTGGTAAGGCATTCATACCACCTTCTCCCAGACTGCTTCAGACCATAGAGACTTTTGTTAAGAAGCCAGATTTCATCTTCTCTATGATCTACCGAGGTGCCCTTACATAGATTTCCTCTTGTCCAATTTGGCGTGCAAATAGGCTGTTTTCGTCAAACTGAACACTCTCCCATGTATGGCGCTATGGTGAGAGCTGTCTTTGTGCTCTCAGGGCATACTGTGGGTGAGAAGGTGTCATCAAAATCCTCAGGGTATCTCTGCGAGAATCCCTGTGCCACCAATCTCGCCTTGTATAAGAAGTTCCCATCATCCAGTGGCTTCTTCTTATAAACCCACCTTGTGCCAATTGCTTTCTTATCTTTTGGCAATTTAGCAGGTGTGAACACCTCCAGCTTCCTGAGGCTGTTCATCTCCAAATCCATAGCAGCATGCCAATTTCCTGCTCTTTGGAGATAGCTTTAAAATGTCCCATATCTTTGAGGATGGTCGATGCAAATTTACATTATGATGAAGTCACTAAACCTTTCAGGTTTCTTATTTCTAGTAGTCCAGATTGGTCTACTACTGGCTCCTGTTCACAATTTGAATCATCCAAATTGTCACCAGCTTCATCACTATTAATTTTACCAGTTTTAATTTTGGGATGCCCCTTTGGCTTCCCCATCTGTTTCTTGATTCCCTTTAGGGCGTGAGCTTGCCCTCTCCACTACCTCCTGAGCCAGATGTGTTACCATCACTAGATGGGGTTTGT